>BQKN01000111.1:314395-372348 GCA_022839385.1 Asparagus kiusianus | reverse complement strand
AAGAAAACTCTGACAAATTATAGTTATCTCTAGAAATTATAGTTAATCCTAATTCTAAAAGAATTTGAGTTAGTTATCTCTAGAAATTATAGTTATACTAGAATTCTATTATGAAACACTTTGTTGAACCTTTAAATAGGCATTCATGCATCTTTGTACCTAAGAGAAAAAAAAAGACAAAGATAAAAAAAAATCTGAATATTGTAGCTACAGTAAAAGAGAGTTAAAAAGAACTTTTTTTATTTGGTTCTCCCACTAATCTCTCATCATACATATTATACTTCTATTTCCTTTGCTATTGAATGTTCCAGCAGTGGTATCAGAGCCATGAACAATCTAAGCAGAACGACGTCGCAATCTATTTCTATATTGGATGAAAAGAATTATCATCGGTGGAGAGTGCAGATGAAAGTGTTGTTTGAATATTAAGATATATTAGGTGTCGTAGAGAACATAGTTGTCGATCTCACAGATAGCGCAAGTGAAGTCGAGAAGAAAGCCCACGGTGAGATCAAGAAGAAGGATCGAAAGGCGTTATTCAACATCCATCAATGAGTGAATGATTCAGTTTTTGAGAAGATCGACGGAGCGACTACAGCAAAGCAAGAGTGGGATATTTTGGAGACATCGTATCATAGAGATGAAGGTGAAAAAAGTTAGGCTTCAAACTTGAGGCGTCAATTTAAAATTTTGCAGATTGAACTCTTTGAAAGTGTTGCAGCTTACATGAATCTAGTACTTGCTTTGATAAATTAAATAAAAATAAACAGGGAGAAGGTTTCAGATTTAGCAATGTTTTCGTCGAAAGTTGGTTTTATTGTGAAATCCATTAAAACTTCAATCGCTTATAATGAATTTAAAAGAAATAGTCTTTTTATAAGACTTCTCTTACACAATGAACAAAAGAATTACATCTTCTTAGAAAATAATACAAAAATTGTTTATCAACTCCTGCTTTTGTGGGATCTTTACCTGTGCCGGGGGTGCGTTAGCCCGTAGACCACCGATTCACAGATTCTGATTGAATCATGAAGGCTTTTGGGTATTCTTCTTCGTTTATCGAAGTAAGAATCTTAAATGAATATCTTATCAATGTAAGATATTCACTCATCCAAAAAAAATATCAGAGCTTAGATCTCTAGGAATCGCCAAAAAGCTTCTTAAAAGTATTTATGGGGAATGAAGATTCTCTCTCTTGCTTAAAATCACCAAATGCTCAAGTCTTTCTGCTCTAATTGCTTGGTCCCCTCTTCTCTGTGTGTATAGGAAGATATTTATAGTCTCTAGGAGTCATACCTGTTAGAAATAATGCAAAATAACTGAGGTTAACTGTCTCCTTTGGACGCGACAGTGGACACTATCGCGGTCAAAGTAGGCAATTTTCCAGTCTTTGTAACTACTGTCCTCTGTATTAGTGGTCACATTTTTCGTGGGTAGTGGGCATGTTTTCAGGGTATAATCGCCCCTCAACGTTGCTACACGTTCTCCCTCAATTATAACACCAAGTGGACCGCACAAAGATGCTAAAAACCGTCAGTAAATTACAAGAAGACGCCTCAACGCTTGCGCGACATTGTACACTACCGCGCCTATGCGCGTCGATTACCACTGTCGTGCCTATGCGCGTCAATTACCACTGTCGCGTTCAAGCGCGGCACTGTACTCCGTAGAGGGTATGCACCTTGTTTCACATCTCCATTTGCTTCTTTTAGCTTTGGATGATCCCCTCTGACTTAGAAAATGACATTCATTATCTTCTCTTTGTCTTGAGCTGTATTTGGATATCTATAAGCATATTTAGACGTCTACAGATACCCCTCCAAAGTATCTCAAACTTATTCTTTTATAAAGGAGTCTGAGACACTGTGGATAAGACAGGTCTTATTTGCAACCCCTTCAGTATTTAGTTGAGGAGATCGTGTAGAAGGACCTGTGAACGGCTTCAACTCTTGACTTCTTCATCTTTTAGTCTACTCAGTGCTTTGTAGAATAGATAAAATTCTTTTGGTGCTGCGTTTATCGTTTGACCATTGTCAAAATCTTGAACTGAAGCTGGTGTTTTGATTTGTAAATTAGCTCGTGTCGTTGGGTTGACGTTGAACTGATTATATTTTTCAGGAGTTTGTATCTGAATCACGATTAAACTCCTTAAATTAATTCCTTGACCTGATATTTCATCCTGAGCCTTGTTTCAGCAAAAATTGTCAGCACGTTGACCGACGTCGGTCTTTGTTTGCAGCGCATTGATCGGCGTCGACTTTCATTTGTAATTATCAAGGCTGTAGGACCAACTATTGAGGCTGGTATGATCACAACCACTGGAGAGGCTTCTTCGATGTTGTCTTGTGTGTGCGAGACAATATATCTTCCCTCGTGTGTCTGAGACAGGTTCAATTGTCCCGCTTGAAGAAATGTGGCTGTCGAGCTGAATTTATGTCATCCTTTGCTCGTTTCCTTGAGTTTGACAGAATTTAAACTTTATTATGATTACTTATCCTATTCAGAAAAAATAAACATAATACTTATAGGATTTTTGGAAAACCCTCAGCCATCAACGAATTTGATAAACCTTTACCGACTACCGTTTGAAACGGGCTAGCATGCAGATTGTTTAAGTCTGTTCTACAGGTAACGTTGTGCTAAGAGAATAAACTCTCTTAGACTTGGTGCTATGATGTTAAATACATAGGCTTGGTTATTTTTGTGGGAACGTACTACCCGGCAACGTGTGTTAGACGTATACTTATCTCTAATAAGGGATTGAGATAACGTCCCACACGTATAAAACATGGATTTGAAAATGTTGATGGGTTACGTTTTTTGGTGAAAAGATGAACCCGACACTGGAGAGGAAGAATTTTATATTCTATCTCTTGGTCTCTTTTTTATTGGTAGAGATGAATCCAATGATGGAGAGAAATTTTTTTATATTCTATCTTCTGGTCTTTTTTTATTGGTAGAGATGAACCCGACGATGGAGAGGAAAAATTTTATATTATATCTCCTGTTGCGAAAGAAACTCAAAGTAGGATCTTCACTTCGAGAATCTGAAGGGTGAAACTAAGAGTGAGATCTCCACTCTGAGAACCGAGAAGATTTAGATAACCCTAACTGTTAAAAGGTTTGATTATCTAATCTAAATGTAAATTTCTCGTTTATCGAGATAAAATTCTGACTTCGGCCCTAACCGAAAGTCACCGTATAAGGGTTTTAATCATCTTGAAAATGATAAAATAGCCACAGTGGGAGGTTCTTAATCATGATTAAGAATAAATTATTTTTTTGATTGGTTTTCACCTTGAATAATCAATCAGTTTTGAGTTATCCTTAATAATATCATGTGTAGTATTCTCCAGGAACTTCCCATTGGAATGAATTAATGTATTCCACCCCAACTCTTTAGCGAATCTGAATCCAATTATATTCGTACTTAGATCTCTAGGAATCGCCAAAAAGCTACTTGAAAAGTATTTGTGTGGAATGAAGATTCTCTCTCTTGCCCAAAATCACCAAATGCTCAAGTCTTTCTGCTCTAATTGCTTGGTCCCCTCTTCTCTCTGTGTATAAGAAGGTATTTATAGCCTCTAGGAGTCATACATGTTAGAAATAATGCAAAATAACTGATGTTAACTGTCTCCTTTGGGTGCGGCAGTGGACATTGTCGTGGCCAAATGAGGTAGTTTTTCAGTCTTTGTAACTACCATTCTCTGCATTCGTGGTCGTATTTTTCGTGGGTAGTGGGCATGTTTTCAGGGTATAACTGCCCCTCAATGTTGCTACACGTTCTCCCTCAGTTATAAAACCAAGTGGACCCTACAAAGATGCTAAAAACCATCAGTAAATCACAAGAAGACGCCCCAACGCTTGCGCGACATCGTGCACTGCCGCGCCTATGCGAGTCGATTACCACTGCCGCGCCTATGCGCGTTGATTACCACTGTCGCGCCTATGCGCGTTGATTACCACTGCCGCGTTCAAGCACGACACTGTACTCCGTAGCGGGTATGCACCTTGTTTCACATCTCCCTTTGCTTCTTTTGGCTTTGGATGATCCCCTCTGATTTAGAAAATGACATTCATTGTCTTCTCTTTGTCTTGAGCTGTATTTGGATATCTATAAGCACTTTTAGACGCCTACAAGCAATTGTGGAGAAGATATTGCAATCTCTTACAATAAAATTTGATCATATCATGGTGGCAATCGAAGAATCGAAGGATTTGTCTAAGATGATAGTTGATGAGTTGATGGGTACGTACCTTACAAGTTCATGAGCAATGCATGAACGAGAGGTCAACCGAGAAGCCCCTTGAGAAAGCTTTTATAAAGGAGATGACATCGAGGAGGAATTTCCCGTGGTAGAGGACGAGGATATGGGAACTACAACAACCGAGGGCGCGGATACTACAATTATCAAGGACGTGGTAGTTATAACAATAATCAAAGAGATGACGACAATCAGAGAAGCAATTATCAATAAAAATTAAATTATCAAGGTTGAGGTCGAGGTCAAGGCCGAAGCTTTGGGCGTGGTAGAGGAAATTTTAATAAATCAAACAGTGAATGTTACATATGTCAAAGATATGGCCACTATGCAAAGGAGTGTAAGTACCAGGATAATTCCCAATCAGGAGAAGTTCTATTTGCACAAGAAAGAGGTGATGAAGACAATCACACTTTATTGATGGTCACAACAACCGGTAATCAAACTACAACACATGGTTTCTTGACACTGGGTGTTTTAATCACATGTGCGGAAAGAAGGAGTTGTTCATGGACTTGGATGAGTCGATGCGGTTCAAAGTCAAGTTTGCATATGACAACACTATACCAGTGATGGGAAAAAGGCGAGTTCTCATCAAGCTGAAGAATGAAGACCACAAGTTTATTTCTGATATATTATATATGCCGAATATGAAGAACAATTTACTCAGTATGAGCCAACTTCTTGAAAAGGGGTATGATCTGCGCTTCTCTAGTAATCAACTCCTAATCATTGATAAAAGAGGTGTATTTATCCTTAAAGCTCCTATGACAAATATTTGTTAAAAAACGAAAAGTAGACTCACCCATGCAGACATGACATAACGTTTGAGTTTTTTTAAGGAAAAAAGGGGAAAGAAATGCATCTACCGGGGGTCAAACCTGGATGATATGAAAACATAAATGTACCAATTGAGCTGCAAGTACTTACACGTACAAAATAGGTGAAATTATTCATACAGCATAAACATTTTCAGTGTAATGCTTTTTTAAGAGAAAAGGAGCAAAAATATTTTCAATATAATGCTTTTTAAGGAGAAAAGGAGCAAAAATATTTATGCAACGACCAAGAGTAGAACTGGCTGATATTAAAAGGTGATTTTATTTTACCAGACACAAATTATGCAGCTGCCAGGAGTCGAACCTGATGGCATAAGACTATCATTTAACCATTTGAGATACGTTTGGTTTCTGTTCAAGTATTTTCAATGTAATGATTTTTAAGGAGAAAAGGAGCTAAAATATTTTCAATGTAATGCTTTTTAAGGAGAAACAGAGCAAAAATATTTATGCAACGGCCGGGAGTCGAACTGGCTGATATGAAAAGATACTTTTATTTAAAAAAACACAAATTATGCAGCTGCCAGCAGTCGAAACAAGATGGCATAAGGCTATCATTTAACCATTTGAGATATAGGTGGTTTCCGTTTAAGTATTTACTCCTCCGTACAAATTGGAGAACCAAAGATTTACTATTTATGCTACAGTAATACTATAGTATCATTTGCTGTGTAGCAAACATGAAACTGGACATTATGGTTTTTTTAAAAATATTACTGTAACATACGGGAACACTGTAGCAGAAACGAGATGCTATAACAATTCAAATAATTACTGTAGCAGCTAAAATTAGAATTACTGTAGCAAGAAAAAATCACGGTGATCACACTAGTTTTTTGTTAATGTAAGATCAGCTACGGGCGCGTTTAGTTAAAGTTTTTTGAGACGGAAAGGAGTTGAAAGCTGATATAGTGTGTCAGAGCGCCAGTTCTTTTTCTGATGCTGCCCCCACCCATTTCACTGACATATTCCAATTTTTCACCCAATTCGCTCAATTTTACAGCGTTTTGGACGGAAAGCTACAAGCTATCAGAAATACCCAACAATCTTCGGCAATCCAAACGGGCCCTACATCTTTTTTTTGCATTCACAACCTTCCGGCGGGTACAGGTATCAACGGGTATAAAGCCCAGGCTGTATCTGACCCGAACCAGGATCGTCACTGTGGACAAAACTTAGGGTTTTGATTTTTCAAACTTAGGGTTTCGAGGAACAATCAATGGCGGAACCCGACGGCGTTCTTCTCTACTACAAGTACGCGCCAGTTCCCGACGTCGCCACCCTCGTCAGGTTCTACGAGTCGAATTGCAGGTCCCTCGGCCTCCTCGGCCGCGTTCGGATCGCTCCTGATGGCGTCAATGTCACCGTAATCTCGCGTTGTGATTTGATTAGGGTTGGGGTTTCGTAAAGTTTCTATCTTTTTGTTGATTTGCGGAGATTTCTGCTGATTAGGTTGGCGGGAAGATGTCAGCGTTGGAGAAGCACATTGAGGCGCTGAGATCTGATAGCTTGTTTGAGGGGACCGATTTCAAGCTTGCCTCTTGCGATGGACCGTCGAATGAGAGAATTGCTAGAGAGTGTGGGTTCACTGATTTATCGGTTAGAGTTGTAAAGGTGACTTTTTTTATTTTTTAGTGCATGATTTGAGAGGAGTAATAGTTCATTTTATGCTAGTAATTGAACTGATATTGATGAATTTATGCACTTAAGAACTTTGACTGCAATTGCTTATGGTTGGCTTTGCGCACATTACAGTGCACCATAAATGACCATTTTGAAGATAGCAGTGATAATCATCGAACAGTAATCGGAAATTGTCTAGGTCAAAGCTGTAAAATTCACTACCTTTTCTCCTGTAGTTTGGAAAACTGTGCATGTATGAAGCTACTCAATATCTCTATTGCAATGTAATAGGTGGAGAACTGTGACCTTGATGTGATATATCTTTTAACTCGG
The DNA here is from genome assembly GCA_022839385.1 of Asparagus kiusianus. NCBI lineage: Eukaryota > Viridiplantae > Streptophyta > Magnoliopsida > Asparagales > Asparagaceae > Asparagus > Asparagus kiusianus. The sequence continues at coordinate 365,291 of BQKN01000111.1, read as the reverse complement.
CCATCAGCAGTTGGAGTATTAGTTTAACTACTCCTAGCATGACCACTTATATATGGAAGTTACATGGCAGTAGCTGAACAATTACAATAAAGAGCATTCATGTAAAAGTCAAATTCAAAATGTCATTGGCATTGTTGATAAACTTCCTCAATGCAATTTATTGTCAATCTTGAATTGTAAGCAGTAATGGACGGTTCTTGTTCAAAATTTATAAACTAAGTTACTAGTGGAATGGGTAATAGGAGGTCTAAAGTACTTATCAAATTTCTATTCATGATACAGGAGTTAGTTACTTTTAGGTCCGACCCTCTGTTGAAGCCACCTGAAATTTCCCATGCTGGAAAGCATCTCTCTGCAACTGAGTTCCATTCGGTTCTGCAAGATGCTGGTAATTGATGCACTTATCCTTCTGGTATCTTTTTCCTTTCAAACGAGGTGATGGGTTTAGTGTATCTTTTGATGACTGCAATTATGTAAGCAACATTTTGTTGTATATTTCGAAGATCAATACTTTGTAGTAATGAAGCTAGTCGTGTACAGCAGGGAAGGTTTCATACTCTCAAGCATCAACTCAAGAGAAACAGCTTCTTTTATTGGATGCTAGGAATTTATATGAGACAAGGATTGGGAAGTTCCAAGACCCAGATGTGGAGACATTGGATCCAGAAATAAGGCAGTATAGTGACCTCCCTGCTTGGATAGATGAGCATGCAGAACAGCTGCGGGGTAAAAATGTTCTCATGTAAGTACTGTTCTGGAATCAAGAGTCATGGTCTTATATAAATAAAGCCGAAGTAATAATTCCGACGCTTTCTAGTGCCTAATTACCATTTGTATTACTTCTTTTCTCTTATTTGGAAGCATAATTATTATCTTTGCGTTGAAGAGATAATCCTGTTTTATTCAGTTGATTTATGTAATGGCTAGATTTTCAAGAATACAACAGCTTTATATTTGGCAGTTGATCATGCATGAATGTTTACATTGGCTTGTAAATATTTTGTTTAACTCTAGTTTTTATGTGTGGTTGTGATTGGCAATGTTTTCAGGTATTGCACTGGAGGCATAAGATGTGAAATGGCATCAGCATATATCAGATCTAAAGGTGCTGGATATGAAAATGTGTTTCAGGTGGGTTTAATTAAGGATATCTTCAATTTTATCTATTGGTAATGTTTAATATTATATGTATCTTTTGGTAGTATGCACTTTTTATTAGATTAGGTACATGTATACTGCAGAATTTATAATGGACCCAGTTACTCTCATATTCAGTTAAGGGATGAGTGATCTCCGTGCTATGTATTTGATGCGAACAAAAGGAATGATTTATTTGTAAAGACATCTGTATCATTTTCTCTTTCTTAATGTTATGTGCCATCCCGCTAAGGATGTGATTTGAAGAGTTTGTTTTTATTTATATATGTAAATCTCCTCATCACTTAGGGCTCAATATGTTACTCCTTTTGACATAAAACTTACTAGATTCTGTGTACTTGCTAAATAAGCTGCTAGGATTAAATTAGAAGTAAGTTGCAGTGAGTTAATTCAGCTTCAGCACATATCGGGTTACTAGAATTGGCATGATATGTTTGTATTAACTAACAATGCTGTAAAATCGCCCAGCTTCAAGTGTGTTCAAAGTACAGGACCCAAGCACTTTTTCAAATTAGTTTCATCATCTGAGCGTTGAACATTTTAAAGGTGTTGTGTTAAGCCTGTTTATCTTATCAGAAACACAATATTCTGCTGCTGCATTTTGTTTAGGGTATTTGCATACTTTTAGTGCTTGTGGTTGTAGGCTCTAATCTGTATTTCATCCTTGGACTCTCCAGTTATATGGTGGAATACAAAGATATCTGGAGCAATTCCCTGATGGTGGTTTTTTCAAAGGAAAGAATTTTGTTTTTGATCACAGGTGAAACTTCATTGACATCTCATAATATCAGCTTTAGTAGAATTAGACCTTAACTTATGTCAAGCATTGCTCATATCAAATATCCTCGGCATTTCGCTTACTGATTAATGACTTTTATGCTTTTTCTGCAAAATCAGAGTTTCAGTTGGAAGTCAGGATACTAATATCCTTGGAGCTTGTCTAATATGTGGATCTTCCTTTGATGATTATTCATCTCGTTGTCGGTGCAGTTATTGTCGGATGTTGGTCTTGGTGTGTTATAGTTGCCAGGTTAGTACTTGATAAAAGCTTTTAACTGTCATAACAAGAAACTTGATTTGTATCATTATATCATGTTAAGTATAATCCACAAAGTTCCCACTTGTGATTGTTGCAAGTTCTTCAATATTCCTTCTTTAACTTTTATATTTGATCATTGTCAAATTGAGACTTTTGTCTTCATCATAATAGTTTGACAGATTGCTGACCTGCTTATTCTCCATCCGAAGAATGAAATTCTTATGGATACAGAAGAAATTGTTGACAGCACTTAGGAATGCATGATTATTCTGTTTAAAATTTCGGCATGAAATCCTGATGCACTTTTCCCCTCCCTCCTGAAAAGCATTCTTTTATTGTCCACTTCTGTTTCGTTTGTTCACAATTAAATTTGTTATCCAAACATACAGGTCTGGATGTTTTGGCCTAGAAGCTATCAGTTCATTTTAAATTTATTAAATGTGTATGGACCAAATGATGATGGTGTAATGCTCTTCTCCATCTTGAGGAGAAACTTTGACTATAGCAACAAATTGTTTGTTTTTCCTAGTAAATTGTTCATAAAAATATTTGAAAACCCTTACGAATGGAATATCAAGCATTCATGATTGTCCTAGTTTTGTGGCTATTATCTATAGGAACCGACCTTAAGCAGGTGAATCATTTAATTACGCCTGAGAAATTGTCTTCCGCTGGCTGTTTATAATTTATTTCTGATAACTCAGGGTAAAGCTGCTGCTGAATACGTTTGTGAACTATGCAAAAAACATCGCAAGGGAACCAGGCAACTGCGCTCTATAAAGGATGACCAATTACATATGCTGGACTCGCTTGAAGCTGCTACTGAAGTTGAAACAGCCCTCCTATCTGATCACGTCTCAACTTCCGTATATGGTAAGGTTTGTATCGTCTTTAACATTGAAAATCTTGAATTTGGTTACTTTGTCGGTGCAACAAACTATATTCTGGAACATTGAATTTTGGATAAAACTCAAAGCTAAAGGTCCATAATTACAGGATCTATAAAGCTAAAATCACCAAATCCTGTTTGTATATGGTAAAATATCTATATTTTTACTAGGTTGGGGACTTGGGAAATAGTTCGAATTTTCCTGAAGTATTAATCTCTCTTGCATTTCTATTGCAAATATTTTTTCTTTTGTATACTTTTGTTTGACCGTGTGCATGGTAATAACTAACAATATTTTACAATTATAAAAATTGAAAAAGAAGTTAGGACAGTATGAAAATTTATTTTGTTATGAAATGTTTATTTCGTTGCTCAAGTTCCAAGATTTATAGAGAACTGTCAACGTTTTGTGACAGGCCCGTGAGAAAATTGTTCAAATGGTTTTTCATATGTACAAAATCTTTGCGACATAATAACATCTATCTTGTGCAATTGCTAGGACTTTATGGCATGATTTGGTTGTTATACTTAGTAAATTTATTAATTTTGATTTAATCTATTCCACAGGTAATGGCCATCATAGGAAGTTAAGAATTCTATGCTTGCATGGTTTCAGACAGAATGCCTCAAATTTCAAGGGAAGAACAGCATCTCTTGCCAAAAAACTCAAAAACATAGCCGAGTTCGTCCTCGTTAATGCCCCACACGAACTACCATTCATCTACCATACTAGCAATCAAACCGATCTTCATCAAACTCCTCCACCGTCTTCAGAAAAATGCAAGAAAAGATTTGCATGGCTCATCTCTTCAAAAACCTCATCAGATGAATCTGGTTGGAAAATAGCAGAGGAACCCTTTGATCCACTACAGTACCAGCAACAAACCGAAGGATTCGAGGAATCGTACAAATTTCTAAAGAATGTAATCTCCGAGCTTGGCCCTTTTGATGGAATCCTCGGATTTTCTCAGGGTTCCGCAATGGCTGCTTTGTTCTTGGAACAGCAGCAGAGAATTCATGAAAAGGATTTTAGATTTGCGATATTGTGTTCAGGATTTAATGTTGCATCTGAAAAGCTTGGTCGCGAGATTATTAGGTGTCCGTCGCTGCATATTTTTGGCGATGGAAGGGGGAGAGATAGACAAATTGATAGTGAAGAGAGCAGGAAATTGGTTGGTTTATTCGACGAGGGATGTTCTGTTGTTATTGAGCATGATATGGGGCATATAATTCCGACAATGGCTCCTTATATTGATCAGATGAAGGGGTTTCTTCAGCGGTTTATGTGAATTTTTTCGTGGAAGTTGATTCGATGTCTTGTGTTGTATAAACCCTTGAAAATGATCATAAAATCATTAACCTTTTGCCTTTTTTGGGCTGAAATCCATCATAAAACCTATTTTATCTCTTTATATTGATCAGATGAAGATACTGAAATGCATGTTTTTTTACACAATACAGTACATTACTACTATAATGCTTCTTTATATTATGGATGGCTATAGCTCTTCTCTAGTATTAAACAGCAATCACAGCGATGTACAGGAATTACACCAATATATACATTTAGAATAAGTTCCAAAGGTTGCAAGCAGCTTAAATTACTAGTTTGGATGGATCCACCTGGCCCCATTGCGCACCGCAGAAAAAGTAATATCTGATTTTATTTTATTTTCTCCCATCATGGAAACCACATTTAAAATCGGGTTATTTATAGAAAACACTTATGATTTTTAATTTATATATAAACATTTTTAAAGGGGTTTTTTGCTGCAATCAACCATATGAACCCACTTTTAGTTAAATTTTTCTATGATTAACTCCATCTAACCTCCATTGACGATCATCTCTCTAATATGGTTGGTATTTGACAACTAATTATTACAACAAAATAGAAAAAAAACTTAACTTAAAGTAAGTCCGGTGGTTGATTGCAACAAAAATCATTTAAATATAGTTTATGTATAAATTGCCCATTAAAGATGGGTTCTTAGTATGTCTCTAATATTTATGTTTTATAGGAGAGGAGAGAGAAAAACCTTGATTTTAATCCATAATTTATCCACTAAGGCCCAGTTTGACAAAAGGTTAAGAAAGAGAGATTAATGAGAATGATTAATGTAGTTAGCCCATTCGATAATCCAAATGACTAAATTATTAACATATTAAATAAGATTTATTTTAGCCATCGCGAACAGTTTTAGTGTTTGGGAATAACGAGGATTCTGACTATTTTCTTTATGAATAGAGAGGTTAACTCTTAATCCTCTTAAATAGATTATTAGTAAACCCCTCATTTTAGTCTCTCAAGAGGGGTTAGTCTAACCATTAGTCTTTTTTACATTTGACAAATTATAGAGGGTTAACTCACTTTAATTCTTCTATATTTTTTTTATTCAGTGAGTTAAGAAGGGGTTAAGTCTTCTTAGCTTAGGGGGTGTTTGGTTGAATTTCTGTAAATTATAGGAACTATTTTCCACCCAAAATATAATTTCCATGTATTTTTAAAAAAAATTATAGGAAAAATTTTGAGAAGTCAAAAAGTACAAATTTTCTTATTTTTTTTACTTTGCTTGTTTGGTTCAAAACAAGAAAATGACCCATGACTTTATAGAAAATAATAAGATTTTCTATAATTTGTAGAAATTAAACCAAACACCCCCTAAATTTATAAAAAATTGTCAACTTTATAGAAAATTGTCAATGTGGTGTTAGATTTCTGGGTGATTTCCGCCCGTTTTGAGAGGAAATTGATTTCTTTAAATTTTGGTAATTTTTTGTACTTTACAGAAAATAATTTCTGTAATTCTTTTTTGAAACAAACATAGTTTACAGAAATCTACAGAAAATTTTTAATTACAGAATTATTATTGTCAGGTATTTTGAGAATTTTTTTTTATAAAATTGTGCAACCAAACACCCCCTAAGCATCTCACTTAACCCGTTGCCAAACGGCACCTAATAGTTATATCTTATCCCGCAGCTTAATCCATAACTATAGAGGGCGAGGCTAAAATTTTCAAGCCTGCGCAATTTTCGTGAACCCCGTCCAACAGACGGTCGAGATCATTCCTAGTAAAGACGCTCTATAGAAAAGGGGTTTCGTAAAATTTCGCAGAGATTCATGGCGATTCAAGTTTTGACCAGAAAACTCTCTCGCAGCTTCTCTAGGTCAAAGGTACTCCCCAAAGATTGAATCTTTTTTGCTTTCATCCAATTAAAGTAACAGGAATCCTGCCCTCAAGATTCTTCTCATGCTATAATCCTTAATTGGGTTTTTCTTTTTCTTATAACAGTAGTTTGGTTTTCTTAACCCTACAGTTAAGTGAACTACGAAATGGGTATTTCTATATGCAAAGTGAATTAGCTGCTTGTTCTCGAGCCTAAATTGTTGATCCAATAGGATGTTATAATAAGTTGATTGAATTTTAAAAAATGAAGTAGTTGGTGTTCTACATGAATTTCTTGAATTAGTAAGAGAAAAGTTTATGTAATTAAAGGGATTTGAATACTTGTTTTTAAGTTTTATGTGAATGCTGACACATATATTGGTTATGCTTTGCTTGTTATTGCCATAGAACTTGAACACACAATACTTAACATTGAGATCAAATTCATATAGGAGTTTGTTCTGTTCTCAACTTTACTTTTTTCTGGGTGTAAGCGCGTATTTACTGGTTCCCTGTAAAAAAACTCGGGGTGCTACTTATAGTATACTATATTGTGCTTTGCATTGCTGCTTAAACATTCAGGGTTTTCATCAGAATTCTGCTAGTTGTAGTTCTAAGTTTTTGAAGTTTTTCTTGTTTCTTAGTTTTATTGGTTGTGCTTTAGCTGATGACAAATTTACAACTCTTTGCTAAACAATCATGCTTAAACACAATAACTTTCTTCTGTACGTCTCTAGTATATGATGTTCAAGCACCGTTATCGCATTTGAATCAAAATGATGGGGTTTCCATCTGAATGGGTTGTTATTTTCAGGTTTCCGCCCGAGTTTTGTCTCATGTATATGATTCTATCCATTGTGCTCCTTATAGCACCGATCGAATTATTGATGTTGGGCAGCCAACTCCGTCATCTCATCCTCAGGTACTATGACAACCATGATCTTTCTTTTCATTTGCTCATTCATTTCATTTGATATTGATCTATACAACCTTTTCCCTTCAGCTATCAGTTCTAGCTTCGTGTTGATTCATAGGCTAAATTCTCTAATCTTCGTCCTATCTAACTATCATTGTTATTGGTAGTTGTCTATGGAAATGTAGTGACCTATCATTCTTTTCATGGTATGGGTCAGAACTTGGACACCTAAAGTAATCACCTAATTTATGGTGGTGACTTCTCAAATAATTCTTAACCACCTCTTGATGGATTTTGAATTGAAAAAAACAATTGATAGTTTGATACACATGTATATGCTGTTTAGTTCTAAGTCTTCTTCTATTTTGTGGATTCTACAACTAAATGAATGTTTAATTTCTAAAGACATGATTCTGCATCAGGTATTAACCAAAGTTTTGTTTACCTTGAGTGCTGAAGCATCCTCTTATATGATCTTATTAGTGATATTTTTATTTGTTTATGTGCTTTAAGAATTTGTTATTATTTCATGCTCCTTACTACTAGCTCCTTTTCTCAATATTTTCTTCATAGCGAGTTATTTTTCCTTTCCTTTTAGATACTAAAGGAAGATGAGATCACCCCGGGAATCACAAGTGCTGAATATATTTCAAGAAGAAAAAGACTTTTGGAGTTGCTTCCTGATAAGAGCTTAGCTATCATTGCTTCTGCTTCCGTGAAAATGATGACTGATGTTGTTCCATATACATTCAGACAGGACGCAGATTACCTCTATATTACTGGCTGTATGCAACCGGGTGGCATTGCGGTTCTAAGCCATGAGCATGGATTATGTATGTTTATGCCTGATTCAAGTCCTCATGTAAGCTATAAAATGTAGCTTTCATGTATATTTAGCTCTTTGTTTGTTGATTTTGATGACTATTAGGTGGTCTAATATTCTTTTGCAATTAGTTATAGTTTAGAAAGAGGCAGACGTAGTTGGACATAGAGAAGAAAAAGGGTTAAATTGTTTGTGGAGTTAGGAGGTTAAACATAATTAAGTGCAAATAATATCATAGCTCCAATCATGCTTTCTCTGTGGTTTGGTTGCTATTTCATTTTGGGGTTTCATTTAGTGTCCATGAATTATTTGGTAATATGAAGATATGGGGTCTGTTATAAAATTAAGAAAGAATTTAGGGTCTAGATGACAAACTCTATTTTGAAGAGTGCTATTTAAAGCAACTTGATAGATAGCATGTGAATTAGAAATATGAACATTTGGGGGTCTAATATGCAACTAAGAGAGAATTTAAGTTCTAATATGGAAAAAAAACCCTTTGGCTTTTTAGTGCAAGCATATGACCCCTTGTAAATGTTGAATATTATTTTTCAATACTTGATCTTTTTTCTTGCGGCATTATTTCGAGAAGTTTGTTTATAACATATACTATCTTCTTCATTTCCTACAAAAGTAACGTGTATTTTGACATATAGTCACATAATTTGTACGTGTTCGGTGTTTCTCATATCAAACAGACTACAAATTTGATACACTTTTAACTTTGTTTTCTAGGATGTGGCTTGGCAAGGTCATACTGCTGGAGTTGATGCAGCCTTGGATTATTTTAGGGCTGAGAAGGCATATCCAATGAGCAAGATCCATAAGGTTAGTGGCTCAAAAGTAATTAGCTAAATGCACGGAAACACAGAACAAGCAGCGGAGCTTGTGGAGATGTTATTCTTGCGTGACTCTAGTGGAGTTATTTTCCCTCTTCTATCCTGATTGGCATCTTTTGCAGTGTGATCTCTCCTGTTTGTGATATTTTATTTAATTGCAGATAAAACCCCTGTAGTACCATTGTTCAGAACTTGTTACCCTTCTAGTTTTGTTTTTGCATATAAATCCTTGGAATCAGATTTTTTTGACTGCTTTATTCTCAGAGAAAGAATTATTTCTTGACAAATAGGCTGCCTGAGGGTATAAGAGGCAAAAAAATTTCACTCAGGGGTCTACCTTCAAAAATAAAACTAGAGGCATATTAAGTTCAAAACAGCAAAACTACAGGGGTTCTATCGCAATTAACCTTATTCATTTAATCTACTAGCACTCAAGATGCATTCTTTTGCGGTTTAAAGCCAACAGTTTAGCTTGTTCGTTATTCTTTTGATGCAGATCCTTCCGCAAATGATGGGAAGTGCATCTAGATTGTTCCATAATGTAAAGACCGCTGTACCATCATATATGGAGTTGGAGCCATTCCAAAGAGCAGCTAGCAGCAAAAAAGTGAAAGATCTTTCATATTATACTCATCAATTGCGGTGGATAAAGTCACCGGCTGAACTTAAATTGATGAGGCAAGTTGCCTCAATTACTTGCCAGGTAAGAATTCTGTCAAGTTAATGTTTTTTGGTTGTCTTCTTGGAAGAGCTTTCTGCTTGAGACAGTAATGTATTTCCTTTACATTCAAAATGCAAGCCCCTAGGAAAACCACTACATGTGCAATAAAAATTTCTCAATTTTATATTATTTCTCTTGATTTGTTTGGTTATCAATTATCATATGGTATTGTTTTAGAACTTTATTGGCTCTTCATTATTTTGTTAGTATGTAAGTTTTCCATATGTTTTAGACTTGGTTAAAATCAATCTGCGACGATGGTCCATATTTGTGAGATTCGCCCTACTTGGTTGTATGTTAGTGATTTTAAAGATTAATACTATGCTTGATGCAAAACCTTTTTTTTCTTGTTGTTTAGGCCCTTCTGCAAACTATGTTGCTGTCAAGGACGCATCCAGATGAGAGCAAGCTATCAGCTAAGGTTGAATTTGAATGCAGAATGAGAGGTGCACAGAGAATGGCGTAAGCATTTTATTATCTTATAGGGAAACTCTTATTTCTACATGTCATGCATTCTAACATCATTCTTAATTACCTGTTCACGTATGATTAAAGCTATCAAAGCTGGTCATATTGCCATTTATTCTTAATGTTTCTTATTGACCTTGGCTAGGTTCAATCCTGTGGTTGGAGGTGGGGCGAATGGAAGTGTTATTCACTATGCACGAAATGATCAGAAAGTAATATCAGTTCTTTAATTATATATGCTTCTAACAATCAGGCTTTTGATTATAATATTATATAGTTAATTTTGATTATTTAAGTTGAACAGATTGGTGGTGGAGATCTTGTTCTGATGGATGTTGGCTGTGAGTTGCATGGTTACCTTAGTGACCTAACTCGTACCTGGCCGCCTAGCGGTAGCTTTTCCACTGCTCAGGTGTGTTTATTGTTCAAACTTTCTATTCTCAAGATAAGTATTAGCTATATATCAAACAGTTTAAAACAATCCTAGTGAATATTTGAGTAAATACTTTAGCTTGTTGAAATCTTTACCGCAGTTAGTTCTTCTTGGTAGATCTTCGCCATTACAGTCACCATTACAATAATAGATGTCCATTTTGTTTGTGAAATGCTTTTATTATTATGGAAATTTTTGCATTGACTAAGGTTATCGTTCAGATATCTTTGATAAACTTTCCAGCATTCTCTCTCATATTAACACCCTCTTAATCATATTTCTAAGTTTCTATGCTAATTCACTGTCAGATAACTAAAATTTCATGTTGTTCCAAAACTTCTCAGAAGAAAATATATTTATGTTGCTCTATTTGCATAATAAACTTTGTTTAACAATGATCCATGGTTTTGTCCTGTTCGCTGCTTACTCAGAGTTCAGACTGAAATTGTAAAATTTTAGCTGGAAAATAATCTCGCAGTTTGAAAACTGGTTTTTTTCAGGGAGATCTATATAGTCTCATACTGGAGACTAACAAGGAAAGCATGAAGCTTTGCAAACCAGGTGTAAGCATTCAGCAAATACATAATTATTCGGTATGTTCAGAGATCTGTGACTTGTGTTACTACTAACTGTAGACTGAAAAGACTTTGTTGATGAGTTATAATGATCTCATTCTATATTTGCTGCATATTTTTATAAATTGTATTTAGTTTTGTACTATATTTTTTTTCTTTCTTTCTTTTGTTTATATTTTTTCAATTTGTTGCCACTTCCTTTTCTTTTTCCTTTGGTAACTCATAACTGTCTACAACCAGTTTACTTTTGGTTTAAATGAGTCTTAGAAGTTTACCCGATGTGACTTCCTCTCATCAAAGACTCCTTTAAGATATGTCGTAATTTATCTTCTAAAAATACTCACTAAACATTTCATTATTATTTCAATAATGTTTGGCGATCGTATCTTTGATAAATTAGGTTTTCCCCCTCTAATTCATGGTATATTTATTACAATTGTCTCATATAGTCTACAGTTTTGTCTCATCTACTTGTTTCCATTTCATCTAACCTAATAATAGAAATTATGCAAATGTTATTGATTCCTGATAACTGTACCGTGTTGCAGGTTCAAATGCTGAGGAAAGGATTTAAAGAGCTTGGAATTCTAAAAGACGAGAGCAGCTTTTCATACCATCAGTTGAATCCTACTGCAATAGGTTATTCAATATACCTTATCTTGAAAGGCTTTACATTAACAGTGTTTTTATGTCGTTTACGTATTGGCAATTAACCGATAGTACAGTTGAACTTTAAAGAAGTAGCATTGACTTGGTTATATGTGTTAATAACATCATCTCCCCTCCATTGAGCCAGGTCATTATTTAGGAATGGATATTCACGACTCCGCCACTGTTGGCATCGACCGCCCTCTGCAGCCTGGTGTTGTAAGTGATTAGTTCCTAAAAGCAAAGAAAAGTCTTTCATTCTTATCACTTATTAGCACATACTGCTCTTTGTCCCCTTGACACTTATTTTCTTCTTAGCTTTTATAACTTATGAAGAACCTGATGTGATTGTCCTTAGTAAGTGTCTTTAACCATCATGCGATTCTACAAGATTCTAAAAAGGAACAGTATGTCAGAGGATTATGTGCTAATAAAATTGAACAGAGGTCAATAATAATAGCTAAATCTCATTGTGCAGAGGGTGCATCTGCAAATTATATAGCTGAATGTATTTCGATCTGAGCTCTAATATAACTTTTATCTGTGCAGGTAATAACAATTGAGCCAGGAGTTTATATCGCCCCCTCTTTTGATGCTCCGGATAGGTAATACCTAAGCCAAGCTTCTTATGCCACATATGACTGATTGCAAATTTCAATGTTGTTAGTCGCAAAACTGATCAAAATTGCAGGTACCGAGGCATTGGTATCAGGATAGAGGACGAAGTGCTCATCACTGATACTGGCTATGAGGTGAATACTTTCTACAGTTCAAATTCTCCCCTCACATTAAAACTCCCTCTTGCTGATTAGATCTTCTGATTTGTGTGAGCAGGTATTGACTGGATCAATGCCGAAAGAGATTTCACACATCAAGTCCTTGCTAAATATGGATGGGAGTTCAGGAGCAGAAATAACCCCGGAAGAGAGGGCGGCGATCAGTTGAAGCTACCCCCAGAAAATGAAGAAGATATCCTCATCTCATGATCAGAGATGAGATCAAAGAGCAGAGCAGTTTGAAACTCCATATATAGCAGAAAAAGAGTTCTCTGGGAATTTTAGTTGGTTTATTAGTGAGAGATGGGGCAAAAGAGGCAAGTGTAATCTCTGTACTTATGCTTACTCATTCATTTAGGAATCATAACATTATACATAAATTAGACTGGTCATAAATTACCTCCTGGTTTGAGAGTTTATATGGTTTACCTTAATACCTTGCCCTGGAAAGCATTTTTGAAATTTGAGAACCAACACTTCCAATATACATAGAAATAGGTGACTGAAACATCTTAACATTATGAACAATATTATGCAGACAACAATGTGAATGAAACAAAATTAATTGCAAGTGGAGGCAAACGATATACGCAAGGGATACATCTTAACAACTAGGAAGTTAAAAAAAAAAAAATTCGTTTCAAGTTTGTAGAAACTGATGATCAATCCTCAATCTAGTGAATGTTTTGTAATTTATACTTTCTTACGTTGACTTTTCTTTTGTTGCTCCAGATAAGAAATCGCTGAGCCTTGCTTTTATGTTATTTTTCAATGTTTTCAAGTCTGTAAACTAATTAAACTTAGTAGACGTTTGAGACATTGGTAGAAGGTTAATTTTGCAATTCAATTCTCCTCCACATGGTGAAATCACTCTTGTTGTGACTTGTAATACGCTTCTATTTTTAATTAAGCAGGTATTCACTGGATCAACACCAAATGAGATTTCACACATCTGGTCCTTAAAAGAAAAATGAAGAAGATAATTCTCTTCTCATGATTAGAGAGCAGAGCAATTTGAGCTCCACTGATGCATAGAAAGGATCCATCTGCTCAAATCTCTATAACGTTGGAATTGGGAATATATTTAGTTGTTTAGTGCTGTACTCTCTTTGTAACTGCACAAATCAATGGGTAAATTACAGTTAAACCACGTGAACTTTCAGCATTTTGCACTGAACCCCTAAGAACTTTCAAAAATCAGACTGAACGTTCAATATCTTTTGCATAAAACTCGCAATATCTTTTGGGTAAATTACATTAAGCCTCCAATAACTTTCATGACTTTTTATGTTTGTTTTCTGCTTCTAACTTATGGGGATTATCTGCAAACTGTAGAAACTTAATGGAAGTTTTTCGCAAAATGAAAAGTTAATGAGGGTTTAGTATGATTTTGAAAGTTCATTAGAACAAAATGCTGGAAGCTCATGGGAGTTCACTGTAATTTACCTTAAAGAAATTAATTGATAGCCAGAGATGGGAAAAGCAGGCAATAATTGGAACTTCTATACATTTCCTACACATTCATGTAGGGCATGTATGTTTGGTTCTCTGAAAATTTACTTTTCGATACTTTCTTAAATGCTTATGTGGCGCATACGTGTCATTCTTACTTTCAAAATAATTTTTCAATCATTAATACTCAGAAGTAGTTAAAATGCATATTAATTAGGAAATAAATAATTTTTTTTATTAATATCTCATTTATTAGTTACTTCTAACAACTTTTCATTGATAAAATTGCTCTTAATTTTAACAATTATTTTGTAGTAATTTATGATGGTCGTCGGCTAGCTTTTCTTTGGGATGAAGAGAACAGTTTGTCTATTAATTCTTTATCTAAATACAATGTTGATGTTACGATCAAAGGAGCGAGGGAGGAGGGAAATTGGAGATTCATAGGAATTTATGGTCAACCGGAGTTTGATTGTAGGCGAGAGGTAAACAATTATTTTGAAGCTATGTGATTGAATGATTCTTCTTGTTCTCAAGTGGTGAGGGGTCATAGCGGCATTAAACTGGTTGTAATGTGCTAGATCAAATTAAAGAGCGTGACATGGCTTTGAAATTGTGGAAGCAACATATGTTAATTACTTCATAGTAATATTTTCAAATGTTATCCAAACAAAAAAAAATTAAAGAGGAAGAAGTTCTACTTCCATTACTTCTAAAAATATATGAAACAAACAAAAAAAGGTTATTTTCACTACTTCCTACTTCATAGTTTTGAAAGTTACTTCTATAACCTACTTCTTACTTCCAATACTTTTATTATCCAAACGGGCCCTTAGTCGTTTTTCTTCAAATCTTTTGGAATTTGAAGGGGAACACGTGACTCGTGGTGGTTAACAGATATAGAGTAACAAACTGTTAGGATTGTGTCTTTGATTCTTTGTATAACTTTATGAGAATTAGATAGGGTTAGAGATCTATCATGATTAGAATGTTGAGTCTCATTATGATTAGGAGTTTAAATCCTATTCTAATTAGGAAGTTAGGTTTATCGTTTCCATATATATATTATTTTATTGTTTGAGGAAAAACCAAGGAGAGGAGATATAACCAATATTCTTGTAATCTAGGGTTAGCAGATGGCGTGACCGAATTCAAGAATATTGTGCGAGAGGCGGGAGTTTCGTAGTCTTTGTCTGTATAAAAGATTACAACATTGGGAGGGGGTTTCACAGTCTTTGTTCGTTCAAAAGATTGTAAGGAAAGAGCTTTTGGAAAGAATGTGAGAGTTGATTATGTACGTGATGTTGAGAGATTGAGAGACGAGAGTTTAGTGGTTTCTCTTGTAGTTCTTCCTAATACATAGTGAATTTCTTGTATTGTTGTCCTGTGGATGTAGATCGAAGTTGGTCGACCGAACCACGTAAATTTTTTCGGTGCTCTTCTTCTTGATTACGGTTGTTTTCTATCTTGTTGATTGTGAGTTGACTTTCGAGTTGCGAAGATCGTAGTAGACGGGGGGACTAAAATTCCCCAACCCAAACAAATGGACTAATTTTAATGATTTGAGGGTGCTAATTTCAAAATATTAAGATTTTTGTTTTTGTTTTTCTTTCTTTATTTTTTCTTTCCGCCTGTTTCGTCGGACACTTCTCCTCTTCATGCATTTATCACGCGTGCTCCATAGAATGCCTCTGAAGTCTTTGCGCAGAGTAGCAGAATCCAGTGGAATCAGTGAACCACTTCCTTTTGTCCCACCATCATTGATCAAAGAGTGAGCAAGCAAACGGGTTTGCACGGACCACGAACCCGTGACCCGCTAAACTTGTGGGAGCGATATTGATACCTACCAACAGTCTGGATCACTCAAGGTGGGTCCGTCGCAAAATTTCAATATGTATCTTAAGTTCCATGCAAAATTTAAATGCCAATGCCTCGCAGTCTTTTGCTTTTGACTTGTCTTTCTGTTCTCATTCTTTGTTTCTCCTTCTTCTCTGTTACTGCACATCAATTGTTGGAATTGGGTGGCATTGGGAAATTTCTTAAGCCATCAGTCCTAGTTTTGTCAGTCTTTCGATCCGTTCTCATCGTGCCCCCATTGAGGCGTGATGAGTCTTCAAACCCACTTAGTGCAACACATTGTTTCGCTCAATCCACTTTCAAAAACACTAGCTACTTTCGCCCGCTTGGCTCTCTTGATCACTGACTATATATATAAACTTATCTTATTTTATAACATATCTGATATGAGAGTACTATAACATATTGGGTATCACAGGAATGGTGGTTGGGGGCTCACTCCCATCCTTTCTCAAAAAAAAAAAAAAAAAAAAGAAAAGGAGAGAGAAAAAGGAGATGTAATAAGATGATTATGGGAATCGATAAGTTTCTAAATATTGTGGTAATCTTGTAAAATAAAAATAAAGCAAAAACAATTTTGTTTTTGGAAGTCTTGACGATATGGCCGTGACTTGAGGATTTTTTGCAAATCAAAATCCTAGCATCTCTAGTTGATTGAATTTAGAGAATAGGGGAATTAACTCGCTATCATCACCAACTAATTGTTTTGAAGTGAGCCACATAATAGTTTTTTTTTCCGTGGTGTGACACATTCACATGTTAATTAAAGGCTAATTAAATTACCATATTGATATTAAAAATAGACCGCTTTTACATGTTTGGTATTCAAAATAACCATGATGTCTTTTTGATATTTAAAGCTTGGTAAATGCGCTATGAGTATCAAATCTCTCGTCGGTGGTGAAATTTTTCTAGGGAGAACTATAATTTTATGCCGGGAGAATTTCCTAGCAAATAAACTATAGTTATTACAAAAAAAAAAAAAAAAAATTCACCGCTAACAAGATTTGGTCTTCAATTGCATGCGCATGTGCCAAGTTTTAAATACAAAAACGACGCCGAAGTTATTTTAAATACCAAACAATTAAAAGTGGTCATGCCAATTTAATTATTTAGTATCGCTAAACTCCTGAAAACTTTCAGCATTTTATAGTAAACGCCCAATAACCCAATAACTTTCGTAGAAAACCCCCAATGTGTTTCGGGTAAATTACGCTAAACTCCAATACCCTTCAAGATGCACCTTTTGTATTGTAAAGATTCAGGGACCAATATCATTTAATTTTTAGACCGTCCGGTGGTGAACTCAGACTTCTGCATCTCACTGCACCGTTGATTTTCGTGGGTGAGTGAAGTGTGAGCTCGTGCTCAATATCATTTAATTTTTAGACCGTCCGGTGGTGAACTCAGACTTCTGCATCTCACTGCACCGTTGATTTTCGCGGGTGAGTGAAGTGTGAGCTCGTGCTCCGTGAAAAGCCTCTGAAACTTTTGCACAGTGCATCAGAACGCAGTGGAATGCCTGAACCACTTTGGCTCGCTATTTATTAAACAGGTCGGGTCGGATCACACTTACACGGGTCGAGTTAAATTTTATATGGGTAAGATCGGATAGATCCATTTGCCACCCCAATCGGAGTACAGGAGCAGAAGTAGCCCATAAACAGAGAGCAACATTCAGTCGAAGCTCCCCAAACAATGAAGAAGCCCTTGAAGAATACGTTTACTCAAATTTGTAAAACATAAAACCCCTGACAAAGATTTTTGTATTCCTTACATTGTTAGTTTTGGTGGATATAGCACTCTCATTTCGTTGTGCTAGCAAAAAGTAATTATTGTGAAAGAGATAAGGGGAAAAAAAAAAGACAATAATGATAATACCTACACTTCCATTTACACGGAAACAGAATACCATCTTAACATTATTTACAACAACACGGATATACAAAGGAAGGCATACATATAAACAAGATTCAATTTCTCAGCAGACACGATAAAAACCAAGCTGTAGACATTGCAACTCTCAGTTCTAGACTCATTTCCTTCGTCTTTCAGCTGTTTACAAAAAATGCTTCAAACAATCCTTTGATACCATTCGAGCTTGCGCTGGTAATTTTGGTGTTAACCTCTTCTGTCCCTGTTGGTGATAGCCACCTATCTCGTTTCCTATAACGATACAGACATGCGCATGCTTATTAGAGGGCATTAGATATTGATCATTTAACAAAAATCTGAAGAAGATCAAGAAATTGAAGCCGTATGCAAGGATTTCCTTTGCTCTTTTGTCTCCTCGTTGTTCATAATAGAGAGAGCACAAGTTCAAAACAACTTACAGATCATGAACTACACGATAGCAAGAGAACAATGGAATCTCAGTTCGATCACAAAAGGTGACAAAAATCCATGACATTGCTAACTCATATTAGGAGAAAAAAAACCTTTGGAGCCAAAAAACAAGTTTACAACAGAGGGCTAGTACTCACTGGGTGATTTAGTAACTCATAAGGACTGATCAAAGTTTTGATCAAGGCTAATACTAACTAGTAACTAGACTACAAATAACGTGACTACGAGTTGGTACTGCTACTCATTGTTTTAAAAGCCTTGCTCTTTAGAATGATGCCGGTACTACACTTTGATGAAGTGGAATAATGTGGCATGCTGATATAGACATCATAAATGTTGAGGCGGGCATCTTTAACTGAGAAAAAGAAAAGAAATTCATTTCCCCAAAAGAAACTCTTCGCCTCACTCTGCTCTCTCTACCATTCGGTCCATCCCCTTTACAATCCAACTCATCAAAATATTCATTCAAATGGAAGCCCTCCAAGAAAAGTAGACTACAAAATTCCTTTGCTTCTCTCCTTTCACTGTGATACCGAATAGAAGGGAAACAATCTCTCCAAATTTAGTTAAAATCTATTGAATTTATCAAATATTTAGAGAATACTACAAGAGAAGAGGAAGTACTTTGTTGAGGTCTAATATTTCCTCTTACTTCCTATTTTGTTAGGAAATTGGTCCAAAGTCCAAATGATGTTACGAGGAATATTTTCTTCAATTGTAATTTGAAAGAGTTGTTTGTCATATGTTCACAGGCCTCAAAGTTAGAAAACCTCTCTTTCTTTCCCTCTGGGCATTTTTTTTTTCAAGTTTCCGGTGGGATCAGACTTTTTTTTCTGGCTGGGGTTAGGGATGAAGAATATGGTGTAGGCACCTCTATATGAGGGCCTGACTTTTATAACTTAAATCAGCACACAGCCATTCTCAAGGTACTTTCATGCACATTGCACATGCCAAAAACCAATATTGTGTGTGTGCATGGCTTGCTCGAGTGCACGTGTGCATGTGGAAGAAAGTGAAAGGATGATCCACCTGAAGCTCTTACAATCGCAGTGCCTTAAATTTATCTTTATTTTGCTTGCCAAGCTCCAATACATACACTACTAGGCAATCTAAAAGCTCTCCCATCCATCTTTTGTCAGCACCTCCCACTTTTTCCCACTTCATACAAAAGTTTGCATCGTCGTTATTATATATCATTCTTACCAGATATACCATATGTCACACTCACACGAGTCTGATAGTGGAATTACTCCAATTGCATGGAAATATGGCATGTAGAAATATATAAGAAAAGTAATTTTTAGCAAAGTGACATATGAAATAAAACCCCTAGGACAAATAAAGAACAGTAAGGGCCCATTTGGACGTAATTTTTGGAGGGTGAAAGCCTGCAAAAGTTCTGAAAAAAGTCAGAACTTTTGCAGGCTTTCCCCCTCCAAATAATGCAAACAAACGGGCCCTAACTGTTGCACTCTCAATCCTCATCCCTCGAAACGCACAACAGATAATCATAGAACAAATAGAGAATCTTTGAGATTTCCATGCTAATCAAAACGTATGAACTATTAAGAGCTTGTCCCATTAATAAACAACTTCGAAAAATTGATTATAAACAATTTGCACAAATGTACCATTTTCCAAAAAAAATTATGTTAAGTGATTTCTAATGACTCCAACTTCATTTAATTCAGGAAAGTTTCACAAAAATCTCGCTAAACTCTTTCATGGGGTTTGTAAGCCCCCTAAACTCCATAAATCAGAGAAAACCCTTGAAGTTCAAAATTATACTAAACCCCAGAACTATGTGAGAATCAATAAACATAGCCCACAACTACGTACCTCAAGCAGGTTTAGTTTTTTCTTTTCTTTTTCCTTTTTTTACCCCCTTTTGGGGTGGCGTTTTTCTCCTTTTTCTGTTGGGGTGGGGTGGGGTGGGGTGGGGTGGGGGGGGGGGGGGGGGTTGTCTATCCTTTAATTTATATATGTATGAGATAAAACGTTCTCGGACGAAAGATGGAAGGATGGACATATACATCATTGGAATAGCAAACAAAATCTTACCTACCTATACGAAATATTTCGAAAGTGGAAATTTATTAAACATACCCATAGGCACCAAGAAATAAACACATACTAACATCAACATAGCATAGAATAAACACATACTCCACATATGAATATCGAAAAAACCCATCCTTACTAAGAGGGAGGAAAAGCTAACCTTAACAATGGCAAGGAAAGAGGGTACTCCTGAAAGAGTACGTAGAAAACCACAACGGGAACGTATAATTATCTTCGACAGCATATATCTCCCTCCAAACCTTACTCTTCCGGCAGTACGTCAAAACCTTCCTCTGCGTCGCCAAGAACACGACATCTTTCGACTGACTCAGCGGAAAAGCGCTCGTAGAAACCCCTCTGATACACCTCAAATGCACCCTGTCCTCAAGAGCCCATTCCTCTCTCGAATACTCCTTCAAAACCCAAGTGCTCATCCAATCTCCCGAAAACTGAACCACGGACACAAAACCCCCCAGCTCCGACAGATAAATCCTCCCCTTAAACCCGCCAGCAACAATCTCCCCCGGCATCGATATCTTCCTCCAAACGCAATCTCCCAAATCAAGAGCAAGCACATAAGAGCAGCTCTTCGTCATCCAATGCAACGCGCCATTGAAGAGCACAGCCTGATTCCGATTAATCCAGGTGAAATCCTCGCAAATGTAGGAAACAAACCTGCTCCACGAATTGGTCGCCGAGTCGAACATCAAACACACGAGATCGTCGTGGGGGCGGTGACCAAACGGGCGATAGTATCCAGCGAGGAAAACAATGAATCTGTAGGTCAAAGGATCGAAGGCCAATGCAACTACGGTCGCCTCGTACTCGGGTTGGAACCGAGTGTACGGCCTCTCCCTCGTCCTCGGCAACAACCTGGACTCCCTGGTCATCGGGTTGCAAACGTAGTAGACCCCTTTGCTCCTGACGCTGGCGCAACACAGAAGCCCATTGCTCGACGCCCTGATTTTGACGCGGTCGTCGAGGAAACCCAGCGAGAACCTGGAGACGCCGAAGGAAGCGTCGATCAGGATCGAGCCGGACGTGGGCCCGGCGGGGTCGAGGAGCTCGATGAGCAGGTTGGGGTTTCTCGACGAGGTTTCGGAGTGGAGGCGGACGAAATGGGGGTCGGAGGTGAGGTTGGAGAACGATCTGCAGACGGATTTGAACCTGAAGAGGGATTTGATGGGTAGCCTCGCGAGGATTTGGAGGATTAGGTCGTGGGGGAGCGATTCAGTTGGGGGATTTGGGGAATTCATCGGGGTTTGGTTTTTTTTTTTTTTTTTTTTTTTTTTTTTTTTTGTAAATTACAGATTTTGAGGAGATGGGTTTGTATTGAGAGGAAGAAATGAGGATGATGAGTTTTAATGCTTTGGTGGATCGTAGTCTTCTCGAAAATCCGCCATCGATGGAATTGTATTTATGCACCAAAAGGGCCGGTTAAACTCCATTGTCACAAACAAGTTCATGCCAATGGGCCTGTAGGCCCAGTACTCATTTGGGCCGTTGTTTGTTTAACCTATACAATGGGAGACGCGTGCCGTTAACCCATGAATGATGCAAATTCGGCCCGGTTGGGCTTTGGATTGGGCCTCCGTATTTTCATCGGGTTTATTGTTCTAAAAATACTAATCATATAAACGGACAAGGCTTTATTTGCAGATAACTCACCCGTCAATCGATCGTATATTTCATTTCTTAACTATTTTATTATTACTTAAAAAACTCTTGAATTGTTAATTCTAAAAGAATGTATTGCTGGTGACCCGCTCTTTCTCGTGAGCTCACGGATGTCTAAGTGCTAATAAAATAGTTGAGGGATGACAATTACTCGTATCGTATATCAGTGCGAATTAGTAAAATTATAATCATGCACTTAAATGCTAATGAGCGCTTTCAGTTTTTCTCCCCCTTCAGGTTTTATTTTTGCGTAACAACCTGCAACGAAAAGAACAGGCTCGAGCTTACATAGAGTAAAAGTTAGGAGGCCAAGTGGGGGTTTGGCGCTAATAATAAATCAAGGGCGAGAAAAGCCAAGAGGGTTCAGTGAGGTACTAGGCAAGTTCAAAAAGCTGAATTCTCTCTGAGCTTCTCATCATAATTATTCCCTCAAAGGATACCTCCATATTAACAAAAGCTGACATACTTTTCCTCTGCGGATATTATTCTAGTTTTTCCCCCCATACTACAAGATTAGATTTGGCTCGATTTAGTATCTGTTTGTAGAGCGTAGAGACTTCTTATATTTGGAGTTATGCGCTTATTTGGGGAATATCTATTCTAGTGCTTGAATTAGAATGAACATGTCTAACTAATGTAGAAATTAATCATATCTCACTCTTGCTCCAAGTCTCAGCCTAATTTTAGGCCTGGATAGGAATTTGGAAGGGGTTGAATGAGATTAGTTGATTGGGGCTGGAAACTAATTCGGAGGTGTTATGGTAATTTACCATCTAAAGATGAAGATATCGAAAAATTGTCTGCATAGACTTAAAAAAACCATGGTCCAAACCAGCTTAGAGGCTCAAAAGCCCAGCCAAGGGCAAGTCTATCGGCCAGCCAAGCAGACAAGTCATCTTTTGACCAAGGGTCATCATTACCGACTCAAAGTGCGGGATCAGTCGGTCCCTCGTAATTAAGACGACTCCTCGAGCAGACGTCTCGACCATACACTCGATCTGAAGCTCACTCGGCTGTCGGGTCGGAAAACATAATGACAACTCACGAACCGACCCGTCTCTACTAAGGGGATGAGATCCAGCTAAGCTCGCTTCAGATATCAATCGGCACTACAGTATTGATCAGTCCCATCAATATCTCCGCTCTGACAAATCCCGTGCATAAGCCGCTTATTCTACTCACAAGTCACTTCCCAGGGATCGCCATGATGCTCTCCTGAGCTCAAATGACTTCCCCTCCAATCACCAGCCGTTATCTGGAGGGGGAAGGACGACCAAGCAGCTGGCCTATCCTTTGCCCTGCCTCATCTGTCAAATCTAGGATACTGAGAAAACATTTCTCTCATGTACTCGGATGACTCCCCTTCCAATCGCCAGCTGATATCTGGAATTGAAGGAGAAGGATGACTCAGCAGCATGCCAACCGCCTCCTGTGCATAGTCAAAGCTAATGGTCAAACTCTCAGAGGCGATGGGCTATAAAAGGAGGGAAAGAAGGTAAAAGAGGAGGGAGGGGGTGGGGTGGGGTGGGGGGTGGGGGGGTTCTGCTACTTTTTTATAAAAGCTCTGAATTTACCTTTGCTAAAAAGAACTGATAACTCTCAAAGAGTACCCTCTAAGGACCTCAATGGCCTAGGGACTCTCCCTCAAACCCCACTCAAGCTCACCAGCTGACTTGACCGTTGGAGGTACCACGGCCCTCCCACGGGTTTCTTCTTGTTTGTGTAGAAGGATTAGGAATTCCGGTCTAAGGATCGGACATAAAGTCGGAGGAGTAGTCAACCCTATCTCTCATCCTCTCTCTATTCTCCGCCAACGTGAAGACCAGAACTCCAACCCTCTCAACTGTGTGATATCAGACATCAACAGGAGGGGTTGAATGAGATTAGTTGATTGGGGCTAGATACCACGGATGACTGACATTAATAAACTTTCTATTCCTTTTATTAAACTCTTAAATGTGATTCAACCCCCCCCCCCCCCCCCCCCCCCCCCCCCCTTCTCTCCCATATTTTCTCTTTCTTTTCCTCCCTCTCTATTAATTAACTTCCAACATGACAAAAATCATTGTATAAATCAAACAAAGACGGTTGTCCTACGATATATCTTCTTTTATGTCCTACAACAAGAAATTCCTAGAAGGAAGAAGCAAAGAGGAATTTGCCACGGAATAATTACTTCAATTTAGGGTTACTTGGCCTTAAATAAAGACTAGGAACCAATTTTAACCCAAAAAATTAAGTTGTTAGATATTAATCTTTATTCTTATTTAAATTCATCACTCTTTTTCATATTTTCCAATATGAGATTATACTTACATTTGAATGTCGGATTTCACTAACTTGGCTTGAATGGCAATCATGCATTCATCATATGGCTATCCAACATTCGTTGTGGGTTAATTTTGACCTGCTCTACTTTAACCTTCCAAACCTAGTCAATCTCTTGAACCCTTCGGGGTCCTTCAAACTTGACATCGAAGTTCAATTCACTTTGGGCTACAACAACCTTAGCTTTACTACCATTTGTTGGGGAGTAAATCGACCTAATCTGGGATTAATAGGCCTTCAATAGGGACTAGAAACCAATTTTAAACCAAAAGATTAAGTTTTTATGTATTTGCCTCAACTCTTTATTAAATTCATCACTCTTTCTTATTTTTCCAATATGAAATTATAAACATAGAGGAATATCCGATAGAAACTACTAAATCATATATATCCATGACAAATATAATTAATTTTAAATACAAATATTATCTTTAAAAAGTTATTTATCATTTAAAATAAATCAAAAACATTTTTCGAAATACTAACTAACATGAATTAATGTACATTGTGGAGCAATGAATCCAAAATATAAGATTAATAAGAATCCCTTCAAAGCTTTTTAAATGGGATTTGGATCCTCTCCACTACAAAAAAGTAGTGGAGAGACCACTACTCTTAATCTCAAGCGTTGATTATTTAGTAGGCGGTTATGATACAATCTAAATCTAACACTTACCATACCCCCGAGTATTGCACTCATTCCTAATTTGTACTAAAATAAAAGATCATAACCATGAACTAGATAATCAATAGCTGTGATTATGTAGTGGTCACTCCACTATTTTTTTTTGTAGTGGAGAGGATCCGAATCCTTTTAAATGTGGGACAAAACCCCATGAATACCACCACAAAACCTAGCTACCCTCGTCTACATTAAACTCATTTTTTGATTGTACCTACGAGAACCTAGTTAAGGTCAAAAATATTTTGACATCAGATGTGACACTCCAATGATGCATTCATAAATGAAGAATCATATTTTTAGTATTTTGTCACAGAATACGGGACCATTTTATACGTGAATTTGGCAAAAAAGCGTGGGACCCACTCCAGACAGTGGAATCCCTCGTCAGAGTTTTGACTCCTTGAAAGACCGAGCTCTCTTTTTTTCTTTGCACGCGTGCCCACACGCTTCACTTCCCAACAATAACTCCTTGATTTTCATGTACTACATATTTTATTTTTGTCCTTGAGAGTACTTTCTTAGTCCTCAAGTTTTGTGGGGTTTAGGTGCAAATGAGGTATTTTATTGTGTATATGATATCCATGAGCCTCGTACTTACCTACTAACATTTTCTGTCCGGATCAAAATAATCAACCAAACTAGTTTTTGCCGGCAATGTCAGTAAATTTTGTTGGGATTTTAGATCTCTCAAACACTCTCAAAATACCAAACGCACTAAAAAGATTCATACACAATATTTAACATGAAAATTTTTAGAAAAAAAAACTACAGAATCGAAAACAATACAATATTATCACTAAATTACAATTATTTATACGAACAAAAACATAAAAAACTCTCTCTCTCACACACAATATCCTTGAACACGGTTACACCCTCAGTTAAATCCTAATTACAAGAATATTATATCTCTCCCTCTTTTCTAAAATTTTTTAGAATACGCTGTCTTATTTAAAGACACTCTTGACTTATCCACCAAGTCAATTTTGTTGTGCGCAGCGGAAATTTTGGCAGCACCTCTGGTGCTCGACAAGAGAGTAGATCCCAACTAAATCCTTGTTTCACAAAGAAAACAAGAACCGAAAGTAAAATATCTCAACAAAGTGGGATATCAGCTCTTCCTCTCATCAGTTCTAGGACTGACCTGTCGAGGGAACCTAAACAAACTATTACAAATCACGGCACGAACAATCAATTTTAACGTGGTTCGGCAAATTGCCTGTGTCCACGGGGCAAGGGGGGGTCTACTATTAGAGAGAAAAAGAATACAAATAGGGTTTACAATCACACAACTCTCACAAATTAAACCCTCAAATAACTTTCAATTCCTCTCTCAAAATCTGAAAAAGAAAACCTTGCTTTTCTTCTAAAAAAGGACAGCCGCCAAGTTGCATGTCCTCTGTGATTTTTTCTTTTTCTTTCACTGCCTGCACACTTTTTCTCCCCCTGCGATTTTTGCACTTGCACCAGGCTTCACGAAACCCTAGGAAGGGTATTCATAGGCTGCACGAGATTGGAAGAAACCACGTCTCCTGCTGAACTCGTGGCCCCCACAAGCCCCCACAAGCACGCCTTTCACAACCGCCTTAGCCGATCACGAGAATTAAGGAAAAGAAACACACGCGTAGCCCCCACTCAAATCTCCTCACACAGCCACCTTAGTCATTCACGCGTTCACAAATTCTCCACCTTGGCGAAGTTTTCCCAAAACTGAGCTAACACCAACCAAACCAAATGTCTCACTTATTGTGTCCAGTACGAAGTGAAACAATTCACGACAACG
Source organism: Asparagus kiusianus (assembly GCA_022839385.1). Taxonomy (NCBI): domain Eukaryota; kingdom Viridiplantae; phylum Streptophyta; class Magnoliopsida; order Asparagales; family Asparagaceae; genus Asparagus; species Asparagus kiusianus. The sequence continues at coordinate 338,647 of BQKN01000111.1, read as the reverse complement.
GACTTAATCCACAACAAGTCGAGAATTCAAATAATAATGCGAACACTCTCCAAATATCAATATCAACTCACCAAATCGGCTGCATCATAAAATGACTGCCTATGTATCCTCTTACCCAAGGAATTAAGCCTCACGTAGTTCATCCAAATGGTCGCGAAAGACCTCAATCTAATAGAAGAGTTTGCAACCCTTCTCTAATATCATAAACTCTGCAGCTGATAGTATCTCCAATGGTCTCAAAGTGTAACGAATCAAACACATCCACCTGAGGTGAACTAATGGCCATATCCAACTGCGAACTATGTTTACCAGCTGCACTCGAATCCAAAAATAACTTATCATCTGCATCCAAATCCAAATGATCTCCAAGCTGTGTCACCTTAGCTGGAATCCCAAACGATACAGAATGATCTGGAGTATGTGAAGTAATCTCCACTCAATGTGTAGTAGCATCACTCTCCACCTACTGTGATACCTCTATGATCTGTCCAAAGTTCTCCACCTGCTGAGAGTCAATAGGCTCCCTCATCGAAGACTCATCCAATATGACATTATCAGACCAAATATTCAATTGAGTTTTACCTCCAATCACAGCAGTTGACAACTTTTTAATAGGATGACCCAAATACGTCGAAGCCTCAGTCCAGAAACTCTTCTGCAGACCATTGCTTGACAACAAACATCGATTCTCCTTCAGTAAGGCATAGTTCTCTAAATTTTCTACCCTATCTAGTTGCCCCAAGATTTTCTTTCCAACGAAGTATCTCAAAATGCCGTGAGCTCGGCTCTAATACAGAAACAGGTCCATCTTGTACCTCCCACCAAAATCAGAATGAAGTATCTTTACATTTCTGTCAATCACACACTTCTTCAATCTGTTAGAGACTACTAGGACTTTATCCAAAGGGAATTTGGTTGCAATCCAAACACGCCTAGAACAATCACCAACAAAGGAAACCAAACATCTATTTCCTTACAATAATGTCTCCTTGGAAGGCCCCCAAACATCCATATGAACCCTTATCTGAAAAACCCTCCGTGCGGTGAATAGAGGTGCCAAACTTCACATCGGTCTTCTTGCTCACACCAAAGTGTTTACTGGATTTCAAATTGCAAGTTGTTGCACCCATCTCCAAATCAATACTGGAATGACAAAGCCCCAAATGTCACAGTCTAGTCGAATCAACAGAAGTCGCCAGCTCTCCACCTGTCACTGTATCTCTAATCAAATAGTACAGATTATTCCTCCTAACGCCCTTCATCACAATCAAAGAGTCTTCCACGATCTCGAGAACCATGTCCTCAACACAAACCTTCAGACCCTCTCCAACCAAAGCTCTAATTGAGATCAAGTTCTTCCTCAAGAAAGAAACATATCTCACATCATATAACTCCCTAACAGTCTCGTCAAACATCTTGATGCGAATTCTTCCTATTCCAAGGATCTGGCATGCACGGTTGTCTCCCATGTACACCACATAACTATCTAGCTTCTCAAAACTGGAGAACCATTCCCTTCTAGAGTACACATGATAAGTCGCACCACTATCCAACATCCACTCGGATTTCTCTGAATAGTTACCTGTAGGACTGATAGAAAGTGAATAAATAGAAGTATTAGAAATATTACCATTCGATATAACGATATTTGCTTTTGATAATGGTTGCTTCCCTTTTCCCTTCTTCATCCATTCATCGAGCTTTAGACAATCTTTCTTTCAATGACCAATCTCCTTGCACCAAGCACACTGATCTTTTCTAACTGTAGGATGCCCTACTCTAGACTGTGACTTCTAATTTTTTCGGTTTGGATTTTTTCCTCTTGTGACCAATGCCTCTGCTACCGGCTCAACTGAAACCTCCTTATCCTTCTTTCGAAGCTGATAGTTCATAAGTGCAACGATGATCTCACTATACGAAAGGGACGCATTCCCATTAATTAGGGTAAGAACAAAGGTCTCGTATTCCTCATCAGGTAAGAAACTCAACAACAACAACGCATTGTCCTTATCTTCAACCATAACATCCACATTCGCTAAATCCACAGGAAGATTCATGTAGTGATTCATGTGATCACTAATGGAGGTTCCCTTCTTCAATTGGAAGTAATAAAGCCTCCTCTTTAAATGCAAGCAATTTTGCACACTCTTGGTCAAATACTTGCTCTCAAGGGTCTCCCAAATCTTCTTTGCAGAAGTCTCATTCATCATATCATACTTCAAATCTTATGTTAAACAAGACCTAATAACATCACACGCCATTCGATTCATCTTTTTCCAAACATTCTCTTCAATATCATCTGGCTTGCCATCTAACTCCAAAGTGTCTTCCAAATTTTGTATGTTTAGCGCATCCAAAACTTCGCATCGCCAAAGTCCAAAGTTGTTTGTGCCATTAAATTTCTCCATATCTATTTTCGTAGAGTGGATATTCAAACTTTGAATGGTCTTCACACCAGAAGCACCACCCTTAACACATTCTTTCCTGGCCATATTCCTCAACACACCAACAACCAATGCGGAACAAACTGAAGAATAGATCCAAACTTGAGAAAGATAGAGCCTTTACCAAAAAGATCCCACCTTTAACTCAAATTGAAACCCTAGACAAGCTTCCAAAGTGATCTACTCCTCCAAATTGCCCAAGCGTAGCCCGAGCTTTGATACCACTTGTTGTGCGCAACGAAAATTTTGGTAGCACCTCTGGTGCTCGACATGAGAGTTGATCCCAACTAAATCTCTATTTCACAAAGGAAACAAGAATCAAAAGTAAAATATCTCAACAAAGTGGGAAATCAGCTCTTCCTCTCATCAGTTCTAGGACTGACCTGTCGAGCGAACCTAAACAAACTATTACAAATCACAGCACGAATAATTAATTTTAATGAGGTTCGGCAAATTGTCTACGTCCATCAGGCAAGGAGCGTGGATCTACTGTTAGAGAGAAAAAGAATACAAATAGGGTTTACAATCACACAGCTCTCACAAATTAAACCCTCAAATAACTTTTAATTCCTCTCTCAAAATCTGAAAAGGAAAACCCTGCTTTTCTTCTCAAAAAGGACAGCCGCCAAGTTGCATGTCCTCTGTAACCGCCTGCACACTTTTTCTCCCCCTTGTGATTTTTGCACTTGCACCAGGCTTCACGAAACCCTAAGAAGGGTATTTATAGGCTGCACGAGATTGGAAGAAACCGCATCTCCTGCTGAACTCGTGGCCCCCACAAGCCCCCACAAGCACGTCTTTCACAACCGCCTTAGCTGATCACATGAATTAAGGAAAAGAAACACACGGATGGCCCCCACTCAAATCTCCTCACACAGCCACCTTAGCCATTCACGCGTTCACAAACTTAGCCTCCAAGAAAACTACTAGGACTGGGCCTAGCCTTTAAATCTTGATCCAACTTGAAATTTGAATTGGCACCCAACATATTCTCTCTCAACAAAAAATTTTCAAGTATTTCAACGGCTTTAGAAAAATTCTCTCTCTTCTTCTTGTTATTCACCTCTCCCTTGTGGACAAAAGTCTAAGTAGAGTCACATACACCATTAATAGAACGACCATCTAAATAAGAAATACGATTGACATTCTTTCTTATTCACAAAATCAAATCATCATCTCTATATAATTTGCACCACTCTCCTTCGAACTAGGTACTTGTACCCACGTGATATCATCTCACTGAATAAAATTAAATTAGCATCACATGACGATACATATCTCACATGACAAAGAATTCTGACTTTCCCAATGTGAAGCTTGAAGCGAACACTCCCAATGCCTTCAATCTTCATCTTCTTATTATTTTCGACGATCACGTCACCAAATTTTTCATCTATCTTCAATGTTTCAAAACACTTATTTTTGTTACAAACATGCATAGAGGCTGCAGAATCTAACACCCAAATATTATTTATATTAGAATTAATATTTTCTGTCATTAACCCCACATTTTCATCACACACAACTGTCGATGAATCCTCCTTCATCCTATTTTCTTGAAGCTTCATCTGCCTAATGCTCTTCAATCCTCTCACATATGGGAATATCTGAACTGAATGTGATATTTCTCTCCCCAATATTCATACTCATTTTTTATGTTATCTCGAGCCGGAGATTTTTTTTCTTTCCTCGATAACTATCACATCTCTCTTTACTCCTCCCTCCATTAGAAGCTTCAAAAGCTAGTGCACTCTCACCATCGTAAGATGCGCTCTCGTTCTCCATCATTCTTTCATTCTCACATAGAAGTGCTAGCTATCATATCATTAAACTTCATCAATATTCATAAATTGGCAAACTAGTTGATTAAAGGTTTTGATATAGTCTTGAATTGTACTATCTTCTTTTATCTTCGATGAATAAAGCTCCACTATCAAACACAATCGTTTGGTCATCAATTTTGAAGTATAAATTCCCTCAAGTTTGTCCCACAACTTCCTTGGCGTGATCTCTTACACAAGGTTATACTTTATCTTGGAGGTGAGTGCCAAACAAACTGTGCTGATAGCCTTCTTTTTCATAGAACTCCATTCAGCAACCTTCATCCCATTAGGCTTCTCCTCCTTCAAAACTTGATCAATGCCTTGTTGCACCAGAAGATCTTGAGTTGCACACTACCATACTATAAAATTTATCTTATCGTTGAATAGTAGAATATCAAACTTCAAACTCGAAGATGCCATCATCCTCTAACCACAACCAAATTCAAATTAGTCACTCTACACGTTGGATTTGGCAATACTGATGTTAAAAACAAACTCAACACATCGAAAAAAACCCAAAAATGATTCCTAGATCGTTAAATCCTGCCTTCAATTTCCTGATCGGCAGACAAATCAACATGGACGGTTGATCAAGATTTAAAAACCAATTAAATCCAAATCCAAATCCACTCCCCAAATTGTGTGAGCAACTGACACCACCAAACAACAAACAAGCAACGGCCTCACACCGAATCCCATGTGAACACCTTCTCCTTCACGTGCAAGTACACACACACACACACACTTCTTCTTCTTTAGCCTTTCACGTGAACAACCTCAGCCAACACCGTCGGTGAGAATGATCACCACGATTACCGCCGGAAACCTCTAGAAAATACACTGATCAATCCACACAACATTTCCCTCAATCATCGGTGCAGAACACTGCATCATCAATTGCCGACGCCCTCACAGATCGCACCACTCGAACCTCCACAAACGAACCGTCGAACCCTACTCTGATACCATTTGTTAGCATTTTTAGATCTCACAAAACCCTAAAAATTACCAAAGACAATAAAGAGAATCACACACAAGATTTAAGGTGGAAAATTCTCAACAGGGGGAAAAAAATCACGGAATTAAAAGTAATCCATCATCACCACCAAATTAGAATATTTTGTACATACAAAGTTTACGAAATACTCTCTCTCAAAAAACTCTTGAATCCGGTTACACCCTTTGTTAAACCTTGATCACCATAATATTGAATCTCTCCCTCTCTACTAAAAACTCTAGAATAGGATGTTTTATTTAAAGACACCACGACTTGCCCACTAGGTGAACTTCGTCTCCACGAAAACTACTAGGACTAGTCTAACCTTTAAATCCGAATCCAACTTGAAATTTGAGTCGGCACCCAACAAATTTATTTTGAGAAGTGGAGGGTTTTTACGTTAGAAAATCTTTTTTTTTTCATCCAAAATGGTTTAGAATTTGGAGGACTTAAATTGGTCAATTAAAACTCTATTTTTTTTGCCAAACAAACTATAAACTCTAGTTTATGGGAATTTGGAAAAATTGAAAGATCTAATAATTAAGATCTAAATCTTAAAGCCATGATTAATTCAAAAAGATTAACAAGAATCATAAAGTGCGGAAGCATATACCTGAATTTCCTAGAGCATACCTGAGCATACATTAGACTTCATACAGCCGAAGCATAAGAAATCTTCTGCATTTCCTAAATTTCAAGGTTGCCTTTAGGGCACTGATTAAGACTAAACTTGTCTCCTTTAGCCACAGGGGTGTCTCCTGGTCTGTAGTCTTGCATGCCAAACCTTTTAAGTACTTTATCGATATAGTTTTTTTGTGATAATCCAAGAATACCTCGAGAGCGATCTCGATGTATTTGGATTCCTAATATAAAAGAGGCGTTCCCAAGATCTTTCATCTCAAAATTCTTTGATAGAAATATCTTGGTTTCGTGCAGCATGCCTATATCATTAGTGGCAAGTAATATGTCATCGACATACAGAACCAGAAAAATATACTTACTCCCACTGAACTTGTGATATACACAGTCATCAACAATGTTCATCTCAAAATCGAATGAGATAAAATTTGTTGAAACTTGTAATACCATTGACGAGGAGCTTGCTTGAGTCCATAGATAGATTTACTTAATTTGCAAACCATATTCTTTGGGTCTCCTACACAAAGTTTTCTGGTTGCACCATATAAATCATCTCATCAATCTCGCCATTGAGAAATGCAGTCTTAACATCCATCTGATGTAACTCAAGATCATAATGAGCAACAAGTGCCATGATTGTTCTGAAAGAGTCTTTCGATGAAACCATAGCAAAAGTCTCTGCATAATCAATGATTTCCTTTTGAGTAAAGCCTTTAGCTACAAGACGTGCCTTATACCTCTCCACATTACCATTTGTATACCGCTTGGTTTTGAAAATCCATTTACAACCAATTAATTTTGCACCTTCTGGCAATGGAACAAGTTCCCAAACCTTATTGTCTTGCATAGACTTGTACTCTTCATTCATGTCATCAATTCACTGTTAAGAGTTAGAACTTTTCATGGCCTGAGAGAAGTTGATTGGATCATCTTCCAACATTCTATTACTTTTCTCATGTTCTTGGAGAAATATAATATAATCATCCGAAATAGCATTTTTCCTTTCTCTCGTGGATCTCCTTAATGGCACTGGTTCTTGAGATTATTGATTTTGTTCTTCTGGAATAGGGAGTTGTACAATATTATCATCTTGAGGTTTCGGATTTATTTCTTGAGCAACAACAGGTATAAGAACCTGAATATTGTCAAAAGTAACTGTATGGATTGGATCTGAAGCCAATTCCTCCTCAAAAGAAATGTCTCTGACCTTATTTGTCCCCCCAAACTCAACATCCTCAAAGAATGTTGCTGTTTCCGTCTTAAAAATATTCCTTAGTGTGGGATCATAGAACTTATAGCCCCTAGAGCATTTAGAATACCCAATAAAGTAGTTGCTAACTGTTTTGGAGTCTAATTTCTTTTCATTTAGCCTATAAGGCCTTGTCTCAGCTGGACATCCCCAAATATGTAAGTGCTTTAAACTGGGCTTTCGACCAGTCCAAAGCTCATAAGATGTTTTAGCAACTGTTTTACTTGGTACTCTGCTCAGAATGTAAGCTGATGTCTTAAGTGCTTCTTCTCAGAGTGACTCTGGTAAAGAAGAATGAGCAATCATACTTCTTACCATATCCTTAAGAGTCCTGTTTCGTCTTTCAGCTACACCATTCATGCTAGGTGAACCCGGCATGGTGTACTGTAGGACGATACCGCATTCCTCGAGGTATCTAGCAAATGGTCCTGGACGTTGTTCACCTGAACCATCATATCTGCCGTAGTACTCATCACCACGATCAGATCTAACGGTTTTAATTCTTTTATTGAGTTGATTCTCAACTTCAGCTTTATAGGCTTTGAACATGTCCAGAGACTCTGGTTTCTCATGAATAAGATATAGATACCCATAACGTGAGTAATCGTCTATGAATGATATAAAATATTGTTGACCATTCTAGGATACCGTAGGGAATGGCCCACAAATATCCGTATGTATTAATTCTAAGACATCCGAAGATCTGTTGGCACCTAATCTCTTAACTTTGGTCTGTTTTCCCTTGATACATTCAACACATATGTCGAAGTCCGAAAAATCAAGGGAATCCAAAATGCCATCAGACACAAGACGCTCAACTCTACCTTTTGAGATATGACCCAAGCGCTTATGCCATAATATCACCAAATTTTCCTTATTTAATTTACGCTTAGTACCATGTGATTCCACATGTAATGGTTTATTATAAGAAGCAATTGTATCGAGCAAATATAGGTTGTCATAAGTACTTAAGTAATCGGTTCCCACAATATTTGAATTAAAAGATAAACTAAATTGATTGCTTCCAAATGAATAAGAATAACCTGATTTGTCCAATACAGAAACTAAAATCAAATTCTGTCTAAAAGACGGTACTACAAAAGTATCTTTCAAATTCAAATAAGAACTAGTTCCTAACAGCAACCTAAAGTGCCCAATTGTTTCCACATCTACCGTTTGTCTGTCGCCCACAAAGATGTGTCTTTCAACATCACTTGGCTTTCGGTAGCTCAGGCAATCATGTATAGAAACACTTATGTGAGTAGTAGCATCAGAGTCTAACCACCAAGTGTTTCTAGGTACTGAAGCTAAATTAACCTCAGAACAGACCAATATAAGGAACGTACCCTTATTAGCACGTCAGGCGTGATATTTGGTATAATCATTCTTTACGTGTCCAGGCTTATTACAGAAGAAACAACCCTGATTATCCTTATGTTGTTTCTTCTGAACTGGACCCTTAACAGCTTCATTATCATTCTTTCTTTTCTTGCCCTTATCCTTAGAGGCATAGACCAAATGAACACTTTCAGTCTTATCTTGCTTCAACCTGTCTTCTTATTATGTACAGTATGAAATGAGCTTATTTTGAGTCCATTTCTCCTTTTATCAGTTATAACTGACCTTGAACTGACTGAACTGTGCAGGAAGTGACAATAAAACCAAATGCACCAATAACTCATCACAAAGATCGAGTTTAAGTGCCTTAAGTTTTGAAGCAATATGAGACATTTTCATAATGTACTCCCTGATATTTCTTTTGCCCTTATACTTCACCAAAATCAAGCGAGCTAAAAGCGTGCTTGTTTCTACCTTATCGTTTTTCGCAAAACGCTTCTCAATTTCGGTAAGAAAATCTTTAGCCTTAGTAATCCTTTCGGATTCTATGCCCCTGAAGGCTTCCGAAACGCCGTACTTAATGATCATAAGACTCATGCGATTTGAACGCTCCCACTTCTCATACTCCTTCTTTGCATCAGGAGTGCTATCCGCATTAAGAGGTTGGGATTGTTCAGTTCTTAATGCAAGGTCTAGATCCATGCAGCCAAGAATAATTAATATGTTCTCTCTCCAAACCTTAAAATTTGTCCCATTTAGCATGAGAATTAAGTTGATGTTAGCAGAAATTATTGCAGCAGATGCATTAGCTGAAATAAAAATGCTCACATTAGTAATCAATAAAATTCAAATAATGACAAATCTCATCCAAAATATCTGGTACAACATTAATATCAAGTCTTTGGACAGTAGTATTAATTACAAGTGATATCTTGTTGTAACAATCAAATACTGACAATAACACATGTCAAATAATGAAACTATCTTTGGATCGATTCACTATCCACATGTAAACCTTATAATTATCACATATTTATCATCACAGATGTGTATGCAGTCTAAATAAATATTAACCTTCCTTTGGGACGATTAGATATTTACACAAAAACATACACATAAACATCTGACATCCCTCATGAACAATCTATACAAGAGAGGTTACTTTGGCAACATCTTGTTTCAATTAGTCATTTGGAATGAGAGACAACTTAGCGTCATATTATTTGAATAATTAATTAACTACCAAAATTAACTCAAATTAAACAACTTAATTTGAATTAAAAGAATTTTCCATAGCTTAATTAGGCCCCATAACTTAATTTAATAAATTAAGTATACCAAAGTGGACCCATAACCAAAGTGAACACGAAGTTCGCTTGACTTCGAACGCTAGGTTCGTCTGAATTGAGTACAAGACTCACCTAAGAACGAACGCGAGGTTCGTTTGAAAAAATGAACGTGATGTTCAACTTGAAAACTAACGCGAGGTTCGTTTGGATTGAGCACAGGGCTCGCCTGAGAATGAATGCGGAGTTCGACTTGAGAATGAACGCAAGGTTTGACTTGAGAACGAACGCGAGGTTCGACTTGAATTGAACACGAGGCTCAACTTGAGAACGAACTCGAGGTTTGACTTAAGAATGAACGCGAGGTTCGACTTAAATTGAGCGCGAGGCTCCCCTAAGAACGAACGTGGAGTTCGTTTGAATTGAGCGCGAGAATCACCTTAGAACGAACTCGAGGTTCGACTTGAGAACGAACGCGAGGTTTGACTTGAATTGAGCACGAGGCTCACCTGAGAACGAACGCGAAGTTCGTTTGAATTGAGCGTGAGGCTCACCTTAGAATGAACGCTAAGTTCGTTTGAATTGAGCGCGAGGCTCACCTTAGAACGCACGTTTTCACGCACGAACCCTTAGGGTTTAAACTGAAACCGCCGCCGCCATTGCTCCCGCACCCAAATGTCGAAATCCTAGGGTTTTCTAACGCCACTGTTGTCGTCGGAGTCGAGAGCGAGGCTGCCAGCGATACTTCGCCGGCGAGGAGCATGGGGACCGATGACCAAACAAAGAATAAATCCAAGAAAAATCCCTCGATTTTATTTCAAATCAGATCCAGAATAAAAGATGACCTTTTGATCCAAAATTGAAAGAAAAAACCAAACAAAAAAAGGAAATCTTTACTGTTCATCCAAAAAATAAAAAAAAACATTACTGTTCATCCGTGAACAGATCTGAATAAAACACAAATTAAGATCAAAGAACCCTAATTTTAATCTTAATCTCTTAGAACAAATCAACCTTGGCTCTGATACTACTTGAAAGATCTAATAATTAAGATCTAAATCTTAAAGCCATGATTAATTCAAAGAGATTAACAAGAATCATAAAGTGCAGAAGCATATACCTAAATCCATTGAGGAAAACCTGATTAGGGTTTGATGATCTTCTAATCTTAGGGTTTCTCTTTTTGAGATCTCTTCAGATGAGGATAAGAGAATGAGAATGGCTAACCCTAGATTAGGGACCATAACCCCATATATATAGGTGTTGTACTTTTATAATTTGGTCCCTCATCAAATTACAATTATAACCTGGTATCTACACATATAACCACATGCTTTATTTAAATACCCATTAACCCAAATTAATTGATCACTTTAGTGGGTTATTCTGAAGGATAGCAATACACATAGATTAATCATATGTGCCCACAAATAGATTTAATATAGATTTAAATCCAACAAAAATACTTGTAAATAATGTTCGTGTTTGTGTTTAGAATTTTTAATATTTTTAAACCAATGCAAACTAAAAATAATCGAGAGATGAATTGTAAGTTTTCTTCTTCTTTGATACATTCAGTAAAATATATCTGATTAACTGGTTTGGATCGTAATTCTCTTTAATTAAGTGGTAATTGTAGAATATCCAATTATCCTAATATTTAGCCTCTATTTCAATTTTAGTGCTTGAGATGAAGCTGCATATAGAATTTCCACTATCATAAATAGTGGTTTTCACAATTGCGGTTTTTTTGATAAAGATTAAGTTCCTACGTGGCTGGCTTCATCTCAGCCATTAAAATCGAAATTAATTGTAAGAATTAGGGTAAATTGATACTTTATGATTACCATCTAATTAAAAAGGATGTGAAGCAAAAAAGCTTTTTAGAAACTAGTTGTTTGTGGAAAATTTGAAGTAAAAAAAGACAATGAAGGAAAAATTGATTTGTATTCTCTCAAAATCGATTACAATTTGGATTCCGGTTACAAAAGAGAGGAGAATGAATTTGATTCTCCCCTTTGTTTAAAACTGGGTTCTTCACGGTGGCGATGGAGTGCCTCCCTCGAATGCTCGCCCCGAGTTTACTCTTCGTTGACGATCCGAACGTCTTTATTCACTGGAACGTGGTCTTCTCCTCACGATTTGACGCTGTGGAGAACTTGCGTGGCAAGTTTGAAACTCTGACCGAGTTTAGAAGAACTTGCAGACAAGTTGGAAACTCTGGACGAGTTGATAACTCAGATCGAGTTTAACTCTGAACGAGTTTGAACTCTTGAAAAAGAGTTGATTTGAACCGAAAAGTCGGTTAATAAGCCAAGTATTCAAGCTCCACGATGATCTGCTCAAGAGACTTCTTCTTTGCTATCGAAAGAGAAGATGAATTGGAGATACCCTTTGCTGTTCTCTAGATCCGAAAAATGTTCAAGGATCCAAAGATAATCCGCCAGCCCCTCTGAAGCTCCTCCAGATCCAAAAAAGCCGATCCTTTAACTCAATTGAGTTTCTGGTATTTATAGGGGATTAAGGGTGGTAACTACCCCCTTAATCCGCTCCTAAGTAGGGCGGAAATCCCTCAAATCGTGGGGGAAAAACGGTTTCTGGAACTGTTCAGTTCGTGTTTGAATGAGTCAAACGCTGAAAAATAGCGTTCATGGCCCGAACTCTGCGTTTTTAGACTAAAAACACAGAGTTGGGCCTATTTTGGTGGCTGAACGCACAGGTCGCGCTGCGTTGTAAATCTGAAATGCAGAGTTGGGACGCAGAGATGAACTCTGCGTTTTGACATCTGAGACGCAGAGTTGGGACGCAGAGATGAATTCTGCGTTTTGGCATCTGAGACGCAGAGTTGGGACGCAGGGATGTACTCTGCGTTTTGGCATCTAAGATGCAGAGTTGGGACGCAGAGATGAATTCTGCGTTTTGACATCTGAGACGCAGAGTTGGGACGCAGAGATGAATTCTGCGTTTTGGCATCTGAGACACAGAGTTGGGACGCAGAGATGAATTCTGCGTTTTGGCATCTGAGACGCAGAGTTGGGACGCAGAGATGAACTCTGCGTTTTGACATCTGAGACGCAGAGTTGGGACGTAGAGATGAATTTTGCATTTTGACATCTGAGACGCAGAGTTGGGACGCAGAGATGAACTCTGTGTTTTGGCATCTGAGACGCAGAGTTGGGACGCAGAGATGAACTATGCATGAACTCTGTGTTTTAAGTCCACGAACTCTGCGTTTTGAGTTTGGAACGCAGCCGCGACCTCTACGTTTTGAGGTTAGAACGCGGGCATGACCTCTGCGTTTTGAATCTTGGAAGCAGAGGTGAGCCTCAGGCGGGCTCGGCGAGCTTCAGGCTAAGTCCAATGTTCAGGCGAAGTGCAGTCTCACAGACGGACTTCAGAACATAACTCGCTGCGAAGAACAAGTCATAACTTTCAAACCGTAAGTCGGAATTGGACGAATTATATATGAAAATCGGCTATCTCGACGAGACGGAGCTGACCAAACCATCCCCATAGGGTTCGGTTTGCTCCGTCAATTTTGCCAAATTCCTTACGGTTTGGGAGATATCCGCGTTTTAATATGAAGAGACCGTCGATTTGTAGTCTCTTTTGCTAGAGCGTTGCAAAGATCGTCACCTTGTAACCTTCGTCTTGGCTCCTTGAAAATATGAGAGTCATCAGATTGTAACTCCCGATGTTGATTGTGAAGGCTGTTGAATTAGAGCTTTCATTGGTTGTTGTGAAGATTGTCAGATTGTAACCTTCTACGTGAAAGTTCTTAAATTATAGCCATCTGGAAGTCGTTGAATTGTAACTTCTATCATCGGTGTTGATGGGGATTAACTATCTATTGTGATTTTTAAACAGCCTACACTAGTCTTATATTTTTATTAAAAAAAAACGTTACATATCATTTCTAGTTTGACAACTTCAAAATTGAACTAGGCTGGATAGTTTTTTTCTTAACTCAGTCAAATCTAAACTGGATAAGGATCGGGTCACAAAATACCTAGTTTAGATGCAATATTTTAAACTAGAAAAAAACTAGTTCAATTTGAGCTTAATTTTTCCCAAACTAAAAATAATATCTCGAAATAAGGTTGTATCACCTAAAACTACTTTTGTGGAATTGACAAATACAACCTCAGTCAATTAATGTTCAAATACAGTCACACGTGTCAACATTTTCCTCTCCTCGCACGTGCAGTTTATGGCGGGGCAGCAAATTGAAGCCACCCCCACTAATCAAGACCCACGTGCTACCGTACAGATGGGTTTATATGCCATGATATTCTGTTTGCTTTCAAAGAGGATAATTAAATAGACATTTCCTTTTTATTTTTAGATGTTAATTTTAGTCTAATTATAGAGATTTATCAATAAGTATTTCATGCATCTACGTCAACTTACATATTTTCATAATCTATTAGAGTTGATGAAGATTTGTATAGTTTGGATTTATACATATAGTTTGCAAGTTATGTAGGTTAGTTATAAATAATCTGCTTAGATGTAAAGGGACTATATTGCTGAAATAGCATTGTTTCTCTAATATTCGGTTCAGATAACTGTAATTATGCGTCAGTTATTGTACCTTTGTTGCATGTAATTCGAATCAATAAAGTTATTTGATTCAGTTTTAAAAATTCATAATGTTGGGCGCAGCGGAAATTTCGGCAGCACTTCGGCAGCACAACAAGAGAGTCAAGTCGCAATAAGAATTCTTGTTTCTAAAAGGGAACAAGAATCTGAAGCCTAATATCTCATCAAAGTGGGATATTAGCTCTTCCTCTCGTCAGCTCTAGGACTGCGCGTCGAGGGAACCTAAAAGCTATTACAAATCATACAAAAGCGATACAACCAATTTTTACGTGGTTCGGCAAATTGCCTACGTCCACGGGGCAAGGAAGGGGGAGATCTACTAATAGAGGGAGAGAATACCACTAGGGTTTACAATCACTCACAATCTAAACCCTCAAACAAACTCTCTCAAATCCCTCACAAACTCTATCTACAAAAGGATGCACAAAAACCAAAGAAACTGATTTTTCTCTTGAGTTTTCCTCCTGCTGCAATTTCCTCCTGTAGCCGCAAAAGCACCCAGCCGCAAAAACAAATCAGAACCCCTGCTCCTTGCGTACCGCTTCACAAAACCCTATGAGGGTATTTATTTTATTCATTCGTGGGCCGCACGTCATCCGCACACACGAACGAACCCTCAAACAAGCATCCACACCAAACATCACGTGGGTGGGGGCCCACTTCGTCACTTCGTTCACAATTCTCCACCTCGGTAAAGTTTTCCCAAAACTGAGCCGACACTAAAGCATCCAAATGTCCCAACTTATTGTGTCCAGGACGAACTCAATCCACAACAAGTTGAGAACCCGAACGAGAGTCCAAACAATCTCACCCTCATCCAAAACCAGCTGCATCCAAAAGACTACCTACGTATCCTCTTGCCCAATGAATCAAGCCGAACGTAGTTCATCCAAATGACCGCCAACGGCCTCAACAATTACGAATGTGCAACAAGTTTCGACAATGATCAAACTTGTTGCTCGGAACCACCTTAGTGAGCATATCTGTCGGATTATCCTTCGTGTGGACTTTCACGATTTCCACATCACCATCTTCAAGAACATCCCGAACGAAGTGATAACGAACATCAATGTGCTTCGTCCGCGCATGAAAAACCTGATTTTTCGCTAAATAAATAGTACTCATGCTATCACAATGAATAGTGACGGACCTCTGCGATATACCAAGTTCCTCCAAAAGTCCTCAAAGCCAAATAGCCTCCTTCACAGCCTCCGTAACCACCATATACTCTGCCTCCATCGTAGATAAAGCCACCGTCGACTGTAAGTTACATCTCCAACATACCGACGCACGGGTCAAAGTGAACACATACCCCGTAGTAGACCGACGCTTATCCAAATCCCCGGCATAATCCGAATCAATATAACCAATGCATAGCTGCCCACCTGTAGTGTCCCGTTCATAAACCAAACTAACATTGAGCGTACCTCGAATGTACCTCAAAATCCATTTCACAGCATCCCAATGACCCACTCCTGGATCATGCATGTATCTCGATACCATGCTTACTGCCTGTGACAAGTCTGGTCTCGTACATACCATCGCGTACATCAAGCTCCCAACCACGCTCGCATATGGAGTCTTCAACATCAACTCTCGATCTTCAACTGACTTCGGTGAAAGACCAGCTGAAAGCTTCAAATGGGCTCCCAATGGTACACTAACTGGCTTCGTATCCATGCTAACATGGAATCGCTGTAGAACCTTCTTCAAATAAGCCACTTGTGTCAAACAAATTCTGCCCTTCTTCTTGTCTCTGCCGATCTCCATCCCTAGAATGCGCTTCGCCTCACCCAAGTCCTTTATCTCAAACTCATTTGAAAGCTGAACTTTCAACTCATCTATAGCCGACCTGGAAGTAGAGGTAACTAACATGTCATCGACATAGAGCAACAAATAAATGTACGCACCTCCTTTCAACTTGCGAAAATATACGCAAGGATCAAATTGGCTCCGAGTGTATGAATGACCAATCATAAAACCATCGAATCGCCTATACCACTGTCGAGGAGACTGCTTCAAACCATATAGCGATTTCTTTAGTTTGCAAACTAACTTTTCTTTCCCTGCAGCTCGGAATCCCAATGGCTGAGTCATATATATTTCTTCATCAAGATCACCATGAAGAAATACCGTCTTCACATCTAACTGATCTAACTCCAAACCATACTGTGCCACCAAAGCTAGCAGAATCCGAATCGAAGAGTGCTTCACCACCAGAGAGAAAACCTCATTATAATCTATTCCTTCCTCCTGTGCATAGCCCTTCGCAACCAACCTAGCTTTGAATCTCAATGGAGTGCCCTCAGTGCCCTCCTTCTTTGTGTATACCCACTTACAATCAATTGCCTTCCGACCTTTTGAAAGCTCAACGAGCTCCCATGTATCGTTCTTATGAAGAGATTCCATCTCCTCCTGCATAGCTACCTACCACGAACCAGCCTCCGAACTCTGCTCGGCCTCTCTGAATGTAGTAGGCACCATCTCATCGATACTATCTACTGGAAGTGCATACGTAACTGTATCGGCATACCGTGCTGGCATCTGTACGTTTCTCCTCTGTCTCCGAACCGCAATAGAATCCTGAACCTGAGCCGTCGGTTCCTGATCCTGCACATCAGTACCCGTATCCTCCGTATCACCGTCGTGCTCGCCTGGCGTCACCTCAGTCGGCACCTGCATGGATACTGTACCATCTGGACGATGTGGAGCTACATCGATCTCCACCACCTGCGATATCTCTTCCGTCGGGTCGCTCTCCACCTGATGAGAACTGGGAAGCTTCAAGATAGAAGCCTCATCAAATGTGACGTCCCTACTCAGCACAATCTTCTTATCCACTGGATCGCAAAGCTTGTATCACTTGACACCACGCTTGAATCCTACAAATATGGCCTTCCTAGCTCAAGGTTTCAATTTATCGGTTCTAACATGATAATATATAGGGCACCCAAATACCTTGAGCTGGTCATAATCGTGTGCTGGCTTTCCCGACCACATCTCCATAGGGGTTTTCCCCTCAATTGCAGATGAAGGCAGCCTATTAATGAGGTGGCTCGCATATGTAAGTGCCTCAACCCAAAAGATCTTCTCCAAACCACTCTGCGATAATAAGCATCGAATCTTCTCCAATAAAGACCGATTTAACCTCTCTGCCATCCCATTTTGCTGCGGTGTATGACTAACCGTGAAGTGCCTCTCTATGCCCTCGTCTCGACATAGCTGCAGAAAGGGATCAGAAGTATACTCACCACCATTGTTGGATCGCAACGTCTTGATCTTTCTCCCAGTCTGCAGTTCTAATCTCTTCTTCCACTCCACAAACAAATCTAGGACTTCACTCTTTTTCGTCATGGTGTACACCCAACATCGCCTAGAATAGTCATCAACGAACGTGACGAACCAATGTCGACCACCAAGTGATACAGTCTTAGTAGGACCCTAAACGTCTGTGTGCACGTAGTCTAGGATGCCCCTCATCTGATGAATGGCAGTCCCGAACTTCACCTTCGTCTTCTTGCCAAGAACACAGTGCTCACAGAACTCAATCTTTCCACTCTTGGCTCCCTTCAATAGCCCCTGCTTGCACAATGCCTGCAGTGACTTTTCACCTGTGTGCCCCAACCTATAGTGCCAAAGTCTGCTCATGTCCGCTTCTGAAATAGCCGAAGCAACCTGGCCAATCTCCGTGCTTCCCTTCAGATAATACAAATTCCGATTGCGGACTCCCTTCATCACTACCAATGATCCCTTAGTAACCTTCGCTACAGCGTTTTCGAAAGTCACCTTGAATCCCTTCGCCTCCAAAGCTCCAACTGAGATAAGATTTTTCTTCAGTTGAGGAACAAATCTCACCTCCTTCAACTCACGGACTACTCCATCGTGCATCCTAATCCGCACGGTACCTATCCCACAAACACCACAGGATTGATCATTTCCCATGACAACAACACCCCCGTCGACTTTCTCAAAAGATGCAAACCAGTCTCGCCTAGGGGTCACATGAAAAGTAGCACCGGAATCAAGCACCCAATGTGATGCATCCACATGGTTCACCTCCGGAGTAATCAGTAGAGAAAAGCACGAATCATCGGAATCATCGCCTTTCGCAATATTCACCTCATTGGCCTTCGGGCCCTTTTTCTTGCTATTCTCCTTCTCCTTGAGCTTCGGACAGTCTCTCTTCTAATGTCTCTGCTCCTTGCAGAATGCACATTAGTTCTTTGTTAATTGGTGGCGGCCTCTAGACTTTGACCTTCCTCTATTACCACCTTTCGGATATGGGCTTCTACCTCTCGTCGACAAGGCCTCGCCTGAAGTGCTAGCACGGGAAGTCTCCTTGTCCTTCCTCCTCAAATCATAATTGGTCAAAGCGTTAGTCACTTCACTATAGCTGATAGAAGATCTCTCGTTCAACAAAGTAAGCACGAAGGTATGATACTCCTCATCGGGTAAGGAGCCCAACAAAATAATCACCTTGTACTCATCCGATATCTTCTCATCAACATTCGCCAAGTCCGACAACAACTTAGTGTAGTTGTTCACATGAACCGCTAGCGAGGTGCCTCTGGACATCTGAAATCTGAAGAGTCTTCGCATCAAGTGTAACCTGTTCTCAACACTCTTTGTGAGATACTTATTATTGAGAATTTCTCACATCTTCATCGCAGACGTCACCCTAATAACATCATATTTCAGCTCCTGTTCTAAACAGGACCTGATCACCCCACAAGCGTTCCTATTCATCTTCTCTCATATCGCCTCTTCATATTTAGGTGGTCTCTCGTGGACCATGATGGTCTTTTCCAAATTCTGAGCGTTAAGCGCATCTTGTACGTCGCTCATCCACAAACCAAAGTTAATTTTACCGTCATATTTCACCACACTAATCTTAGTGTTCTGAAAACCAACTTGTATTGTACTCGCCATCGATTTGCTGCTTTCACCTTCTTCTCCCATTGCGAACTAACTCCAAATTGTAGAGAAAGAATAAATTTGATAGAAATTAGAAACCACCCCACTGAACCCTAGACCGGATTCCAAATAGATCTTCTATCCACACGAGGAAAGTGAAATCTCCAACGACAACTCCTAATGCTATCTCCACCGAAGCCTAGAACTCCAAGAACCAAGATTCACACAAAATCTTCCTCCACCAAACTCCAAAACCCTAGATCTAAAATCTGGGCTCTGATACCACTTGTTGGGCGCAGCGAAAATTTCGGCAGCACTTTGGCAGCATAACAAGAGAGTCAAGTCGCAATAAGAATTCTTGCTTCTCAAAGGGAACAAGAATCTGAAGCCTAATATCTTATCAAAGTGGGATATTAGCTCTTCCTCTCGTCAGCTCTAGGACTGCGCGTCGAGGGAACCTAAAAGCTATTATAAATCATACAAAAGCGATACAACCAATTTTTACGTGGTTCGACAAATTGCCTACGTCCACGGGGCAAGGAAGGGGAAGATCTACTAATAGAGGGAGATAATACAACTAGGGTTTACAATCACTCACAATCTAAACCCCCAAACAAACTCTCTCAAATCCCTCACAAACTCTATCTACAAAAGGATGCACAAAAACCAAAGAAACTGATTTTTCTCTTGAGTTTTCCTCCTGCTGCAATTTCCTCCTGCAACCGTAAAAGCACCCAGCCGCAAAAACAAATCAGAACCCCTGCTCCTTGCGTACCGCTTCACAAAACCCTATAAGGGTATTTATTTTATTCATTCGTGGGCCGCACATCATCCGCACACACGAACGAACCCTCAAACAAGCATCCACACCAAACATCACGTGGGTGGGGGCCCACTTCGTCACTTCGTTCACACATAATTCACATAATTATATTGAAATTAACTCTAATTTAGTTTAAATTTTTGCAAGTACTACATTGTTATTGGTGATTTTTTTTTTGTTTTTAGGTCCATTTGTTTACCTAGCTTTATCTTTAAACCCAAGTATTATAAGTTGTATCTTTAAACCTAACTTTCTTTTTGTATTTATCTTTAAACCCAATTTCCTTATATAGGGGGACCCACATATGAGAGTATTATATTTTATAATTGGGTTTAAAGATAAATACAAAAAAAAGTTGAGTTTAAAGATACACCTAATAATTCTTGGGTTTAAAGATAAAACTAGGTAAACAAATGGACCTAAAAACAAAAAGCCCTTAAATATATACGTTGTATGGCACCAAACAGCTGATCATTTTCCATAACTCTCCCGACCGGCCAGGCTCTCAACTTCTTAACTCCACACGTCTCCTTCTATTTGGAACAAACGCATCAATTTTACCAGTACAATTTAGTTTGCCAAAAGAAAAAAAAACAATATAATTGTGTAATGTAGCTCCTAGCTATTATTAACTATATACAGGGTGTGGATGGAGAGCCAAAAGGATTTGTTGACATCTTTCTTGTTCTTTTTTTTTCCCCAACTTTTTTTCTTTTTTTATGTTGTTACCAATTCCGATATTAATTAATGTTTACAGCAGGATCCATGCATGGTCATGGTAATGATCACTCTGTTGAAAAACTTGTTCTCCATTATCTTATCATTTCTGTTCCCTTCCTTTTGTCTTCTTCCCTTTAAACCCTCTCTAGTGCTTGTTGGGAGTTTTAAATAAAGCCCACAAGCACCGCCTACTCAACAATCTCTCTCTCTCTCTCTCTCTCTCTAGTCTACTTCCATGGCTTTCTTCCCTGGAGAAACTACTGCGAGAGCAAATGAAGTTCCCATTTCAAGGGGAAGAAATGGAAGGAAACCTCCTTTGGTGTTGCCTAGCATAAGCTATTAATTATAATACGGCGCTATCTTGCCTGAGCTTTCTTTCTTTGTTGCTTTCCATCCTTCTGATATTCCACCTTCTTGACCTTGTAAGACCTTTTCTTGACCTTGTAAGACCCTGGTCTTCAGGCGTGATCTTTCGCTGCTAGACCTCTACGCCTCTCCCTTCTCGCCTTTCTCTCGCTTCCTCTTCTTGTCTATCCCTCCTGAGCTAAGTCAAATTTGAAAAGATTTGCTTGATGGTACTTGTTATGTCTCCACAGATCAATTTTGTCATTCAAGTTTTTATTTTATCTTTGTCAATGTTGTATTTTGTTTTTCCCATGCTCTTCGGCTTGGAGTTATGTGTGAGCAGAACTATACACTAATTATGAGTATGCACTTGGTAGGTATCCTGTTGGT
Source organism: Asparagus kiusianus (assembly GCA_022839385.1). Taxonomy (NCBI): domain Eukaryota; kingdom Viridiplantae; phylum Streptophyta; class Magnoliopsida; order Asparagales; family Asparagaceae; genus Asparagus; species Asparagus kiusianus. The sequence goes on along the minus strand of BQKN01000111.1, from coordinate 317,077 downwards.
TTGTTGTCATGTGGAAGCGTTTGGATCTTGGGCAGTGGAAATATTCGTTTTGTGACCATTTATGAGTGTACCATGCAATATTCATTTATGTTTCTTGTATGGTTGTAAGCCATGAGACTTGATTTAAATGGGGAATATGTCTTCATAATTTCATATGGTTCTCTTGTATGTTTGTGTTTCTACTGTGGTTGGTGCATGCTTAGTTTCTATAAGAGTGAGCGATTATACCCTAGACTTGTAGGCTACTCAATCTTCAAAAAAATGACTCATTTATTAATCTTGGTGTTGTTACATTAATTGCTCTGAATCATTTAAATATTAATTTGAAGCATTTATTAGCTTGTTTCATTATTTCTATATATAAATCGTTTAGAGTGTTAATTTGAAGATGTACACTTGAGCATGTGGGGAAAAACTAGAGATATTCAAGATGTATTCACTCTTGCATTAATTTAAGATATTTCATTCATGTAAATGCCTGCTTGGGTTTTTATCAAGAGATCTGAAGTTTGAATTCTACAATAATATGAAAGCTGAAAATAAAAAGATTTAAGCATATCCCTACAAATACTTTTCTCATACATATAACAAATAAAATATATAGAAGATGGACCTAAACCTAGAACTTCACCTAATCTTACATAATCCTTTCCATTAGGAATGCATGAAGAGCAGTGCTAGACCTAAAAGTATAATGTAATATATCTGACTTTTATATCCATAACTATGCTTCAATCCATGTGAATTAGTAAGTCTTGAAGAAGAGATTCTATAGTCACTCAAAATGGAAAGATCAAAAGGGTAAGCAGAGCTGGACCCATGCACAAAATGTCTTAACCTTGCAATGGAAACTATGCTGTCTCTTGAGAATACAATTCTTTCATGGTCCCTCTTTTACTCAAAATTATTGGTTGCATGTTAGCTACAGGAAAAAGTAGTACATCTGAAGAGAGAAAGGAAATTATGCACATTGGAAGATGGTGAGCTTTTTGAAATATTATCATCATGCCTTTTGGAAAGGTAAAGATTGAGGAGGAAATTTAGAATGTTACTTTTATGTTTTTTCAGTTTCACTTTGCTTTCTCCAATTTTGGTGTTTTGATGTGGGCCTGTAGGACTACAAGCGTGAAGATGGAGTGTTTGTTAATAGAGAATGATTCATAGTTGAGTGCTTTTCTAATAATCAACAGCATGAAGACTAGTACTAGTACTGATAGTTGTTACCTTAATTCGTCACACAAGTTCAAAACTTTTGTGGTGGTGTTGTTGCTGCTGCTGCTGCATGCTGCTACTATGTAGCTACTCTTTTTCACCAGAAAACAGGAAGATGAGTGCTAAATTCCCTCAAATGCACAACCCTTATCGAATTTATATATATTGAAAAAAGGGTTATTCGTGGATTGACCCTTTGTAGTATCGTTTGTACATCTAATATCTAGGGGTGATTTCGAAGGAGACTTCTAGGAGGAAGATGAGCAGAAATATGTCGTCACTCTTCACCCCGAAGAAAAATTCAAAGAAAGCACTCATAGATGAGAAGCAGACTATACAAAAAGAAAACGTATACAAGGATTAGTATCAAGATAATAAAAAGTTTATCCCAATCACAAAAAAAGAACAATTGGAAGAAGCTAATTAAGGGTTTGCATCTGCATCATTTCTATCCTCACTAGAAGAAAGGAGCTCTGAGATGCCTCTCTCCCTAACTATCGCTTTCAGCTTCATACTCTTCTTAGTAGCCAAGGAACTGTTGCGCACCTAAGCGGAAGCATGCTCGCTCACCGAACGAACCTGTGGACACGGGAGAAGAGAACCAACCACACACGAGCTCAATTCAATTCAAATACGACAAATAAAATCAAACATAGAGATATACGCAGTTCGGCAATTTGCCTACGTCCACGGGGAGAGGATGAGTAGTTTCCATTAAATCAAGGAGATTACAAAGGGTTACAATCTCACAAAATCATTCAAATAAACCCTAAACCAAATCTCTCAACTTTCCCACAAGTTCTCTCTCTCAATATGCTCAGTACAATCTAAAATCTTTGTTAGATCCCTAGAAAAAACGTGTTTAATTATATATCAAAACACAAACCCAAAGCGAACATGAAACCAAAGTCCAGGCCCAGCCCGACTCGCGGTCGACTGCAGAGCCACGTGCGGTCGATAGGATCCAACGACAAAAACTCAATATCACTACAGTGTTTGGTCGGTCGACCGCTGCGCACTGGCGGTCGACCGTGAAAAGTCCAGAGATTTTTCCAGCTTGCGTACACATTTACGGTCGACCATCGCGCCACTCGTGGTCGATCACTGGAAGTCCAAACTTGTTTTCTGCCAATTTCTTGTATTCTCTTCAATTCTCCACCTCGGTGAAGTTTTCTTAAAACTGAGCCGATACCAAACAAAGAGCACCAATACGTCGTTTCTTCAAAACCGGCTACACCAATATAGTTGCCTACATAATAAATCCATTTATAGATCATGGGGAGTAATGTAGATATGATATCCCCATGAAATTGCTCAAAGTTGATGCCTACATCTCACTTAAGTAGTTCTCTAAACAAATTACTAACACCATGGAACTTAATCCAAGCCTAGACGCACCTATAGCTTTCCTTGGCAACCTCTCTCTCTCTATATATATATATATCTCTCTCTATATATATATACATACAT
>BQKN01000111.1:273720-314295 GCA_022839385.1 Asparagus kiusianus | reverse complement strand
ATATATATATATATATATATATATAAAATCCAAATACAAGTCCAATGAAGCATGAATCGGTGCTCCCCACATGGGCCATTTCCTAACGCTAGGGTTAATGAATTTATGATGAATGGCTAGCTTGGCATTCATGCCTCCTCTTTTTCACATAGCCACCCCTTTTCTCATGCAAACCACTACAACTTGTCTACTCACCAAAGCAGGATCCATCCACAAAATTAACATGCATAGAGGGCCTTTTTAGAGGCGTAAAACCCCCCTCCTAGTATTCATGAGGTGATGACCAAGCGCACCAGTCTTATCATGGCCATACACCTCCCACTTTGATGAAAGGGTCACTTCAATGTCTTTGGATCTAGCTAGCTATGACACAATATAGCAATTTGAATGAAATGCATAGGGTTCTTGCTTTCTTTGTTTATGGTCATCTTATTTGAGATTTTGTTGTTTATGTGGCTTTGAATGGAACGTGACATAATTATGAAAGACATCATATATTAGGATGCATGTGACTCTCTCAAACCTAAGCAGAAATGGCTCACAAGGAGTCGACATTAATGAGAGAGGAGGGGGACGTAGCATATGTTCTTAAGAACATTGTGATCTTCTTCAAATTCAATCAAGTTTAGTCAAAACCTAAGTTACTAATGTCAGAGGAAAAAAAATTCTAACTCAAATGTAAGTGATACAATTATGAAAGTTTTAACTATAATTTCTTTTTGTTTAATATATATTACTGAGAACTAACTCTTCCCTTTGCATTAGTTAGTGTATATGCATGTTTTGAGTCATCTCTGAACCAAAAGTGTACTTTATAGAAAGTAGACATGGCAAACTTGGTCTTCGGTGGAGGTATTGAAAATCTGAAGCAAATGGTTAGTTCCTGTATCAAGAATTCAAAAATTCAGATGTCTGAACTCTATCATACTCTCTCCCCTGCATCAAGCATAGTACCATGGCATAGCACAATCTGGGAGGGAATATGCTATCCTAAGCACTTCTTTGTGAGCTGGTTAGCTGTGCAAAATAGACTGCTTACTCAAGATAGACTACTTAGATGGGGAATAATTATCCGCAAACTTGCTGCTTATGTGCAGGAGCTGTTGAGAAGAGCAGAGATCACTTATTCTTTGATTGTTGCTACTCAAGTGATGTCTGGTTGCTTGTGATGGATTGGCTGAAATTTACATGGAGATCTTGTGTGTGGAGTCACATTATGAATTTGTATTGTCATAATTTGAGAGGGAATGAGTACAAACAAAAAATCAAGAGGATGACTCTATCTTAAACAGTATATAGTGTTTGGATTGAGGGAAATAATAGGATCTTCAAGAATAAGAGCAAATTAAAGTGTCGATCAGTTGTTTAGGGAAATAAAGATCAACATGATGTACATAGTTCTTAATAGCACAAATTTGGTTGAAGGGAGAGAGTGGATACTGTCATTGTAAATATATAGAGTAGCCTGTTAAGTTCGTAATCTTAGGTTATGAGTATCTTGATGTACTCTCATTGCATATATTGGTGAATGATTAAAGTTTTTTCATTGACAAAAAAAAAAAGACATGGCGAACTTAGAAAAGTCTTTACCTTCATAATTTGTTTGTTTAATAATTTTTGAGTTCATACTAACTCGCCCATTTGAGATTTGATGATCGATACTTACAAAGTCAGAAGCTCACGTCTAATTCATTAAAGCATGTTTCGGTTATCATGTATAACATATTTTATGACAACTTTTAATGTAAAAGATCAATGCAAAAGAGAATCGCTGGGATTTTTTGGGGAACCAATGCGACAGAACACAGGCATGACAACGGATTAAATTATTTTATTTGTATATAAAAATCAAAATTTACTCTCTGTTTGATTGTATATTGTTAAACATCGGTAAGCTAGTTGGTACGTATCTGTGCACGCAAATCGCACGAGAATTTGAGAGATTTATCGTTGGATGGCTTGCGCGGTTTGGAAAAGAGAGAAGAGTAGAGAGAGAACCTGATCGAGTTTGTTGGATCGATCCTAAGTTGCTAAACATTGGGGCAAATTTACTTAAAACTCAAATGTATGCGATTCAATTTTTATACTCTGACTATGATTTTTGGGGGCTGTTTGGTTCGTTTCCTTGATATAGGGAAATGTATTTCCATGTACAAAAACACAAATTTTTAGTTTTCCAAACTTTTTCAAGAAATAGATTGTTTCGCTTTGGTTCGCACATAAAAAATGGTGGAAAACCAATGTAATTACTTTTCTTGTGTTTGGTTCGCATGAAAAAAGGGAGAACTTTTGTTGATGTGACATTTCCCACTTTTCTTGTGTTTGGTTCGTTTTGAAATTTGTAGGGAAAAGTGTTTATAATCACCATGGTAAGATTACCCCCACTACATATAAAATTTTTTGTGCTCCTATTATGAGGTAATCTTAATCAGATAAAAGTTTGAATTTTCCTGTTTGAGATTGAAAAAATCACACGAATCCTGTAATAACCTGATTATTTATAAATTTATATAGTACATACCTGAATTACCCAAAAATTCTGCTGAAACCTATAAAAACATATAAAGAATCTGAATAGCCATAAATATTTATATAACATTGCAAATTGCATCAAAACGGATAATTTATGCATGTTGATGAGCTATATGTGTAAAAACCCATGCTTGAAATCAATTCCAAACGATATAAAACCAAGCTCCACAAATAAAAAATGCCATCATATTTATACAAGTATTTTGTATCATGCCATTTTACTTGGCTATTTTGTTGAAGTTACAACAATCTGAACAGGCTCACAACCAAGCTCCACAACCAAGCTCACAACCAGCAAACCAAACCTCTGAATACGCAGAGATGCTTATTGAAATCCGAAAACTACGCTCAAGGATATCATCAAGTGCACGTTCAGATCCATTTGCAATCAAGTAATCTATAACAAGCACGGCCTGCAATGGAAAAAGATATAAGAGGCATCAACACCACCAACAGGCTATATGTAAATGCAAAATGAAAAAATAATAAACTAAAAGTAGAAGAAAGCATAAGAGGTCCATATCTTCCCTTCTTATTCTTTGTATACTTTTTTCTTGCTTCTAGAACAGCAGCAACAACAACACAACTTTGGCCAATAATTGCAAGCCCTTGTAGGGGGATTTTTCGTCTTGCTGCATCATAGCCATAGAGAGCTTGCCAACCAACATATAGAACCAACATATGCACACAAAAACGGAGCACAAAATACCCAAATAAGAGCATATAGAACCAATATGTGCACACAAAAAGTCGAGCACAAAATACCCATTATCCAACCAATTTAACCAACATGCGCACACCAACAACATCAAGTACCAACCAACAATATCAAGTAATCAGCATCTGGTTATTGATTATGGATGAGGGCTCAGAACTGGGTCAATATCATCATTGTTAGCCTCCAGTGCAAATATCAAACGATATTGCAGGTGGCTAATCTCAGGAATTTTGACATTCATCATAGCCTAAGGGGCTGTTTGGTTTATTTCCTATATATAGGGAAATGCATGACAATGTACAAAAATATCATCATTGTTAGCCTCCAGTGCAATATCAATAGATACTGCAGGTTGCTAATCTCAGATAAATTGAAAAGCATCATATCCTAATTTGAACACTTGTAAACAATATCATCCAAATTAAATCCAGCCGAAACAAGCACAACCAAGCTCACAACCAGAAATCCCCAAAACAAGCCAACAAAATCAATAATGCAGCAAAAAAACACCAACAGGCAAGTAGGCAACAACAACCCAGCAGAAAAAAACCAACAGGCATCATTACCACCAACAACACCAACAGACATCAACACCACCAACAGGCATCAACACCAGGCCTCAACACCAGCCACCCACATCGCCCAGTTCATGAAAATTGGGTATGAACTGAGTTAGAAAATTGGGTATGAACTGAGTTTGGATACTAGAAATTATGGACACAATTAAAATGATGCACCAACCAGCCAACAAAATCAAGAATGCAGCCAAAAACACCAACAGGCAAGTAGGCAACAACAACCCAGTAGAAAATATTCAACAGGCATCAACACCACCACCAACACCAACAGGCATCAACACCAGGCATCAACACCAGCCTACAACAACCCCAATTGTGTATGAACTGAGTTAGAAAATTGGGTATGAACTGAGTTTGGATACTAGAACTTATGGAAACAAATAAAATGATGTATCAATCAGCCAACAAAATCAAGAATGCAGCCAAAAACACCAACAAGCAAGTAGGCAACAACAACCCAGCAGAAAAAACATTATATGTAACAAAAATAACATCATGAAGCAGGCACAAATACTGAAGCATTTTATACAAAAATGTTTTATGATGAAACTAGTGAAACTAAAAACGAACCTACATTTTGCATAACATAAAACTGAAAGAGCTTACTATGTGGGGCTCATGTAACAAAACTAGTACCAATAAGCAAATAATGAAACATATGTTTCCCTATATATGGGGGTAAGACTACTTAAATAATAAAATCAATGTCTTCAGCATTGATAAGATGGTTGTGGTCTCCATAACAGTCGACAATAAGAGATTAGAAAACTACCATGTATTATCTTTCTACTTCTAATTTCAATGATCATTATCCATATTTGCTTCAAACTTTTTCAATACAAAGATCTAGTCCCGCTAATTCTCTAAACCCAACATCATTTAAACTCGGGCAAGCCATTCATGGGAACAAATAATGAATTTCCAGTTCAGCTTGCCAGAGGTACACCTAAACATCAGGACCACAAACCAGTGACTAGTAATGTACTTCATAGGTTCATATCTGATGTGTGTGTGTGTGTATATATCAACCTCTTTAGCATGAGCATGCACATCTGCACATCACAGAAGGCATTAAACCATGGTGAATATCAGCTAACATAATCAATGACAATATTTACTTAAATATCGGAAGTACAGGTGACATGTAACTATTTCTATTATTCACTTTCAAGAGAGAACATTCTAGTAGCTCCTTTCCATAAAGTATCTGATATCTAGCCAACCTCTTTAATATAAGCCTGGACATCTGTATATCATAGAAGGCATTAAAACATAGCTTATATCAGTTAATATAATTAATATCACAAGTTTTTACATAATTCAGTCGCATATAATGAAATGTAGTCGTTTCTACTAATACTTTCAAGAAGAGGAAATTTTAGTAACTTTCTTCCTGTAGTAGATACAAAATTTGACACCAAAAGTTTTTCTCATTTAAGTAGCTTCCATTCCAAATTGCAACTTATCTCCAATTTTACTTTTAATAGTTTATAATTCACTTTTCAAAGAAACAAGAAAGATGTTTAATTTTATAATTCACTTTTTAGAGATACAAAATTTTATAGCTCGATGGCCTAAAGTTAAAACCTAGAAATTGAATTTTGAATTCAAAATTTCCCCTAACGATGTTAATATAGCTGGATCCTAATTCTAACCTTAATTCAGTATCCAGCTAAAACAAAAATTTCATTTTATTTTACAAGTAAAACCAAAGAAAACTTTAGGAGAAAAAGAAGCCAATGCTCCCAAATTCATCCACCCAAAATCAGCCCTGAGATTTTGAGGGGCAAGCAACTTTGGGTTAAATATAACTAAAATAGAAAAATGAACCCAAAACTAGATCCTAGAACATTAAAGAAAAAACCCAAAAAAAAAAAATTAATAAAATGAACAAAAATCTTAGGGCTTTTACCTTACAAGCGAGAGAGGAACCGCTCGAGCGCGGATTCGAGGACGAAGCTACCGTCGAAATCAATCTTTGGAGAGATGAAGAAATCCTCGAAATCATGAAAGAGAGAGAGGAATTGGGTTGGGGATTTTGGGTTTGGGATGAAGAGAAGCAAAGAGGCCGCGGGAGTTTCTGGCGGGAGGCGGCGGGAGGAGAGAAATGAGGTAAGTATAGCGTCTCCAAACAAATCAACAAGGGAGAAGAAAATCCGAGGTGGCCAGTTTTTCATCGATTTCACTTCGTTGGGGAAGGAAATTGGGAGAGGAAAAAAATCAGAGGTGGCGGTGTTTTCAGCGGCTTTTTCCCTCTTCAACCACAGCGAACCAAAGCCATGAAAAGAAACCCGCGGAAACAAAAAATCTGACGTGGAGATGGTGTCAGACGCAGAAACCCGTTTCCACGGGTCTTTTAAGCGAACCAAACAGCCCCTTAGTAGAATCCCGTACTAAGTATTTAAGGGAAAGATGTACATTTGATAACAAGTTATTTTATTTGAGGTCATCTCCGGTTATAAGTCAATAATTCGAAGTGCAATGTTTGTAATTTTAATGAACCGATGTCTATAGGCAAATGTAGAGGTGGAGTAGAAACTAGAAACTCCTGTTAATCAACATCTCTTCCATCTATACTATGAATTTTAGACAACATGAAAGAGAGAGGTTTGATTTTAAAAGCCCGCGAAGAAAGTGAACTAGGATACCCCCTCTAAGTGGCCTAGTGGTCGGGGCTTGGGGCTTTAAAAGGCCAAGAGTCTGTCTCTCATCCGGGTCTAGATTGCAAGGTGAGCTCAAATCCTGTGGTTTACTTGACTGGTACTAATCTAAGGTTCCTCAAAGAAAGGAAAAAAAAAAAATAGGGAAATAAGATTACTTAGATTGAATTTGGCTAAAGACAAATTAATCCTTACTGAATCACGAGTATATACATATTAAAAATATATTTCTACCACTGTATCACTCTTGAAGGAACCATACATGCGCATTTCATTATTTCCTTCTCCTAAAAATGTTTCTCATTACCTTGCTTTCCTAGGCCAGTTATGAACAATTGAGCATCATGTCCAGTGGCAATTCCTCCTCTATTCCTTTTCCAACAAAAATAGTTTAGTCCACAAATTTGTCATTGAGGACACATCATGTTCCATAATTCCACTTATTACCAACCAAAACTATAACCAAAAGAGTTGTTCGTCTATTACAAACAACTTCTATAGTATCTCTAGGAAAGCTATATATCATCTAGCAAGATGGTTGATTAGACTGCAATAATTAATGAATTTATAGCAAAGCCTTAACTTGTTTAATGAATTATCTAGAGGTATCCTCTTCTTCTAATATCCACTCAAATTTATAGTAAGTGTAAAATTAGTTATGTTTATTACAATACATGCATAAATACAAAAGATAAATATAGAAGAATATATGACTGGTTATTACTAGATTGGTCGTGCAAGCATAAATTTATATAAACATTGTATAAAAAAAATAACTTTGCTAACCTTAAAATTCTTTGCTATTATTTGGATGACATTTAGACTCAGAAAATATTTCCATATATTGATTAAATATTATTATTTAGTGGACAATATTTTAGTATACCAATTCCAATATTATTTTTTGTAGATACACACTGAGTGCATGTTCTTATTTTAACTTATTGTTAGACAATACCAGCCAATCCAGCCACCCTATCACCTCCTAGCCCGCCTCATACGCCTCCTAGCCGTCTCCTAATATGCATACTACTGGACTACTGATTACGACTAATTATGTATATATATCTTATAAATCCCATCTGATCATGAATATAGGGTTCTCTTTCAATACCAAATTAACATGGTATCAGAGCTATAGATTCAATCCACTAAATTTAGTCAACGGTCTTACCTCTTCCGCTAACTTCGACTACCTCAAGATCTTCGTCGCCGATCCTCAACATCACTCCTACATCCCTCATCTCTGGATCTGCCACCTACGTGACCTACCTAATCTCTTCAAGAACCTGAGATCTTGCCGAATTCAGAGTTCACCGTCGGTTTTGAGATTTCGTAACCCTAGCGGACCGGTTGGCCAATTCTCACCACGGACTCTTCGTCCTCCCCCCTCCTACTCGCACGCCGACGACGATCCTTCATCCTCAACTCCAAAGCGCTCTTAATCAACCAACTAGATCTCGTCGCCTCTTGTCGCCTCATGAACTCTCTCACTTTTTTCTCTCTCTCACGAAGAGGAGACTCTCTCTCACAGTGGCTCTCCCTACCTCCTATTCTAGGGCTTCATATCTCTCTTATCTTAAGCCCATCTTCAGGCCCGTGTTCTAAAAAAACTTTTTTTAATAAACTTCTTCAAAAAAAACCATGGACAATAAAGGACTCTACACATTTCCACTCCTTGATATGCAACTTACAAATATTAAAAATTACACTGCATGGTCTCTTATTATGCAGTATAATCTTCCAGCTTTCATACTATGGGGTTATATTGATGGATCTCTTCGTTGTCTATTCAAAACTGTCATTGTGCCTTCCTTATCTACATCCTCCATATCAGAAGTCACTTCTAGTGATTCCACTACAGATGATTCTCAGATCACTTATTCCCAGTGGATCTGTACTGATTAACAGATCATGGCATATGTTATGTGTTTTGTAGCTATTCCTATTCAGCTCTCCCTTAGACGAGCATCTTCATCTCATGAGCAATGGCTAGCTCTCAGTCGCATGTTTGTTCAGACTGGTACTGCTCGTGAGTATCAACTTCACTAAACTCTTCAGGATGCATGTCAGGGTGATCGGTCTATTCAAAATTTCTATTCTTTACTATCAGGCTATTGGAAGGAATTGCATATGATGGATGAACATATTCCTAAGATGCTTCCAAACTTTGTCATAGCATTTTAAAAACAACGTGATCGTCAACAATTATATTATTTTGTCATGTGCCTTCACACTGAGTTTGAAAGCTTACATGCACACATTCTTCATTACAGTCCTCTCCCCACTCTCCGTGAAGCCGTGGCTGAATTCATATCTGAGGAGACGCGCCTTCAGATACTCTCCCCTCCAGTTATCGCATCTCGACCATTACCCTCATCACATACTGTTCTAGCTACTCCTTAGTAGTTCTCTTCCTATCGAGGTCCTTCGAATAGTACATCTGATTCCTCTAGACAACTCTACTATCGTTATGTAAGAAGCCGGGTCATCTTATTGATAAATGTCATAAGAGACCACCTCGACCGACACCCGGGAAGACTCGATCTCCATTTGCTGCTTTGGCTGATGTTAGCTCTGCTCCTCAAGGGCCGCATACTTCTAGCCCTCTCTCTTCTGAGCAGCTGTCAGAGATATTATTGTATTAATAACCAAGAATCTTGAGATTAGTGGTGCTGCCTCCAACATAGATTTTACTGCTTTGTCAGCTCATTCTGGTACTTCTACTCCTTGGATATTCAACTCAAGTGCATCTCATCATATGTCTTTTGATAACTCTGCTCTTACAAATTGTTCACCTGCTCCCTCTTCATTATGTATTTATACTGCTAATGACACTCCCCTTGTCTTTTCTCAGTTAGGTGATATTACTCCAAGTTTTGATAATTCTGGTCATCTAACATTATCATCTGTTCTTTATATTCCCAAATTATCTATGCAATTTTTATCTATTGGGAAAATTATAGATTCTGATTGCACTATCTTATTTAATGCTAAATCTTGTGTTGTCCAGGTATCACACTGGCCAGAAGACTAGGACAGGTCATAGAGTTAATAGACTTATTAGTTGGAGTCTCTACATCTTTCCCCTCCATCCAACATTGGTCATGGGCTCTCTGTTTCTGATCCATGGCATCGTCGCTTGGGTCAAATCTCTGGTTCTCGCTTAAACCTTTTATCTGAAACTGGTGTATTAGGAAATTTAAAATTCTCTACTTTATCAAACTGTATTGGGTGTCGATTAGCTAAACAAATTGTCCTACTATTTTCATCCAATAACAAAATTATTTTAGCCCCATTTGATTTAATTCATTTTGATATCTAGGGACCTGCCCCATTACCATCATTGTTCGGTAATCAATATTATATCAGTTTTATTGATGACTATTCTCACTACACCTAGGTATATCTCATGCGTGCTCGTTCTGATATTTTAAATATTTATAAAGACTTTACAAATATGATTCACACCCAGTTTCATAAACGTATAAAGATATTTCGCTCTGATAGTGCCTGTGAATATATTTCTTCGGCAATGCAATCTTCTTTAAAATCATATGGCACTCTCTCACAGTAGTTGTTTGCGTCGAAAGTTGGTTTTATTACGGAACTCATTTACAACGTTTATCGTTTAAAATAAGTTTAAAAGAATGAGCATTTTTATAAGACTTTTCTTACACAAATAAAACAAAGAAAATTATAACTTCCTAGAAACACACGCAGATGATGTTTATCACATGCTACTCGCGTGGCTGTGCCTAGGACTCTTAGATCCATGGACTGTCGAGTATCAGATTTGGTTGATCTCGATTCACAAAGGAAACAAGAACTGAAGTAAATATCTTAACAAGGTGAGATAAGTACTCTTCTCAAGATCAAAACAAAGTCTAATCTTAAGAGACGGTGGGAACGGGCTTCAGATCTCTTAAAAAGCTCTCTCTTTATGCTGAAGTTCGCCAAGATCTGCTAGTCTCTCTCTCTAAAATTAGTGAGCCTACTCTCCAATTCGACAGCACCTCGCCTCCTTGCTCAAATTTCAGATCTCTCGTGTATAGGGGCCCTAGGGGTGTATTTACAGGCTTCGGATGCCGTGTTTTTGGATAAGAATTCATGTTTTGATCTTATCTTCGGTTAATAACGGCTTAACCACATTTAGAGATGATCCCAAGGTAGTTAGGGAGGCAGTGGAACGATCAAATCCTGAGAAAATTATCAAAATACGTGTCTTGGGAACTTCTGGGCTCAAGCCACCTCGAGGTGGCTCGACACTATGCGAGCCACCTGGCCTTGGCTGAGCCACTTTGAGGTGGCTCGACCGCCAAGGGCTTTTTCATACTTGTCTTATTCTTTCATTTCGCACGTCTCGCTGATTCGTACGCTTCACCGACTCGCTTCGTGTGCTTCACCGACTCACTTCGTGTGCTTCACCGACTCGCTTCGTGCGCTTGTTTGCAGATAATCTCCTGTGGCTCAGATGATGACGTTTATCATCTTCGCTTCATCTTGAACTACGTTTCGGAAACCTATAGGATTGGTCCAATAATTTAGGTGAGGTTCGATCAGTTCAGGCAGACTTCAGAATATGCTATGAAGAACGGGTCATAACTCTCAAATCGTAAGTCAAAAATGGACGAATTATATATGAAAATCGCCTATCTCGATGAGACGGGGCCAACCAAACCAATTAAAGTTTGGTTTGCCACTGTCTGATTATCCAAATTCTCTCTAGTTTGAAAGATATTAGCGTTTTCATCAGTTTTGAGCTTCTTTACAATCTATAGGTAATTTTTTATGCCTACAGTAGTCTTGTCTACACACTCATGAACAAAATAGTGTTGCTGAGAGAAAACATCGTCATGTTCTCAACACCACTAGAGCTCTTCTGATATCAGCATCTATACCTTGATATCTCTAAGCAGAAGCACTTTTGACTATTGTTTATCTTATCAATATTACTCCATCTTCTGTATTAGCTAACACCTCTCCATATTTTTAACTTTTCAAGTCTCAATTTTGCTACTCTCTTTTTCGCACTTTCGAATGTGTCTATTTTTTCATGCTTCCAACTCATGAATGAGATAAACTATCTCCACGTACTGTATGATGTATTTTTCTTAGCTATAACACCGTTCACAAGGGGTACCGTTGTTATGAACCTACCACTTGAAGGATTCGTATTACATGTCATGTGACCTTCTTTGAGAATATTTCCTATTATACTATTTCAAATTCAGATCTCCCCTTTCTTCAACCCCCTTCATTACCTTCCACTACTATACCTGTATTAATGGCACCTGTACCTTCTTCCGCTCAACCGACTCCCTCCTTCACTCCAATAGCCTCAAACGATAGTGCTCTTGATTCATGTACACCTCCTGGACATCCTCCCACTACATCCCCTTTGCATCAAGATACTCTGATTGATGTCCCCTCTACACCTGTGTCAGCTTCTCCCAATATGACTCCTCCCCCTCATCGAAATCCTCCACGAGATTGTCACCCCCATGCTCAGTATGCTCAATGTGTCACTAGCACATATTCACCTGAGTTTGTCTCTTTTCTTGCTGCTATTTACTCTATACATGAACCTAACTCACAGTCTGAGGCAGTTAAGAATTAGAGGCTTTTCATCGGACTAATACTTGGGACCTTGTTCCTCTGCCTTCCGATGTTAAACGGTAAGCTATAAATGGATTTATAAGGTCAAGACCCAATCTGACAGTTCTATTGAGCAGTACAAATCTCATCTTGTAGCTTGGGGATTCTCACAAGAGTATGGTATTAACTATGAAGAGACTTTTGCTCCTGTTGTAAAAATATCATCCATTCGCACTCTCATTGTTGTTGCAGCTGCAAAATATTGGTCTTTGTATCAAATGGATGTTAAAAATACTTTTCTTAATGATGATCTGTCTGAGATAGTGTACATGCAGCCACCTCCTGGCTTTACTGCTCCTCCAGGACATACCTATCGCCTTCGTCGTGCTATATGAAAACAAATTATTTTTGAAAATTATGCTTTGAAACTTTTTATGAAAACAAATTTTCTTTGATCAATTTCTTTTTCTTTTTCTTGGTTTTGAAAATTATGCTTTGAAACTTTTTATGAAAACAAATTTTCTTTGATCAAATTCTTTTGTTTTCATGATTATTAATTTTGTTTTGATGAGAGGACTACGTTTATATAACCCTCTGGAGTTATTGGATATTTATTCCCAAACATTGTTTACCGGGTGCTAAAAATATTTATATGGGTTGTTACTAGCTCAAGAGCTAGATATAGTTGCCTCTCTTGATTTTTAAAAATCAATGATGGTTTGGTTTTATGTGATTGTGGTTGATTTATGATTTCATTTGGTTGATTTGTTTTCATTCGAAAACTCTTTTTGCATGATTCTCATGTTATTCTTTCATTTGTTTTCATAAATCTATTTTTACATGTTTTTTTTAATTTTTTTGTGTTAATGAGACACTATGTTCATCTTGATATATTTATATATGTTCTCATTATCTCTTGAATGTGAGTTGTATTTAGCATGTATGCATACTCACATATTTGCCATGATCATTTATTGCATATATTCTATATGGCATTTTGATAGGGAGAGCAATCCCTATATATTTTTTGTTTTTATACTCACCTATGCTTATTGATAGGGGGAGCTTTCGCTCTCTTCATTCTTGTTGTTTTCCCCTTTTTGATGTTGTCAAAGGGGGAGAAATATTGTGAGTATATTCTTTCTTGTTTATATGCATGATATAATATTCTTTATATATTCATTTCATTTCATGCATATATTTTTTTTGTAAATTGTTTGTCATCATCAAAAAGGGGGAGATTGTTGGCCTTCTTGTTTTGATGATGTTTAACAAACAATTTACCACTAATGTTTTTTTGTCTAGTATTGGTATATTTCTATTTATTGTAGACAAATAACTAGTTGGAGGATGGATGGAATTACGCTTCAACGACGATATCCAATGGAGGTTGGAGGAATTGTGGAGTGAAGCAACGTACAATTCAAGTTAAAGATCAAGTTCAAGCTTTATCCGCATAGTGTACCAAGTCAAGCTTATTGAAGATCAAGATCGGCTTGGGTAATCTAGTTTAGGTTTTATATTATGTGTGTTAAGTACCTTAAGCTCAATATAATATACACACACATTTTATTGGTTTCCTTGTATATATATATATATATATATATATATAGTCACATATATATACAACACAAGTTTTGGTTTTCATATTTATAAATATGAAATTACATATTTCATATTTATTATTGTGATTTGGTTTTACTACTTAGATATGAAACAAATATATTTTCATATACATACTCATATGTTTCATTTTCTATTGTATTTGTGAAAATATTGTATTCTTAGTTTTTGGACTTAACAATATTCATATACATATTTTATTAAGTCTATATAATCATTGTGCAAAGTTTCAAAACATGGTTTAGCCAAAATGTTAAAATTCACATGTTTACATTTTTATGTTTTGGACTATTTTTGCAAAATGATGATTTTTCACAAATGGGAAATGCAATTTGGAAAATTCCTTTTGTAACATATTCATTTACATGTTTATATACATTTCCCAAAGTTTTATTATTTTTGGACTTCATTTGTTATTTTTAATAATTTTCCAAAAGTCCTAAAATTAGTTTTTGGAATGTATCAGTATGCGGTCGACCGCACCGATCGACCGCACCTGTGCTCATTCGTCAGTGGGCAGCAGAGAGTTTGTCGGTCGACCGCCACGGTCGACCGAGAGCTCGAGACTTCCCACGGTCGACCACACCGGTCGACCGAAGAAGTCTCTGCTCGTTTTCTCAACTTGCGATCTGGATCGCGGCCGACCGTGAATTTTTTCGATCGACCGTTGGTTTCCAACGACTATTTTTCTGAGCTGTTTGCTTTGGGCTTTTTAGTCTTTTGCTTAGGGTTCTTGGCTGAGATTTTGAGTGGGTATAAATACCCTATTGCTGTTCTCTTTCAAGTAATCCAAGAAGTTTTTAAACAAGGGTTTTAAAAAGAGTTTAAGCTTGTTTAATGGTTTGGTTTATGAAGAAAGTTTTACAAGAGCTTGAGGAGATTATCAATTGTATTTTGGGCATTCAATCCATCTCTCTCTCTTGTCATCTAGAGAAGTTTTCCTAAACTCAACTCTAGCTTTTATTTATAATTATTTGTTGATTATCATTTCTATTAAAGCTAGTCTTATATTGAGTTTAGATTTGATTTTATCTCATTGTTACACACACCCACTTGAGCTTATTGTATTTGCATTCATAATATATTTGGGGTTGTGAGAGTTGTAACTTTGAGTGTGAGCTTTCATTGTGTTCTCATCCATAGTAGAGAACAAACAATTATTGTATTGAGCCTAATTGTGAGATTCACTTTGTAATACACTTGTACACCGAGTGAGGAGTGTGTGGTGAGAGTCGAGGATCGTTCCAAGAGGAGTGGCGTCGGCTGACGAACCTTGGGAGAGGTTGTAACCGAGCACTTGAGGGAGACACGGCTAGGTCCAACACTTGTGTGGGTGTAGAGTGTGATTGCATAGTGTTTGTTGTGTGAGAGTTTTTGGTGAACTTGTAAATCGAGTGTGTAGAAGTTCCGGCTTCCAAACCGGGTTGTGATAGTGGATTTCTCCCCGGGAGTGGGGAGCGGAGACGTAGGACGGAAGATCCAAACTCCGTGATCATATAGTGTGTTTGAGTTTTCTTTGGCGCACTTTAGCTTATGTTTATATTTCTTGTCGCCATTGTCCATAGCTCTTTATTTATATCATCCACTATCTAGTTCATGTTGTTTACCCTTGTGTTGGTTTACATATCCTTGCATATATCATATTGTATATCTCTTTGGTAGGATATATCATCTTGTGTTAGTTTATATATCCTTGCACATACATTGTCTATCTCTCTTTGTTAGGATATATCTTGTTGTTCATATTGATTATCCTAGCTCATATATATTGTTGTATTTCATACTTGCTAGGATAACTTGTTAATTAATTTTAATTGGTATTTAAATCGGATTAGATTAGCATAAGATCCTAATCACTCCCCTAGGGTCTAACACTTGTTACTTCCCTTATCACTTTATACTATGATAATCAGAGTACCATCTCTATTTCTACAAATCTGATATTTCATGAGCGTACTAAACATATTGAGGTGGATTGTCATGTTGTTCGCCAGAAGCATGTTGCTGGAAATATTACACTCTCATATGTTCCCTCTAAGGAACAAGTGGTAGATTTATTTACCAATGCTCAAACTATTTCTGCGTTTCGTTATTTCTTGTCTAAACTCTTGGTGTTTGATCTACCGTGAGTTTGAAGGGGGGTGTTAGACAATACCAACCAGTGCAGCCACCCTATCGCCTCCTAGCCCGCCTCAACCATTTCCTAGCCGCCTCCTAATATGCCTACTATTGGGCTACTGATTACTACTGACTATGTATATATATATTTTGTAAATCTCATCTGATCATGAATATAGAGTTCTCTTTCAATACCAAATTAACACTTACTACTATTATGACTTTGCTTCAAGCCACTTATAGGCCTCATCATTGATTTTAGATAAAAAATTATTTATTTGTCTCTTCTTAATTTTTATAATTACTAGAGTTAGATTGTTGTGCACAGCAGAAATTTTGGCAGCACCTCTGGTGCTCGACAAGAGAGTTGATCTCAACTAAATTCCTGTTTCACAAAGAAAACAAGAACCGAAAGTAAAATATCTCAACAAAGTGGGATATCGGCTCTTTCCCTCATCAGTTCCAGGATTGACCTGTCGGGGGAACCTAAACAAATTATTACAAATCACGACACTAACAATCAATTTTAACATGGTTCGGCAAGTTGCCTACGTCCACAGGGTAAGGATGAGATGTGGTTTTCACTAATAAAGAAGAAGAGTACAAATTGAGATTACAAAATCACACAAACTCACCAATTAATCTCACCAACAAAGCTCTAATTCATGAGAGCATATTTCAAGTGTCACGTATAACATGCTTATAAACAACTTTTCACTCGAAAGAGAACTCGTTGAAATCACACCATGAAGGCAATTCCCGAAGGAAAAAATGCAAAAGAGGTGGCAAGAGCAAGGGATTAAGTTATTCATTAATGGGAAATGTCCTTTAAAATGTCACTAAATTACATGTAAATTCACATACAGGAGAACATTTAACTTGAAATCAGTTTAGTGTTGCAATATGCAAAATTTAAAACTTATACATTACTTTTCTTACAATATATGCATAATTTAAAATCTAACATTCACTCAACTTATTCCATCAAAAAAAAAAAAAAAACATTCACTCAACTTATGATAAATACATGCATATTGTTATGTAACTTATATAATATCTGCATATATAACTAGTTCTGTACAGATGATGCGTAAGCATAAACTTCCACCTGACTTAATAGAAAATATTACTAATCTTAATTGTTTTATTCTTTAGATATTTTTTTCTTTGTTGTTATTTTTGTGTATTCTGGCACATCTAGATGATATTTAAATTTGGATATATTTTCGTATTTTATAGTTAAATTACACCTGCATGTGTCAGATTAGTCAAATAGATTCCTATTACTTAGTTTAGTTCACAAGAAAATAATTGGGAAAACTTTCCAGAAATATCAGAAAAACGTCATCCTTAATGGAAAAGCCAATTCCCTGTTTTTAAGGCAGAATTGGTAGGAAAATGCATTAAAAATATTTTAAAAAAGGATTGATGATTTTTAAGGAAACACGTGTAAAATTTTAACATATCTTTTCTTAATATGCTCAATTCCTGATTTCAAGTCTTGAACCAAAGCATGGATTTGTGGTAAGGTAGGATTTCCCTTTCCTTTCAATATGTGAAACAAAGTAAAAAAAAAAAAAAAAAAAAACTTTTCCAAGAAATGCATGTAAATCTTAAAAATGCTTTTTTTTTCATTGAAATCTTATTCCTATATTATATGGAAATGAACCAAACATGCCCAAATGTCCATCCATTCAATTTTTTAAAACTTATCAATTTGCCTCCACATAAATCAGTAATTCTCCTACAAACTCGAACTAGGCAATAGGGAATTTCCCACTATTCCTTCACTTTTATCTATCCCCATTAAAATTAAAATTTTTATAGAGTAGTACAGACACCGAATATTTAAGCGAATTTAGGCAGCAGACAATTAGTACTGGAATTCAAATATTCTGCTCCGTATATTATTCCCTGGGCGCACGCGCGAAAACCTATCTTTAACATACGGGCCTTCTGTTGTGGGCCGTCTACGGTTGGCCCCATGTGATTGGACTTGTAAAAAGGTTCGGTAAGGCTAGCCTAATTAAAGTTAGAAAACATTACATCTTTGAGTAGTGTATTATTAGACATAATTTTTTATAACATATTTTAAAATAAAAATCAAAATAGCTCCTCTCTTTTGCAACGATGAGAAGAACCTGAACTTTTAATGGAAGCAATGACTACAATATATAACAGACAACGGCCTTAAATTGTAATGAGAATTAAGTGAATATCTCTCTCACAAAAAAAAAAAAAAAAGTATCAATAGCAAGCCCAATTTTAAAATAGCCCATTTAAACTAGGACTTGGTCTATATTACAGCAAGTTCTAGCCTCAACGGTAGGCCCGATATGCAAGTACTCAGTTAGAGTGATACAGTTAGGCTAAAAAAAGTTAGCCCAAATTGACAAGAGGCCACTTAAAAGTGTCTTATTTTATCTCTACTAGTTTTCATGCACGTGCATTACGCTGGTTAAATATCATAATTATTTATTTTTAGTTTATTTCTTTACTAAAACTAGTTCTTTAATTTTAATTTGATAGTTTATACTCACTTATGTCACTAAAATTTAATATTATGATTATTTATGTTTGTTAATGTTTGTTTAAATGAGGTACACCCAATTTTAAGTTTCATGTTGATAATTGAATTGACACAAAACCAACGTGAAGTCGATTTGAATATTCATATTATTTAGATTGATATGAAACAAATCTTTACCTAAGAAAGTATAATATTGCAAAAGTAAAAAAATACGTCAAAAATAGCATTATAATAGCAAGAGGAATAATTAAAACCAATAAGCCTCGACAATTGATTAGAAGTGGCTAAAATGACACAAAAAAATATAGATGTTATTCCTAATCATTGATAAACTTCATTAAAAACTATAAACTAAATATTAATGCTAATTCTAGTATAATTTTATATGATAAAAGCGTCCACAAAATAGGTATATAAAAATATTTAAAATTTTGTGAAATATCTTCCAAATATTCCTATAAAAAATTAGGTTATATTAAAAATATTGTCTTTTATATATTCTTTCTTTTTTTATTTTTCATTGAGTCAAGATCAAGTCTTCTTCACTTTTTTTCTTTTTCTAAGGTAATTCTGGAGTAGTGTCTTCATCATCGACGTCGATTGTAACATCATGTTGGATGTGGATTTCTCATACTATTATCTTTCCTTAGGTTCATTTATTTTTCTGTGTTAATTTGAATGAGAACAAATGTTAATAAGAGCAAATGTTAATTTCATATATATGATAATTTTTCTGTATTTCTAATTCATTACTTAAGTTAAGTTAGGATTAAGCTATTTTTTCTTTGTCATGAATTCTTGTGTTGTGCATCCAATAAGAGTTTCTATTGCGTCAAATAATGTTACCTTTGTAATGTCCTAAGTCATAAGAGATTTTGCATCATTTCTCATTTCGACACTCGTTATTAACATCTATATCCACCTTCTTGTTGCAGCCTTTGCAAGCATAAAGCCACAGCTCAAGTCTATTATAACTGACAGTTATCTTTGCCTTAAAGGTGCAATAGCGTATATGAATATTGGTAAATTTTAATATTGATGTTAAATGATCACATAGTCAATTATATCTGTGGTTGGATGAGTGTGAAGTTGATGAGGGGCCGCTTCCTTCCCCGAATATCTAGTTCTGAGCAAAGTTGCTAAAAAATCTGCACATATAGAAACATGTGAGAGGACGGGGACTGTCTCATGGTTCCTCTGATGATCAAGTCAGTTTGTGAACTTGAGTGAGAAAAGTGAAAAACTTTGAGCTCTTGTGTGTCTAGTACAATTTGCAAAAGAAGCAATAGGTCAAAAGTCAAAAGACCAAAAGCTCAGTCCTTTCTTTAGTAAGAATAGTACATGTATTTATAGTGATGCCGAAAGGGTAGAACCGTTATTGTGGCCGAGCATAGGATGGCGGTGAATAAGCATGGGTTGGAGGCTGAGTCAGCTTCTGCTTTAGAGGTGTCGGCTGGCGACTGGAGTAGGAATCACCTCAGCATTAAATGAGAAGTGTTCGGAGGCATGGTTGCGCCGATGTGGTCTGATGAGTCATGAAGACTATCAGGTCTAGAGGCATGATAACACCTGCCAAGCATTAAATGCGATGCTGACATGTTGTTAGTGGGAGAGGCTCGAGGCTGAAGTTGTCATCTAGCTTCACCAAGAAGTAATATCTTTTGAGTCGACCTCATGAGGCGTTGAATAGCTGGTCGACTAGGCTCACTATAAGTCGTCTTTGACGAGAGGGTCAACTAGTACCGCCTTTTAAGTCGACATGAAAGAACATCAACTCGACGAGTCGGCTAAGATGAAACCCTTAGTGGTCTTGGGCCGCCAAGTTGATTAGGACCTTATTCATTGATGGTAAAGAGTTGTACTCTGGTGATTGAGAACACCATAACAGTTGGCCCTTTTCGCTTGGAGTCGGCTTTAGCCGGGTCCGAGTGAAATGAAAATCGTTTTGAACGGACATGGGGGCATTAAATATGAGAACTGAAAAGTCCCTTCAAATTGGCGTGGCTAACGTCATTGCACGTTCTTTTTGACTGTCACAACTCTGCTTTTCTTGATAGATTGCGGGCTATTCGAGGTGAGTGGACTACGCATCAATCTCTGAGATGTCGCTTCGGATTCTGAGAGTTAATCTCAACTGTTGGCCAGAATTTGATCCGACGGTCCAAATTCCGGAAGTTGTTGGTCCAGCTGCCTATATATAGAGTTAAAGCTAGAGAGATGGTAGTTATTGCCTTTTGAAATCCTGTTTTAGAGAAACCAAGACCTTTCTCGTTCATCTCTTCCGATGATCATCTCTGTAATCTCTGATGACATCTGAGCCTGTGGATCGACGAGCTCTCCTGGCGGGGATCCACTCCAAAGTGATGCAGATCCAAATGAGGGCACTCCATGTGAAGTTTGATATCCCCAAGGAGTACAATCTGATGGCTCCGATAAGGTCGGAAGCCGTTTTTTTATCATGGACCAGAACAAGATCCTCTGTACTTGAGGCATTTAGAGTTTGGTCTGAGACTAACCTAGTACCCTTTCCTCTAGCAGATGTTCATGGCGCTAGGTGTATCGCCAGTGCAGATGAAGCCAAACGCCATCGCCATCTTGGTCAGGTTCGTGGTGATTTGTTACTAGCTGGCGATCAAGCCATCTTTGTGGGTCTTGGGTCGGCTAGTCGCTATGAAGATAAACCAGACTGAGCCCCACTATCATTTCCAAATGGTGGGGAAGTTCAGGCTCGTCACCAGCCTTCCTGACTTCCACAAGGACTGGAAGGAGAAGTTTTTCTGGGTCTTGGGGGACGACCTGAAGTTGGGTTGCTCCAACTGACCCGAAATAAGGAGGGAGGGGCTCATGGAGGGTGAATTGTCCATCACCGTAAGAGACACACTCGACTAGATCAAGGCGTATGTCGGCTCTTGTCGAGTCAACCATCTATGCGATAACTAGGTCTTGTGGGTTGTCAGGATATCGGTTGTGCCTCCTTCTGCCAAGGACCATGAGAAGTCTTTAGCCCTCATCATAGGGACAGTGGAAATGGAGACGACGCCTACTGTTTCTTTGACTGCTCCCCAGAAAGGGTCGTCTGCTAGGCCCATGAAGCATCTTCGTCAGGACATTCCTCCAATAGAGGTCGAGACGACCGAGGAGGAACCTGCTCTCACTCTTATCCATAGACGGAGAAGGTGACCCCAAGGGGAAGATAAGGAATCGGAGGTACAGGCTGCGACTAAGATGGCCGACACCGACGTCATTCGTCTGGATGAGTCAGCCTCAGGAAAACAAGTTGAGGCTCCTCAAGACGAGGGAGTCGAGGCCAGAGCCTTGACCGAAGAGGGAGAATCATCTGGTCGCCGCGGTAAGTCAACTCATTGGAGGAAGGAGCCGATCGAGGAGGAGATTATGCCTCCCACAGGGCTACAATATCCTTTTCCTCGCTGCATCTTCGACATTAGAGAATAAGAGTGGGAGAGGATGAGGAAGTACCTCATCGGGATTTCAGGGGTCAGCTCTCGATATGGACAGGAGCCCAACGCGGAGCACCACTTTGAGCCTGAACACCGTCTCGACATCCGGGGAACTGTCTTAAGCTCTCGTCGAATTCAGTCAAAGGCGGTTGAGCAATTTTGACTTCCTCAGGATGAGGAGTATTTGCAAGGGATTCCTAATATCCGCCTCCATCATAGCCTTCACAGCTACTTTTTTGGGATGCTTTTGGTGGATAATGAGTTATACGGTTGGACGAAGCGGGTTTGGACTGCATATCTCAAGCTCTTAGGGGAGGTTACTTCCCTGAGGGCCAATAGAGGGACCGACTTGGAACGGGCTGCGGAGGCGCCAACCCCAAGTGCTTCTGAGATCGACGGCTCAGGTGGGAGCTAGAGGAGAGCAAGAGGAAGGCCAGGAGACTGGACGAGGCTCTCCGAGAGAGGGACCGCACAATGGTGCTGGTCGAGATGGAGAAGGAGGCGACGACGCATGCGAGACATCAACTGGACAAGGAGCATGCAGCATTGGCTAAACTTCAAGGGTAGGTCGTCTACTTGCAGGAGTCTCTGATGGTAACCTAAAGCTGCAACGCTTATCTCCAGTCGGAGCCTCACCGCCAAGAGATCATCGAGGGGTTTCGTCAGAGCTTAACTGGTAAACTGAAGTGGCGATCGCTTGCAAGGCAGGGTACGACTACCTCTCAGCGCAGCTTCTAGCCGAGATGAGGAACCCACCCAATCGCTTCCATTACCATCCTATCGTGGCCAAGTGTTTGGACGAGCTGGTGGAGGTGGAAGCACTTGGAGAGATGCTTGATCTCGATGAGGACGAGGGAGAATCAAACAAAGGATGAGACTGCTCGACTCCTCCACCGGCTGCTCCTAGGAGTTCCCCGTCTGCGACTCCAGGAGCGGGAATAGACTTTTCATAGCCTCCTAGGACTTCTCTGTCTCTTACTCTCGTTGTATATATGTATACATTGTATCTTGTAAATATTCTTTATAAATGAATAAAGAAATATTTTTGAGCCAGAAATTGCTTTCTTCGTGTTGTGCAATCTTGATTGATGTCTTCTGAATGACTTATCTCCATTATAGACTTATAAACTTGACTGCCGACTCGAGGGTGCTCGTCCTTTGTTAGGAGAATACACATCTCGAATTCAAGCTGTTGTTTCTGATGTGTTTGTTTGTTGTCTAAGTATGGAACCAATCTGGTCGACTGCTCTTGCTAGTCGATGTCTGGACTTCTTGGGGCGAGTGCCCGAGAGATACTCTTTTGAAGACGGTTGTTGGCGATTAGGAGTCGACTAGATCGGGTCAACTACTTTTGTTGAATAGATCATGGGGATTCCTACAATTGGGGACTACTAACCTGACTACTAACCTCACATACAAATTGGTCCTTAATACACAGTTAAAAATTGAAAAGAAATATGGACTCCCTCCATGAATGATCTAGATGGTTGTGAGGTTCCAGCATGACTCTCGTAGCATTGGGTTCGAGCATGACTCTCGTAGCATTGGGTTCGATTCCACGCTAGTTATTAAAAAAAAAAGAAATATGAATCCTCAAAATATAGTTGCCATCTCATTTTTCACCGAAAAAGATAAACCGTGTTATAAACCAATAAAACCATTCTTTCATCTATTTTTATTATTTCCCTAAAATTGAGGGCTATTTTCATCTTTTTGGGTCCACTACTCGATACATAACACATTAGACTTAAAGAATGTCAGTTTCCTCTAATATTTGCAATGTTTTTGGTCGAAGGTTATTCCTTCTATGGAAATATTAAGGAAGATCAATGAGGCTAAGAAAAAAGAAACAGGATGAGGAGCGTTGATCTAGCCTCGTTCTAATTTTGCTTGAGATGAAATATTCATGGCTTCTGACAACTTGATACCTTTAAGAAGTTTGAAACTAACATCTAATTCATCCAAGCATATTTCACTCGTCATGCACAAGATATTTTTCAACAACTTTTCACGCAAAATAGAAGTGTGCGGGTAGTCATAGACAAAGGCATTTACTGAAAAAGGGCAGGCAATATAAAAATGAAAAATTTACTCGAATGGTATTCACGGATATCTTTCAAATGTCAACAAAATACATGCAATTTGACATATTGAGAGACAAAATTAACTAGAAATCAACTTAGAAAATTCACGGATGTCCTTATATATTTTCTTGCCCAATCAGATTAAAACATTATATTTCCTTTTTAACAAACTTATCAACTAACCCAAAAGTATGCTAGTTCCCTAGATTCCCCATCATCAACTAGAAACTAATGAAATTAAACTGCAGTTCAAAAATATAACCTCAGAATATGGAAGTTTCGAAAATCGTAGTTAGTCATAATCCAAACATCCACACATGAAACAATATCCAACTTCAGATCCACTGATTTCAGTTTATTAGCAGAATCCAACAATGATATCATCAATCATGTGTGTGTGTGTGTATATACATCAATAAGATCCCTCAATTTACATAAATACAAACAATTCAGGACATAAGATTACAAATTTTTACTCAATACATGCAAATGTTAGCAGTAAACCTAAATCATGGACTGCATCAACAAAACATACAGCCCAAAACCTATGTCAACATCTCAACCACCAAGATCCCAACTAAAATAACAGGAATCTATTGTGAGATAAACATAGGTCAATCGAATGAAAAATCAAAACTTAGGGTTTTGCTCTTATCATACTGTACAGTATATTTAATCAATAAATATGGGATTTTGCAGCTGGACGGGAGCACTTGGTTCGAGCACTCTTGCTTAGGTTACAAGCACAGCCCTCAAGAAGCTCGAGGTCTTCTTCACAAGTTAGTATAGAGGCTAATTCATGGTTTTTGAGTAGCATTTTAGAGGTTAAGTATCCAGCAACAGTCCACGTTTGGTAAAGTCTTGATTGCTTACCGATGAATCTTCCGGTTCTTGTGTCATAATATTCTGGCCATTTGTCATTAGAGAGTCTCTTCTCGGCTACAGCTACGGCTTTCCTGGCAAGTTCAGGCCTGCCCATCTTGATGCAGGCCAATGTGAACTGTAAATGGCAATGGGAGAGAGTTATTTTTACTAGGGTTAGGAGAAGAGTTGATATGGATGTAGAATTTTACCGGCCAGAGCAAAGTAGGCCAAGATCCGCCGTTATGGTATGACCAAGGACTGCAAAAGATAACGTTTCAAGTCAAATGGAGCTTCTTTGAGTGAGGGTATTAAGAATCAGCATTTGTGTATGATACATGAAAGAATAGGCTACAATGATGCATGTCCTCTATGTTTATGGTGTGCATCAACTTATCTTTCTCATTCTATTATGAACTGTGGTGTGAGATTGACCAGTAAATCAGTAATGATGCAGTAATTCTTGACATTTACTCAGGAGATAGATAGTTGGAAGCAACAATGGGATATTGGAAAAGAAAAGAGGTTAACGATCCCAAAATGGAGAGGAAAAGCAACATCGACAACAACATCAAAGCCTTTATCACAAATGTTGGGGATTGGCTAATGGACAGGAAAAGCACAAGTGGTTAAATGTGGTAAAATAAGACTTTTGGCAGTATGATAAGTTCACTTATGAAGTCACATTCCTGAAGAATAATTGAACAATTGAATCATGAACCTACATCAGTGTAACCCTGTTCTTGAGAAACATTCAAAAAAATTAAAGATGCGATAGCTTTTATCTGCGTTAGAGCTATACTCCATAGGAACATACACACTGCTAGAATATTTTTTTATGGCATTTTGAAGTGTTCCTACTTCCAAAATACAACTGATTATGTCATATTCGAACTTTCTCTTTACAATATCTAAATCATGATCATGCTTATATAATAAATTTCTTTTTCAATGTCATATTTTTTATAAGCATCTCACAGTATAACATTTTATATGTTTTTACGTTGAATTTTACAACAGAAGCAACGATAGTTTCCTCAGAGTGCTTACTAATTGATCTGTCAGCACATATTTTCTAGCTTAAAAAACATGACGTAGATACTCATTAGTCAAATGTCATGCTATAGATTATAAAGGTTTCAGGACATTAAGGTAGGTAATGCAGAAAGTTTTCTCGCTATCATGCTAAAAAGCCACACAATGAGCTAAAAGTGGATGCATTCAACAGGACTTACGTGTTCTTGGGATCGCTACCAGTGATTATTTGCCATTCTTCATAATCCAAAGCTGGGTAGCAAATCTTTAGCGGCATATTTCCCACAAAATCATCCCACTTCTCCTCAATAAGATTCAAAATTCCCTCAGCTTGTTTTGGAGTAGTCAAAGATGAAACTATAGCCCAAATATTCCCAAGTGAAAAGAACCTGAAATCCATGTGAGCAGGCTGGAGATTACCAATGAGATACCCTCCTTTTTCAGGCATCCAATCCACTAACCACGAAGGAATTTGATCAGGATAAATATTGAACTTGTTAGTAGCATCATGGGAGTACTCTTCAGTCTTGTATCGGTATATCTCATTGATTTTTTTCATATCAGCCCAATAATACTCCCTCACGTGGAAAGATAATGCACTGAGCCTATTATTGATTGCGCGTAGAAGATTCTTAGATCCATCATTGACGGTGATCATCTCCCGAGAGCAGCGAAGGGCTGAATAGAATAAGGCCTGTGAAATAAAACTTGTCAAAGACTCAAACTTAGAATTTTTACAGTAACTGGGACGGGAAAAAACTTATTGAAGGTTTTTATTTCATTATTTTGCCGACAAACTTTAAAGACTATTGAGCCAAATATGGAAAGAAATTTACCTCAAAGAGGAAGTTATCTAACAACTAATTATGGAGGTACCAAAATAATATTTTGGCATCAATGTGGCATTTACATCATCATTAACTTGTAAAGATCACTACCAAGTATTAAACATCGAACAATGATAGGATGAACATTTGTAGCAATTAACCGGAAAAAGAAGAAGGATATGGTTAATTAGGTTGGAGCAGGATGTATTTGTTAGAATTTAACTGCGTACAGAATGGAAATAACATGATTCTAAGTTCAAAAATCTCAGAAAACTTTTAAAATAATTGACTTTTTGAGAAAATTCTAGGTGGTTATCACCGCTCACTCACTTGAATCTCAAGAGGATGCCCATGAATGCCCATTCTTCGATCTATCATACAAGAGCCATCAGTCACTAGCAAAGTAGGAAACATATCAAATCCATCTGATAAACACAAATTCAAGATCAATCTGATGCCTGTTTGTACATCCACTCTCTCTTGTAATGCATAATCTCCGGTAATCTTCCCATACGCTCTCAAAATGATAATCCACCATAATCCTACAAAAAGAGTGTGCCTCCAAAATTCTTCATATTCATCATGCTTAATAATTTTACTAGTTCAAAAGATAAACAAATTTCAACTACTCACCAGAATCAACTGGGGCTACTCTTCCTATGGCTGATTCCCCAAAATCAGGATCAAGGACTTCCTCAAATGATTCATTGCTTCCATCCAGAGGTGCACTTCTCACCTTAAAACTAGCGGGCATCAAACCCTGTCCAGGGCTGTAACAATCTACAGTCTTTTCCCAGCTCTGGATGTTAAGGAAAAGGCAAAAGCTTTAGAATTGTGAAATAGAACATATGGAAAGTTACACGTGTTAACTTCATGATCAAGAAGCTTCGTCATGGTGGCTTTTAGTGTGACGATACTCTTAAATTCTTCTCCAACTTTTCTGCAAGAGCTACTGTTGATATTTCTACGGATGACTTATATTGATGTCTTAATATCCGAGTCAACAAATATTGTTAAATTCAGTTTTTTCAGTAGAAGGACTACGCATTTTATCAGCTTATTTCAAGGAACATCTTTTTTCCATCTTGCTGCCGAAGAGTAAAACTACCACAGCTACAAAATAAGGCTAATACAGAATTAAAGGGATTGAAGCAAAAAAGAGAGATATAGTTCAGACTAAGATCTAAGCAATTGAACAGGCAAAGATAGCACTAGAAATTCTTACAACTCAATCTACTAAGAAACAATCAATTCTCCTCCCACTCAACAAAGACCAAAAAAGGTCTTCTACAGCCATAACAATGGCATTCCACAGAGAGATGCAGTAGTTAGACATTAGGGAAGATGGATAAATTTCCGGGAAATGTTTCTATGGAAAATTAAATTTCAATTACGTAACAAAGATAGCAACAATGCACAAAGACAGAAGCCACTAAAAGAACATTGAGACAGATAGATTTAGCATGACAAACAGTAATAATCAATCTTGCAAGGAAAAAACTCTTCATGCACGTTAGAAGAAGCATAAATCTCATAATTTAGAGACATAGATTCATTAGATACCACTGGCTGTAATAGAGTGATATATCCAATATGCATATGTAGGGAATCTTTATGTAAGGATTCATAAGATAGAGGCTATAACATGACTCATACTATTAGATAAATATAAAGAGTTCTTTTATCATAACTAATTAATTATGAAACACGAACTGGGATCACATTACAACTGATTACTTCAAAGATCAAGAAATCCATGGCAAACTGAAGTTTTCAATGGATCTACTTTTTGAAAGCTCAAACAATCAAGGGAAAATATTGCATCAGGAGGTAATTAATCTCATTTTGGGGAGAACACAGCAGCAAATAACAGACAAGATCAATATAACAGACAAGGTTAAATTCTCAGAATCGAACAAAGTTACAACAAAATTTATTATGTTACTTGCAATTTTTCATTAAAAACATCTAAAGAATCAGAGGAGAAACTAGTAAAATAACGAAAATTTCCGACTAAAAGTCCATCATTTACCAAAATCCGCAAAATGAATCCATAAAAATGGCAAAATTTCCCCAAAAAATTTAAAAACTTACCTGCAATTGCAACGTATGCAGCAGAAAATTCCTCACGATCTCGCTCTCCCCCTTCAACAAAAACGCCAGCGCCGACGGCACAAAATCCCTAATAAAAACCTGATCGTAATTCAACGGGCTCGCCGCCGTCGCCGGATCGTCCGCCGCCAGCGTCCCCACCGGACTCCCGCAGTAAGTCACCACCGCCTTCCTCAAATACCCCCACGCCTCCTCCTCCAGCGCCACGTCAGCCCCAACCTTCTCCTCCTCCTCCTCCTCCTCCTCCGGTGCCACGTCAGCCCTAGCTTCCTCCTCCTCTTTGACCTTCTCGACGACGAGGGGATCGACGGCGAGTTTCTTGATGTAGGAATTATCGAAGGGGTTGACCTTGCTTCCATTTCCGCCGGAGATCTGATCTGATGGCGTGGACATCGGACGCGGCGACGCGACGGCGGCCGGAATCAAGCGGGGGCATTTTGGGAAGAAATTGAGGGTTTTGCCGCGTCGGGGGCATTTTGGGAAGGGGTGGAAGTTTCTGCAGGGGCATTTAGGGAGGAGGGAGAGGAGGCGGCAGCAGGGCTTCACGGTAGCGGGGAGGGCCATTGGAGGGGTGGCATTCATACGAAATTTTTTAAGGGGGGTGTTTGTAATAAAAGCTCGGTATTTGGGGGTGATTTCAAAGAAACGATGGGGGAAGTGGGGTTGGGATAAAATGTCTGACTGGATGAGGGGGTTGAGAAAGAAAAACGGTTGAAAATGGAAGAAGGGAGGTTGAGATTGGATTTAAAGCACGCGGAAAGAGGAGGCGACGGAGAAATGCCGCGCAATATTTACTGTTTTTTTAATTTTGAAATGTTTATGGCCGTCAAAAGACTCAAACGTTCTCCAGTAAAATTACAGTAATAGCCTTATGGCTTATAGTCGGGTGGTTGGTGTACATTTTTTCCCCCTTAATTTAGAAAATGAATATATAAAAGCAATATCAAGCTTAATGGATGTCAAGTGTTCTCTAGTTGAAATATTATTTCTTCTATACTAACAAAATCAAAGACTTGGTGTGATTTTAGAACCTATTAAAACTTTTTGATGAAAACATAAGCATACAATTTAGAAAATCAACAAAACATTTCTATTATCAATAAAAAAAGAAAACTAGAAGAAAGGAATTATAGTGCTTTTTGTAACTAGGAATTTTCTTTTAAGAAATATTACCAATCAATCCATAATAATAGTAAATTAAGTACTAAGCAATACAACAAACAGTCAGGGTATTCTAGGTAATGCATAAAATTTGAATAGTCAATTTCTCGTAGCTCTGAAATATCATCATAAATAAAAGCCAACCAATCATGAGGATACGCCAACGGAACTCCGACATGTCGCTTTATTATCATTAGGGGCTGTTCGTTTCATAATTTTTTGGGAAATCAAAGAATAGGAAACCTATTTCCTATAATAATTGTTTTGAGGTTGTTTGGTTGATTTAAAAAAGAAGGAAATTATAGAATAGAAGATGAGATGAGATGAGTTGTCACCTTATTATTGGATGATGTGAGTGATTTTTTTAAAAAATTGTTTTGAGGTTGTTTGGTTAGTTAAAAAAATAAGGAAATGAATTGGAGGTATATTATTGGATGATGTTTTGAGGTTGTTTGTGTTTGGTTCGTTTTTAAAAATAAGAAAATAGATGAGATGAGATGAGTTGAAGGTATATTATTGAATGATGTGACACATACTTAAGGAAATCAATTTCTTATTTTTTTTTATGAAATGGATGGAAGTGAAGGTTTAATGAGATGAGATGAGTTGTCACAATATTATTGGATGGTGTGTGTGATTTTTAAAAATGGGATAAGTTGAGTTGTGATGAGTTGGATGATGTGACATATTTCTTGTGTTTGGTTTATTTTTAAAGGTAAGAAAGAAGATGAAATGAGATGAGTTGGAAGATAAAAATAATATTTTATTAGATGTTGTGGGTGAGTTTTAGGGATGGAAATGGATAAAAATATTATTTTATTGATTTCCTTGTACCGATTTCCTTTTCTTGGTTTTTAGGAAACCAACCAAACGGGCCCTTAAGTAAAATCTAAATCCTTATATTTTTAATCTGACGGCTAATAATTTGCGAACTATATAATCAATATATCGCGATATAACAAAGACTACTAATGTGAGCTGTATATATCGGAGGCACAAAAAATTATTTGGATAAGGGCTCGTTTGACCCTGACGCAGCAAGTGTTTCCCCCTCAAAGTTGAGAGGAAGATGAGTATGGTTAGATTAAAATAAAAATAAAATATGAAATATGACAACTAGTTCATAAGAATCAAGTTTAGAGCTATAAAAATAACAAAAAAAACATAAGAGAAAATAAAACGACCCTCGAGTTTTTCGATGTTTGAAAGTGTAGAACACTAAACAAGGCACTTACGAAGAATCCAAAGGTAGATTAGACACAACCAATCTCATATTCCTCTATTGTCACATAGAAGTAATACATCCAAAAACGATGTACAATGCATGTTTGCTCTAAATAACACCTTGTGATTACCTTCGTCAAAAAAGCCTTAGACTTCATGTGTATTTATGGAAATGACTCATGTATGCCCATAAATTGTACAATTTCATGCCCCCACCATCATGCATGTATGGGCACTTGAGGAAGAGATGTGTAACATCCCCACTAGTAGACATAACAATAAGCATCATGAGACAATATTTAGCTCTTACGTACAGAAAACTCTTATATCGGGAGACATTGAATAAACATCTTTTAGACACAAAAAGTTAAATGAGGTACATGACCTTTGAACCAAACATAAGCAACAAACGATCGTCAATTGTGAATAGAATCACAAGCTAACCAAAAGCTAAAGATGTCATTCGTAGTTCGAATATGCAAAAATTGATCAACACCCCCATGAGGGTCGTCACTAAGGTTGTGAACAGAGCAACTATGTCACACCCAAGATATAGCGTGTTGCGTACCATGCAGAAGCGTGGTCGACAACCAAACGAGTCGGTGAGCGATGAGAGAAGAGAACCAAAATGTTATGCCTTAATGCCACTAGGAAACCTAGAGGGGAGTGAATACTGTTTATGCTAATCTAATCCAATTTTATGCTAATTAAAACTAATTAATAAATATCCTAGCAAGTATAATATGTGACAAGATATATATGCAAGGATATACAAATAACACAAGAGAGAAACAAACAAATGTAAACAATATAGTGGACAAACTAAATAATGAGACGATGACGATATGAGCAATGAGCACAAATATAAATGAACGCCAAATCGCCAATGTATACTCAAACACAAGCAAATAATCACGGAGTTCAGACCTTCCATCCTACGTCTTCACTCTTTACTCCCGGGGAGAAATCTACTATCACACCAGGTTTTCGACGCTCTCCTGAAAACATTTACACCTCACACTCGGTTTTCTAGTTTACTGAAAACTTTACAATCAACACTCTTACAAACACACTCTACACCCTCTAAGTGTTGGTTTCTAACTCGTGTCTCCCTCAAGTGTTCGGATTTACAACCTCTCCCTCGGCTTTACTATCGGCGTCAGTCCTCTTGAGACGACCACGTCTCTCACCACACACTCATCTCGGTGTACAAGTGTATTACAAAGTGTATCCTCACAATGAAAGCTCAATACAATAATTTGTTCTCTAATATGGATGAGAACACAAATAAGCTCACTCTCAAGGCACAACCCCACAACCCAAATATACTATGTATGAAAATACTAAAGCTTAATGGTTGTGTATGTAAGCAATGAGTAAAACAAATCTAAACTCAATATAAATCTAGCTTTAATAAAAATGATTAACAAACGAATAAATATAAAGCTAGAAAGAGTTTAGGGAAACTTCTCAATAGATCAAGAGTGAGAGAGAGAACAGAATGAAGCTCAAACACCAAAGATTATCTCCACTTGTTCTTGTGAAAATCTCTTCACAAAAAACTTGAAACAAACACTAAAAACAAACTTAAACCCTTGTTAAACTTTTGTGAACTCTCTTAAAGTTGTTTAAAACATTCTCTTGGATTGGTGGGAATGATAAATGTAATGGGTATTTATAAAAACCCAAAACATCAGCCAAAACCCATAGAAAATGACCAAAAATCCATAAGAAAACAAAACTGAAAACTAGTTGTTACTCTGCAACGGTAACATTGGTGGTCGACCGCAGCGTCATGGCTGGTCGACCACGAAAGGTTGAAGAACAGAGTAAAGTCTCTGGATAATTGGGGGTCGACCACCGCGACCACTCCGGTCGACGGCGGACCGATATTTCAAAAACACAGGTTTTGAAAATAGTTTTCTGACTTTTAAACTTGTTTTTAAAATAGCAAACAAATTTAGAAAAATATAAAACTTTGAGAAATGATTATAAACATGAAAATGAACATAAAAAATATCATCAAAAATAGTAAAAAAATTCAGAAAAAATGAAAAAGCACTTTCCATTTGTAAAATATCATCATTTTGCAAATATGTCCAAAACATGAAAACATGTGATACTTGAATGTTGATGTTTTGACATAAACCAAGTTTTGAAACTTTATAAAACAATTTTATAGACTTGATTAAAGATATAAACTATTGTTGTTAATTTTATAAACCAAAAACTCAATATTATGTAAAAATAAAGTTTTGCACAATATGCATTTAGCAAAATGATATATATGAAACATAAAATATGTATATGAATGTATATTTGTTTCATATCTATAAAGCTATTTAAAATCAAAACAATAAATATGAAATATGTAATTTCATGTTTATATATGTTCGCGGGAAAAATCGTGTCTTTCTTCATTGATTCCATTGCACACTCTTGTAATAGTGTATCGATTACAAAGATCCGGTCTTTTTATAAGATCCGGTTATAATGAAAAATTAAAACAAAGAAATGAAAAAAGATTACAACTTTTCTCCTTTTGTGTCGAACAAATCACGAGCTCCTGTTTTGCGATCGCTCGCTTGCGTGGGTTGTTTGCCTGCGCCGGGGGTTTATCCGTTGACCACCGCGAGATCTAGATCCGGTCGGATCTATGCAGTATAACAGGTATTATTTCGTCAAGGAAATAATAGCCGGGGGGATTAATTCACCAAGGAAATAATCGCCCTAATCTCGGGATCAAAGACCAAGCTTTGATCCGGAGGAAAACTACATAGATCTGAGATCCGATCCTCTCGAACTCTTGCCTTATTTGGCGTTGACGATTGCCGAGCACCGGATCTGGAAGTCCAAGTCTTCAAAGTCTTAAAGCTCTAATCTTTTTAAGTTTTGAGATCTGAATTTGGCAGAGCTTCGACTCTAATTTTTCCAACCTCCTCAAATGAACAAGGAGGTGGCCTATTTATAGGCACCCTGAACTGTGCCTGCGCACAAATGCCCGACACCCAGGCCGCCGGCCACCTCAAGGTGGCTCGGCCACGGAGCCACCTCAGGGTGGCTCGGCTTGGGCCGAGCCACCTTGAGGTGGCTCGGTTTCGGCCGAGCCCCTCCGGGTGTTTGGGATCCGTCGTTTGGTTGTTGTATTCGTTTTGTCTCTTTGTGCCCGTTTTCCAGTTCTGTGGTTGACTTGTTCGGACTTGATTCGTTGACCTGATTTGGCAATAAATCCGATTCTGAGTTCGAGTCCGAAACTGATCTTGATTCGATCGCGATTCATCCGAGTCCGTTCTTGGTTGGATGACTCGTTGATTCTTCAACCCGTTGGCTTGATTCCGCACGCGAGTGGATTCATTCCATTGTTTACGTACGGTTCGTCAGCTTCGTATCCTCGTTAACCCGCTTCGTCGCGTATCATCCGGCTTCGGTGTTGCGGACTAACGGTCATGCCTGGATATGTCGCCCGATGGTCGATTTTGTCGAATTGGCATCGTCGAGCTATGTTAAAGGACCTATAGGCAGTTTTATACGCCTACAGATACCCCCTCCAAAGTATTTCAGCCTCGTTCTTTTATAGAAGAGTCTGGAATACTTTGGATATGATCGTCCCCACCTTCAGTCGGTATAACGGGGCCTTGGAATGGCTTCTGTTCTGGATTCCTTCAATTCTTCAGGCTATTCGGTGCTTTGTCGAACGTCTGTAAGGGTTCCGGTACTGCATTTATTGTCTGACCGTCTGTTGGAATTTTGAATTTGAAGTCGATTCTCGATTTCCTGGCTTTTTTAGCTCGAATTTGCTTGTTTCAACATAGAACTGACCATCGGTCATCGGCGTTGAATCTTCATTTACAACGCGTTGTCCGGCGTTTGGGCTTCCTTACGACGCGTTGTCCAGCGTCCAGGTTTCATTATAACGCGTTATCCGACGTTTGACACAGTTTATACTCGTACGTCTGCTGGAGTATACACAGTTTAAGCTCTTAAGGAATTGGAGCGTGGTAGATACTTGAGTCACGAGACTAATTTATAGAATTGATGCATCAATGACTCGTATTTATAGAATTTTTGGCAAATTCTTAGCCATCAACGGGTTTGATGAGCCTTTACCGACTACCGTTTGAGTCGGGCTAGCATGCGGATTGTTTAAGTCCGTTCCGCATGTGACGTTGTGCTAAAGGAATGAACTCCTTTAGACTTTGTGCTATGATGTTGAATACATAGGCTTCACCGTTTCTTATAGGGAAAAGGTACCCCGAACTGCGTATTAGGCAATGACTTATCCCTTCTTAGGCTTCGGGATAAAATTCCCCAGGTTTAGACCCCGGTGTCTTTTTCAATCGGCGAAAGACTAAACCGGCAATGCGTGTTAGACATTGACTTTAGGATTTTTGGCTAACCCCCAACCCTCAACGGATTTGATTAGCCTTTACCGACTACCGTTTGAGTCGGGCTAGCATGCGGATTGTCTAAATCCGTTCCGCATGTAACGTTACGCTAAAGGAATGAACTCCCTTAGACTTTGTGCTACGACTTCGAATACGTAGACTTCGCCATTGTTATGAGAATAGGCTACCCAGCAACGTGTATTAGAAGCTGACTTATCCCTTCTTAGGCTTCGGGATAAAATTCCCCAGAGTCAGGCTCTGGTATCTTTTTTTCTACGGATAAAGACCAAACCGGCGACGCGTATTAGGCGTCGGCATATCCTTTCTTAGGATTCAGGATGAAATCCCCATGCGTGTGAGGCATGGATTTTGGTGTTATTAAAAACAACCTGCCACAATGTTGAATATGTGGGCGAGCGTTTTTTTTAACGGTTAAGAACTAACCGGCGGCGCGTGTTAGGCGCAGACTTATCCTTACTTAGGTTTCAGGATAAAATACCCCAGAATCGAACTCTGGTGTCTTCTTCTACGGAGAAAGACTAAATCGGCAGCGCGTGTTAGGCGCAGACTTATCCCTGCTTAGGATTCGGGATAAACTTCCTAGGATGAATCCAAGATTGATAAACTCTTGGAAAAGGTTGGTGTGGGAAAGGAAGAATTTTATATTCTATTTCCCGGTCTTCTTTTAGGGTGAAGGCGAACCCGAATACAAGGAAGGAAGAATTTTATATTCTATTCCCAATTGGAGAGGAGACTCGAGGTGGGATCTACACCCCCAGAATCCGGAAAGGTGAAACTAAGAGTGGGATCTCGACTCCGAGAATCAAAAAGAATCGGATAACCCTAACTGTCGGAAGGTTTGATTACCGAACTAAAGATGAATTTCTCATTTATCGAGAATGAATTATGGTTTTGGTCCTAACTGTAGGAAGGTTTGACCAAACGGGAGCTTGAGATGACCCTAACTATAGGAAGGTTTGATCACGCGATTTGAAAGCGGACCTCTCGTTCATTGGAGGAATCGAGAGGGGGTTTTGGTTGTGGTCCTAACTGTAGGAAGGTTTGACCAAGTGGGGGGTTTAAAACGATCCTAATTGTAAGAAGGTTTGATCGCTCGATTTGTGGGCCTCTCGTTCATTGAAGGAATCGAGAGGGGATTTTGGTTTTGGTCCTAACTATAGGAAGGTTTGACCAAGTGGAAAGTGAGAGTGAGAGTACAAATCACTGTAGGAATGTTTATTCGTACAAATCACTCAAAGGGGGTTCCTGATGTTAAGTGATAAAGATTTAACAAAAAGGGGGCTTTGACAATTCGTCAATGATTGATAGATCAGAATTCTAAGCATTAGGAGTTTAGTGCTTATCACTTTATTCATAATGACCGGGTTATCCCTAAGAATATCATATTTAACATTCTTCCGGGAACTTCCCGTTACCTGAATTATCCACCCCCAGCTTTCTTTACAAAACTGGGTGTATCATTGAATTAGATGCACGATCGGGTTATCCTTAAGAACACCACGCGTGGCACTCTTCAGGAACTTCCCGTGGAAGAAAGGAAATAGTTTAGACTCTTATACCTATTGGAGTATCAGGGAGCAGTTTAACCTCTTATACCGGTCGGAGGATTGAGAAGCAGTTTATACTCATATACTCTTCGGAGTCTAGGAAGCAGTTTATACTCTTATACCGGTCGGAGTTTTACCGTTCTCAATTGGCTTACCCTAGCGTTATGACGCCGGCTTCTACCAAGGTCTGGATGCTATTCTTGAGAGTAAAGCAATCCTTAGTGGGATGAATGATCCTCCTGTGATATGCACATTACTTTGGATCCGCAGTATTGTCAGCTTCCTCCTGATTGACGATAGGTGGTAGCTTGATCTTGTTGTTTTCAAGGAGGGATTCGAAGATGGCTGGAACGTCTTCGTCCTTGAAGGAATACTCTTTTTGGAGTTTCGGACCCGAGATCTTTTGTTGTCTCCGGGGCTGCTGTTGCGACGTTTGATTAGCATCAACAGCCGCTGCAGGTGTCTTGCCCTTACCACGGGAGGCGAAGTTCGAGTTCGGAGGATTAGTCGTCGATTGACTCCTCTCGGCTTTCTTCCTTCGGAGGAAGCGTTCGGCTTGTTCACCGCGCACCTTCAAGTCTTTCTAAGTGTTGGACGGTGTTGTTCCCATTGCTTCCAACACGTCCAATGCGAGGTTGTTGTGGCAAGTCTGGAGAATGAACTCCTCAGTGATCGGGTCCCGACAGTTCATTGCTTTGTTCCGGAACCTCTTGACGAAGGTATCAACCAATTCCCCATCCTTTTGTTTCTCGTCGAGCAACGTTCCGATGGATACCTCGGTGTCGTCATCGAAGAAGTTAGCGAGGAATTTTGTATCCATGTCGTCCCAGCTATTCACGCTTCCTGGCTTGAGGCGGCGATACCAATCGAAGGCGGCTCCACGAAGAGTACCAACGAAGGACCGTACCATCAGAGGCTCATTACCAGAGATAACACCCAAATGCGATTTGAAATAAATCAAATGCTGAGTGGGGGAACCTTTTCCATCGAACGGCGTGAAGTTGATTAGACTAAACTTCGCCGGATAGGGGATTGATTCCCACTCTCTTGGGTATGGACAAGGAATGCCCGTCTTCTTCGTCTCTTGAGCAGAAATCAATGTATTGATTTTGCTCTCGAGGTTTTTAATTTTCAGGCTTTCACCTGTGTCTTCATCAGAACGATTCTGAGGTGAACCGTGGTGTTGTGACTAGAATCCTCATTGCCACCCCCTGCATTAATGGGAGGATCATTGGCATTGCGAGTTTCATTTGCACCTGTGTCCTCATTTTCCAGATTGTTCTGGTTACGACGATTTGGTTCGCCTTGTTGGTTCCTCAATGCCTGGATTTGTTGGTCATGCATCTCTCTCATGGTCTGCATGGCCATCTGCATCTCGAGCCTGAAGCTTTCCTGTTGTTTGGCCATGGCTTCCTCGAGCATCTTGACCACTTGTTCCGCGCTTATCATCAGCGACTCGTGGGGTTCCCCCTCACTGGACACTGTATTATCTGATGCGACCGCAGAGCAGGTATCCGACTCTTCACCTTCTGAAGGTAGTTTTGTCCGAATCCTACCATAAGTTCCTCGTGCGATGGCTCCAGACTACAGACGGGTTAGACGCCGGGATGCTTTCAGAATCGACTCGAGATTATCCCGTGTCGATGTCCTTTTGCTGGTCATGTTAGCGGTGACCCTCGGAAATTCTCCATCTTCAACCGCCGTTCTTCTTCGTCGGAAACGCCTAGACCTTTGCTTTGGTATTTCAGTGCTGAGTCTTTCGAACACCGAAACTCTCTCGGGGACTGTCTTGATGCAGTCGCATTCAGACAGTACCGCCCGAATGAGCTTTGAACAAGGGCACTGAGTTTCCAGCCTTCGAGGACTCCTCTTTCTGGCTTTGCTCGTACCCCCAGCACGATAGTACAGCTCGTCCGTTTGAAAGTCGGAGCAACCTATCGTGTGCTGGCACGATTCCTCAGGTATAACGCAATCATCATCAGACGATAACGTTTCCTTCTGGGAGCGAACTACCCTCTTCGGGCTTTCAAGAGTCACGCGTCTCGATACACGCCTTTGTGGGCGTGAATTCTCAACAGGCTCCTGAACTTCAATACGCAGCGTAGTGCGCTTGGTTGCCCTGATTTCCTCGTCATGTTGGGGGTTGCGGAGACCCCCAGCGTGTTGAATCGTTCGGGGCTTTTTCATTGGGCCCAAACGTTCTTGAACTGGAACTTTGCATCGTCCATCGGGAAGTGGGCCGAGGCGCTCCAAAACTAACTTCTTTCTCCTGGATGATTCTGTGTGACCTCCCGGAGTAGCCATGGGAATTGTCGGCGACTTCGTTTGGTTCGCCGAAGGTTGAACCTGCTTCGAAGGCTGCAAAGGTTGCTCTTTGGCCTGAATCGTCACTTCGGACTTAGGCCTCCAGACTTTGCGGGTTGGTAGCGGCTTGCTTGCCACTTCCTTCTGTAGCTTCCTACGGGCTTCTTGGACTTGAGCCCGTGCCTGCGCTGACATCGCGCGGCGCTTACGAATGCGCTCTTCCAATGTCGAACGGTTCCGTTTAACGCGGACCCATTCGTTGGTTGGCGGCTTGGAGGAGCTGCCACTCATCATTTGTTGAGGCTGTTTGCCTCTCTTGTTCTTCAGATCCGCATTGTAGCGAATCCCGTCAATTGACTCCATGGCCTTTGTGAATTGCTTCGCAAGGCGTTGACGTTGCCTTTGGCGGGCTCTCTTCGAGAGAGTCACCACGCCCTCTGTGGCGGCAGGGTTGGCCAGAGCAGATCCGACCTGGTTGGGAATTGGAGGGATCTCACCCGATGCGACTTTGGCATCCAACGGGGTAAGATCTTCGTTGGTATTTTCAACGTCTTCATACCAACGAGTTTTTCTCCTGGAGGAGAACTTCTTGGACTTGTTGGACTTGCGAGGGGAGGTAGATCCAGACGAGGATGACTGATACTCCTCAAACTTTTGTTGGTCGAATTCATACTCGACCTCCTCCTCGACCGGGATTGGGATCCGCGGCTACGACGCAACGATCTCGGCAGCGAGATCGGTGGCTCCCACTGTGGTCGCCAGATTGTTCGCGGGAAAAATCGTGTCTTTCTTCATTGATTCCATTGCACACTCTTGTAATAGTTTATCGATTACAAAGATCCAGACTTTTTATAAGATCTGGTTACAATGAAAAATCAAAACAAAGAAATGAAAAAAGATTACAACTTTTTCTCCTTTTGTGTCGAACAAATCACGAGCTCCTGTTTTGCGGTCTCTCGCTTGCGTGGGTTGTTTGCCTGCGCCGGGGGTTTATCCGTTGACCACCGCGAGATCTAGATCCGGTCGGATCTACGTAGTATGACGGGTATTATTTCGCCAAGGAAATAATAGCCGGGGGGATTAATTCACCAAGGAAATAATCGCCCTAATCTCGGGATCAAAGACCAAGCTTTGATCCGGAGGAAAACTACGTAGATCTGAGATCCGATCCTCTCGAACTCTTGCCTTATTTGGCGTTG
>BQKN01000111.1:242309-273320 GCA_022839385.1 Asparagus kiusianus | reverse complement strand
ATACACACATACATACATACATACATACACACACACACACACACACACACACACACACATAGAAACCAATAAAATATGTGTGTATATGATATTAAGCTTAAAGTACTAAACACACATAATATAAACTCCTAAACTAGATTACCCAAGCTATAGGTCTTCAATAAGCTCGACTTGGTATACTTGCTGATGAAGCTTGAACTTGAATCTTTAACTTGAATTGCGTTGCTTCACTCCACTATTTCCGCCAACCTCCATTGGATATAATCGTGAAACCTCGATTCTCACCTCTAACTCATTATTTGCCTAGAATAAATATGAAAATATAAACACTAGACAAACAATATTAGTTATATATTATTTATTAAACATCAACAAAACAAAAAGGTCAACACAAAACAAATCACGAGTGTAATCTACCAAATACGACACAAATCAAACCAAACACAGAGATTTATGTGGTTTGGTAATTGCCTACGTCCACGAGGAGATGATAAGGAGATTTTGCTATATGGAGGTAAAATACAACGGGTTACAACTCACAAAATCACTCTAATATAATCCTGACCAAAGCTCTCAACTCCCTCATAATATATCTCTCTCTCTCAAAGTACTCAAAAGACTGATAATTCTCTCCTTCAGAAACCCTAAAAACGTGTTTCAATTTATATCAAAATACAAACCAAAATCAACTGGGAAAACCAAACTGGGCCCATATCCACTACTCGATCGACCACACACATGCTCGTGGTCGTCCGACCAGAAGGCTAAATTTTAGCCCTGTAAAACAATACACTGTCGGTCGACCGTATAATCTTGGTCAGTCTGTTGGCCTTCTTGTTTTGATGATGTTTAACAAACAATTTACTTCTAATGTAGTTTGTCTAGTGTTTATGTTTTCGTATTTATTCTAGACAAACAACATGTTGGAGGATGGATGGAATTGCGCATTCACGATCATATCCAATGGAGGT
Source organism: Asparagus kiusianus (assembly GCA_022839385.1). Lineage (NCBI taxonomy): Eukaryota > Viridiplantae > Streptophyta > Magnoliopsida > Asparagales > Asparagaceae > Asparagus > Asparagus kiusianus. The sequence goes on along the minus strand of BQKN01000111.1, from coordinate 272,349 downwards.
TGGCGGAATTGTGGAGTAAAGCCATACAATTCAAGTTGAAGATCCAAGTTCAAGATTCATCCGTAAGATTACCAAGAAGAGCTTATTGAAGATCAAGATCATAGCTTGTGTAATTTAGTTTAGGTGTTATATTATGTGTGTTAAGTACTTTAAGCTCAATATCATATACACACACATTTTATTGGTTTCTATGTATATATATATAGTTATATATATATGTACACATTTTGGATTTTGGTTTATCCACAAATAAAGTTTTTACTAGCATATAAATAAATATTTATATTCATACATGTTTGTTTTTATGTGGATAAATTGGTTTGGTTTAATTTCATAGATATGAAATAAATATATATTCATATTCATACTCATATGTTTCATATTCTATTGTATTTGTTAAAATACTATATTCATTGTTTATAGATTTCATAACAATAGTTTACATCTTTCTTCAAGTCTATAAAATTATTTTCTATTATTTCAAAACATGGTTAAGCTAAAATGTCAAAACTCATATGTTCGCATTTTTATGTTTTGAACTATTTTGCAAAATGATGATGTTTTTCATTTGGGAGATCCTTTTTGAAAACCAATCTTTGTAGCATGTTTATTATCATGTCTACAATCATTCTTTAAAGTTTTACTTTTTTTGAAATTTATTTGATATTTTTAAATATGGTTTTAAAATCAAAAAATTAACTTTCAAACCTGTTTTCTCATATGTCAGTTTACGGTCGACCGTCACGGTCGACCGCGCCTTTGATTTTCCCTACGGAGCCATCAGCAACTTTCGCGATCGACCGTCAGCTCGAAAATTCCTACGGTCAACCGTCAAAGTTTCTGGAATTTTCTAAGCCTCGAAAATGTCAACCACGAGATTTTCACGGTCGACCGCCGTTCACTCCAACGGACATTTTGTATAGAATTTGATTTTCAATTCTGTTGGTTTTTTGATCATTTCTGTTGGGCTTTTGAGCTTTTGGAAGGTTATAAATACCCCATTGATCTCAGTTTTTATAGCAATCCAAGAAGTTTTCTAAACAAAAGTTTAACAAAGGTTTAAACTTGTTTAGTGTTTGTTTAAAAGAGTGTTTAAGAAGCTTTTAAGTAATTGAGAGTTTTGGGTTTGTGAAATTAATTTCACAAAAGCTTGAGGAGATCCTATTGGTGCTTGAGCATCCAACCATCCTCCCTCAATCTCTTGATCCATTGAGAAGTTTCCTAAACTCTATTTCTAGCTTTATATTTATTTATTTGTTTATCATTTTATTAAAGCTAGTTTTATATTGAGTTTAAGATTTGATTAATCTCTTTGTTACATACACCCACATTGAGCTTTTAGTATTTACATACATAGTATATTAGGGTTGTGAGAGATTATAACATTGAGTTGTGCTTAACTAAGTTCTCGCCTTGTATTAGAGAACAAATTATTTGTTGTTATATTGTTAGTATTGTAAAGTTTTTGGTGAGCTAGAAAACCGAGTGTGAGCTGTAGACGTTGATCGGTGAGCGTTAAAAACCGATATTGTGAGAGTGTGAATTGTGAAGTTTTCGATGAACCAGAAAACCGAGTGTGAGGTGTAGATGTTGATCGATGAGCATTGAAAACCGATATTGTGAGGTGTAAACGTTATTCGGGTGAGCGTAAAAACCCGGTTGTGATAGTGGATTTCTCCCCGGGAGTAGGGGTAGAGACGTAGGATGAAAGGTCCGAACTCCGTGATTATATTGTGTGTTTGAGTTTGCTTTGGCGCACTTCTCTTATGTTTATATTTCTTGTCGCCATTGTCCATTGCTCATTATTTATATCATCCACTATCTTGTTTATTTTGTTTACCCTTGTGTATATCACTTATCCTAGCTCACATATCTTGTTGTATTTTACACTTGCTAGGATAACTTGTTATTAGTTTTAATTAACATAAAATCGGATTAGATTAGCATAAGACCCTAATCACCCCCCTCTAACATGGTCGACCGACTAGAATAGGGTTTTCGGACCTTGTATTGTGCACGATATTGGTCGACCGGCCTATGCCGTTCGGTCGACCGACCTGCAACAAACTTGTAGCCTTAGTTTTTCCTGATCTTCTTCGTAGTTCTCTTCAATTCTCCACCTCGGTGAAGTTTTCCCAAAGCCGAGCCGACACCAAACATGAGCATTGTTGCGTCGTCTCACCAAATCCAGCTGCACCGATATAGTTGCCTACGTACCCCCTCTCCCAAGGGATTAAGTCGCCCGTAGTTCATCAAAATGGCTGCAAACGGCCTCAACAATCACGAATTTATAATAAGTTTCTATAATGATCAAACTTGTTACTCATAACCACCTTTGTGAGCAGATCCGTTGGATTATCTTTTGTATGAACCTTCACAAGCTTCACATCCTCATCTTCAAGAGTATCTCGAATGAAGTGATAATGAATGTCACTGTGCTTCGTCCTCACATGAAAGACCTGATTCTTCATCCTCGCATGAAAGACCTGATTCTTCACTAAATAGATAGCACCTATGCTATCACAATAAATGGTGACGGATCGCTATAAAACACCAAGATCCTCCAAAAGTCCTTGAAGCCAAATCTCTTCCTTAACAGCCTTTGTAATCACCATATACTCCGCCTCCATCGTAGATAAAACCACCATGGACTACAAGGTACATCTCTAACACACCGGCACACGGGTCAAAGTGAGCACATATCTCGTAGTAGACCGGCGTTTATCCAAATCTCTAGCATAATCTGAATTTACATATCCAATACATAGTTGCCCACCGCTAGTGTCCTGCTCAATAACCAAACCAACATTTAGAGTGGGTTGAATGTACTTCAAAATCTATCTCACAGCATCCCAATGACCCGGACCTAGATCGTGCATGTATCTAGAAACCATGCTTATTGTCTGTGATAAATCTGATCTTGTACAAACCATAACGTACATCAAACTCCCAACTGCGCTCGCACCTGAAGTCTTCGACATCAACTCTTGATCTTCAACTATCTTCGGTGAAAGGTCAATTGAAAGGTTTAAATGGTCTCCTAATGGTACACTAACTGGCTTCATTTTGATGCTCACATTGAACCGCTGTATAACCTTCTTTAAATAAGCCACATGTGTTAAAAAAATTATGCCCTTGTTTCTGTCTTTACTGATCTTCATTTCCAAAATGCGCTTCGCTTCACCCATATCCTTCATCTCGAACTCACTCGAAAGCTAAATCTTCAATCTATCTATGACGGATCTGAAAATAAAAGCAACCAACATGTCATCGATATAAAGTAATAAGTAAATGTATGCACCTACATGCAACTTGTGATAGTACATGCAATGATCAAACTGGCTCTTAATGTACGAATGACCAATCATGAACCCATCAAATCGCTTATACCACTGTCGATGAGATTGCTTCAAACCGTATAGCGATTTCTTCAATCGACAAACCAATTTATCCTTCCCTGTAGCTCGGAATCCCAATGGCTGAGTCATATAGATTTCCTCATCAAGATTACCATGAAGAAATACTATTTTTACATCTAACCGATCTAACTCTAAACCATACTATGTACTAATGCTAGCAAAATCTGAATCGAAGAATGCTTCACCACCGGAGAGAATATCTCATTATAGTCAATACCTTCCTCCTGTGCATATCCTCTATCTCTCCTCTGTCTCCGAACCACAATAGAATCCTGAACCTGAGCCGTTGGTCCCTGATCATGCTCAACTGTACATGTATCCTCCAAATTATTACCGTGCTAGCCTGGCGTCACCTCAGTCGTCACTCTAATGGATACGGTCTTATCTGGACAATGTGGAGCTATATCAATCTCCACCATATGCGATGTCTCTAATGTCGGGTCGCTCTCCACCTGATGAGAGCTAGGAAGCTTCAAGATAGAAGCCTCATCGAATGTGACGTCTCTACTCAGCACAATCTTCTTATCAACTAGATCTCAAAGCTTGTATCCCTTGACACCACGTTTGAATCCCATAAATATAGCCTTCCTAGCTCAAGGTTCCAATTTATCTATTCTAACATGATAAAATGCAAGGCACCCAAATACCTTAAGCTGATCATAGTCATGTGTTGGCTCTCCCGATCACATCTTCATAGGGGTCTTTCCCTCAATCGCAGATGAATGCAGCATATTAATGAGGTGGCTCGCATAAGAAAGTACCTCAGCCTAAAAGATCTTTTCCAAACCACTCTATAACAATAAATATCGGACCTTCTCTAGCAAAGACCAATTCAACCTTTCTGCTACTCCATTCTACTATGGTGTGTGACTAACTATGAAGTTTCTCTCTATGCCCTCGTCTCGACATAGCTGCTGAAAGGGGTCAGGAGTATACTCACCACCGTTGTCAGATCACAACGTTTTGATCTTTCTTCGAGTCTGCAGTTCTAATCTCTTCTTCCACTCTACAAATATCTCTATGACTTCACTCTTCTTCGTTATGGTCTACACCCAACAACGCCTAGAATAGTCATCTACAAATATGATGAAACAATATCGACCATCAAGTGATGCCGTCTTGGTGGGACCTCAAACATCTGTGTGTATGTAGTCCAAGATGCCTCGTCCTATAGATGGTTGTCCCAAACTTGACATTCGTCTTCTTGCCAAGAATACAATGCTCACAGAAATCAACTTTCCCACTCTTTGCTCCCTTCAATAGTCCATTTTTGCACAAAGCTTGCAATTACTTTTAACCTGTGTGCCCCAACCTATAGTGCTAAAGCCTGCTCGCGTTCATCTTTGAAATAGTTAAAGCTACCTGGCTAATCTCGGTGCTCCCCTTCAGATAATACAAATTCCTATTGCGGACTTCCTTCATCACCACCAAAGATCCCTTAGTAACCTTTGCTACAACGTTTTTAAATGTCACATTGAATCCCTTCATCTCCAAAGCTCAAACGAAAATAAGATTCTTCTTCAACTGAGGAACAAATCTTACTTCATTCAATTTACGAACAACTCCATAGTACATCTGGATCTTGACGGTACTGTAGGCTGTCTAAAAATCACAACAGATAGCTGATCCCCATCAAACACCGATGATAGAAGTTATAATTCGATGGCTTCCAGAAGGCTATAATTTAAAGACTTTCACGTAGATCGGTAGAGGTTACAATCTGACAACCTTCGTAATAACTGATGAAAGCTCTAATCAACAGCCTTCACAATCAACATCGGGAGTTACAATCTGACGACTCTCATATTTTCAAAGAGCCAAGATGAATGTTATAAGGCGACGATCGTTGCAACGCTCTAGCAAGAGAGACTACAAATTGACGGTCTCTTCATATTAAAACGCAGATATCTCTCAAACCGTAAGGAATTTGGCAAAACTGGCGGAGCAAACCAAACCCTCGGGGGTTGGTTTGGTCAGCTCCGTCTCATCGAGATAGCCGATTTTCATATATAATTCATCCAATTCCGACTTACGGTTTGAAAGTTATGACCTGTTCTTCGCAGCAAGTTATGTTCTGAAGTCCGTCTGCAAGACTGGACTTCGTCTGAACATTGGACTTAGGCTAAAGTTCACCGAGGCCGCCAGAGGCTCACCTCTACATCCCAGGTCCAAGACGCACAGTTAATGCGGAGCCCAACTCTATGTCCTAGGTCCAAAAACGCACAGTTAATGCGCAGCCTAACTCTGCGTTCCAGGTCCAGAAACGCACAGTTAATGCGGAGCCCAACTCTGCGTCCCAGGTTCAAAAACACACAGTTAATGCGCAGCCTAACTCTGCGTCCCAGGTCTACATACGCACAGTTAATGCAGAACCCAACTCTGCGTCCCAGGTCCAGAGACGCACAGTTAATGTAGAACCCAACTCTGCGTCTCAGGTCCAGAGACGCACAGTTAATGCAGAACCCAACTCTGCGTCCTAGGTCTAGAGACGCACAGTTCATCTCTTTGCAGCGTGACCTGTGCGTTTTCAGCCTAAAACAGGCTCAACTCTGCGTTTCAGGTCCAGAAACGCACAGTTCGGGCCCAGAACACTGTTTTCAGTGTTTGACTCGTTCAAGCACGATTTGAACGGTTCTAGAACCGTTTTTCCCCCCAAGATTTGAGGGGATTACTACCCTATCATGGAGAGATTTATGAGGGGCAGTTACACCCTATTAAACCCTCATTAAGGAGAGATTTAAGGGAGTGGTTATACCCCTAAATCCCCTATAAATAGTTGGAAACTCAATTGAGTTAAAGGCTGGCTTTTTGGATCTTAGACTTGGCAGCGAAGAGGAGATCTTCGGCTTGGCAGCGAGGGGAAGATCAACGTTCATCCTTCAGCAACATTCAACAACAGAGAGCTTTCATCCTTGGCTTATAAACCGATTTTGGTTAAATCAACTCTTTCATAAAGTTTCAAACTCGTTCAGAGTTATCAACTCGATCAGAGTTCAAAACTTGCTTTGCAAGTTCTTCTAAAACTCGCTCTGAGTTATTAACTCATTAAGAGTTATTTTCAAACTTGTCACACAAGTTCTTCACAATGTCAAATTGTGAGGAGAAGACCACGTTCCAGTGAATCAAGACGTACGGATCGTCAACAGAGAGCAAACTCAACGTGAACATTCGAGGGAGGCACTCTATCGCCACCGTGAAGAACCCAGTTTTAAACAAAGGGGAGTATCAAACTCATTCTCCTCTCTTTTGTAATCAGGAAATCCAAATTGTAATTGAGATCAAAGGAATACAAATCAATTTTCTTTTATTTCTTTTACTTCGAATTTTTCCACAAACAGGTACCTATCCCACAAATACCACAGAATTGATCATTTCCCATGACTACCACGGCCTCATCGAGTCTTTCGAACGATGCAAACCAATCTCATTGGGGAGTCACATGATAAGTAGTACTAGAATCTAGCATCCAATCAGATGCATCCACATGGTTCACCTCTGGAGTAATCAATAGAGAAAAACACGAATCATCAGAATCATCACCTCTCGTGATGTTCACCTTATTGGCCTTCGGGCCCTTCTTCTTGCTATTCTCCTTCTCCTTGAGCTTCGGGCAATCTCTCTTCCAATGTCATTGTTCCTTGCAGAACGCATACTGGTTCTTCACTAACTGGTGGTAGCCCCTTAACTTTGACCTGTTCCTATTACTACCTCTCGGATATGGACTTCTACCTCTCGTCGATAAGACCTCTCCTAAAGTGCTAGCACCGGAAGTCTCTTTTTCCTTCCTCCTCAAATCGTAGTTCGTCAATGCATTAGTCACTTCACTGTAGGTGATGGAAGATCTCCCGTTCAACAAAATGAGCACGAAGGTATCATACTCCCCATCGGGTAATGAGCCTAACAATATAATCGCCTTATTCTCATCCGTTATCTTCTCATCCACATTCGCCAAGTCCGACAATAACTTTGTATAGTTGTTTACATGAGCCACAAGTGAGGTGCCCCTGGACATCTGGAATCTGAATAATATCCGCATCAAGTGCAACCAATTCTTAACACTCTTCATAAGGTACTTGTTGTTAAGAATCTTCCACATCTTTATCGCAGACGTCACCCCAATCACATCGTATTTTAGCTCTTATTCCAAACAAGACCTGATCACCCTACAAGTATTCCTATTCATCTTGTTCCATATCGTCTCATCATATTTCAGTGGCCTCTCATGGACCATAATGGTCTCTTTCAAATTTTGAGCATTTAGAGCGTCCTGTACATCGTTCATCCACAAATCAAAATTGATTTTGCTGTCATACTTCACCATACTAATCTTAGTGTTTTGAAAACCAACCTGAACTATACTCGCTATCGTCTTGCTACTTTCACCAACTTCTTATCCCATTGCAAATCACTCTAAATTGTAAAGAAAGATTTAAACTTTGATAGAAATTTGAGAAATTACACAACTGAACCCTAGGTAGAATTCCAACACGATCTCCTAACCACACGAGGAAATTAAGATCTCCACAATGCTATCTCCATCGAAGCCTAGAACTCTAAGAACCAAGCTTTTTTAATGAATCTTCCTCCACCCAATGCAAAAACCCTAGATCTGAAACACTAGAGCTCTGATACCAATTGTTACGCATCATGCGGAAGCGTGCTCGACAACCAAACGAATCAGTGAGCGATGAGAGAAGAGAACCAAAACAAATCACGAGTACAATCCACCAAATACAACACAAATCAAACCAAACACAAAGATTTACATGGTTCGGCAATTGCCTACATCCACGGAGAGAGGATGAGGAGATTTTATTATATGAAGGAGAAATGCAACAAGTTATAACTCGCAAAATCACTCAAATATAACCCTAACCAAAGCTCTCAACTCCCTCACAATATCTCACTCCCAAAGTGCTCAAAAGACTGCTAATTCTCTCACTCAGAAACCCTAAAAATGTGTTTCAATTTATATCAAAACACAAATCAAAACAAACTGGGAAAACCGAACTGGGCCCATAACCGCTACTCGGTCGACTACACGTATGCCTGCGGTCGACTGACCAGAAGGCTGATTTTCAGCCTTGTAAAACAACGCACTATCGGTCGACCGTACAGTGTTGGTCGGTCGACCAACCATACAATCTTGGTCGGTCAACCCACCGAAACAGGGTTTTTCGGACCCTGTATTGTGCACGATATCGGTCGACCGGCCTATACCGTTTTGACCGACCCGCAACAAACCTGTAGCCTCAATTTTTCCTGATCTTCTTCGTCGTTCTCTTCATAGCGGCACGAGTTTCACAAGGCCAAATCGAACTACCTCTCATGTACTTCCGACACATTCATTTAACCCAAGGAACCACGCTCAATAATCACATCCCAAAGGTAATAGATAACAACAGCCAGGTTGCAATCACACAATCAAATACATAATCTAGATTCAGTCTTTAGTAAACACATCATCTAACCAAATCTGTACCCTTCTTATCCGTGCCATAGAAAATCTCGAAGGAGATAATCCATATGACATAACACCATCTTAGATAGAAGAATCCTGGATGTTTAGTACTCATGAATTGAGGACAGAACCGATGTATATAGATAGGATGTTTTATGAGGAGTGTTCTGATAAGGTTTGTATTCTTTTCATCTCATATTGCTTGATTTGATGGGATATGTCTTTTAAAATTGTTGGATATTTTTTTGTCAAAACCGCTTTCCTAAAATGAGTTTTTCAAACTATGTATTTATTGACTACTGGTATTTTTTAGAAATTCTTAGTAGCGTAGCGAAAAGTTAAAGTTTTGATATTTCAAAGGTTCTGTGTTCGAGGCTTGCCAACGACAAACTAGAATTGTTTTTTTTTAATTAATCCCTCATATGTTCTAATGAGCCTAGGACCAATAGGTCGAGGATCGAGACTAATCGGGCAGAGTCACTAAGTGACGCTTTGTTATGCCCACTTTGTACTTCGCACGGAGGCATCGGCACTAGATGGCGCCCTTTGGCGCGATCCTCGCGGTCACAAGAGGGAACGCGACCTTCTCGTTTGCGCGAGAATGGACGCGACCCTCGCGTTCAGACGTTACTACATACAGCAGTTACAACATTTGTGTTATTTGCTATTATAAATATAACTATCATTATATTTGTAACGGTCAAATTAAATGTGGGTGACCTTTGAGCTGGTCTTAGATGCCTATATATATAGTGCCTCTTGGGGAGCTCTTGGACATATGAAAAAAGTGATACGAAAAATAGAGACAAAAATCTCTTTTGTGCTGTTGTGCTGCTGCTGCAGAATCTAAAAGTGTGTAAGCTTTAGTCTGTGCACGAAGGAACATAGCCCTGAACCGAAAGGTTGTTTATGATCGAAAAATCTTTTGCCTAAACCAAAAGGTTGTTTAAGATCGAAAGATCTTTTGTCTGAACCGAAAGGTTTTAACAGATCAAGGAGATCTTTGCCTGAACCGAAAGGTTTTGAACCGAAAGGTTTTGAACCGAAAGGTTTTGATAGATTGAGAAGATCTTTGCCTTATAGATTGAGGAGATCTTAACAATACCTGGTTGGTGCACACCAGTATACTGTACTGTTGTTCCTGAAAGCAGTTTGGTATTGAGATCTTTGCACCGGTGTAGGCCAAATATTGCTTTAAGCACAACGTTTCATAAACGCACAACAATTAAACTTGAAAAAGTTTTAAAATACAACACTTCAACTCTCTAGCAGATTTATCTGTTTTATTCTAGATTTAGCCAAATGCGCTAACAAAAATTTCATAACTTGAAAAAATTTTCTTTTATTTTTAAATTTACACCTTTTAAGTTATAGTTTTTTTTTTCATATCATTTTAAATGTTATACAACTCTACACTAAAGTCATTCATCTATATTATCTATCATCCTCACTTTTGGAGGAAAAAAAATTTTGACTGTGATTTTTTTTAGAATGACTAACTTTATTTTCTTAAAAGTTAGTACCAGATGTACACAGATATTTAAAAAATAAATAAATGATGTGATTTTGAGGGTAATTTTAAAAAGATTGTGGTAATAAGAATATGTATAAAAACCATTTTAAAAAATATCTTCAAACTTTGTGGTCGTTACTTGATTGTTGAAACGTGTAGCATGGTTACAAATTGCAATTTGTATTGCATTCTGCATTTTTCTGGGCTTTTTGAAGAAGGCCGCTTGCAAGCAAAGGCTACCTCCCAATTTGAGGGGTCATTATCAGAAGAAAGACCTTCAAATTTGGGCTGAGTCTGATATCTTCTTTCAGAGTTTGAGCCCAACACGGGATTTGAATTGTCTTTTTGATATTTACTTATTAATTAATTTGTCTTTTGACATTTTTTTGAACTGAAAAACAGGGTGAAATATCCTGTTCATATACGAATTTTGTCTTTTGACATCTTTAGGTGAAATTAAGGATCTTAAGTAATGGAAATGTATTCGCAGCTAGTTTAATATGGATAAGAGTACGAAGTAGCGATTTAATTTATTTAAAAGTAGAGTGATTTTCTCAAAAACTGACATGAATTTTAATGGATTCGCTCAAAACCATCACAATCTTTACATCAAAGTGCTATCATTTATCAATAACTCATTGAAGGCTAATTAGTTTAGTTTATTTATTCAAATGATATAAGATAATTGCTCTCGTGCTCCCTATTGAGAGGAAAATCTCTCTCATTTGTTTAAAGGTACTAGGTGTAATGCACTTGCACTGCACGTGGTTAAATATTATAATTATTAACTTTAAATTTATTTATTTACTATAACATGGTTGTAAAAAACTTTATACTTATCGTAATATATTAAATTTTTTGGATATTTCCATGTGTGGTTTTAACATTTTGTCTTTTAGAGAAATAGTGATGTTTAAAACCTTAAAATAGTAATAATTTAAGATTAAATAGTAATTTGAATGTATAGTTTCAAAATATTAATGATGTAAGGGACCAACATGGAAAAAAACCTATTATTATTAATAAAAAATAAATTCTTGAGTCCATTAAGAAAAATGGTAGGTTTTATCTAGTCATTAAGCATTTTGTTCAGTTATAAGAAAACCACTTCCACCTATTGTTTACTTTCACATGTTGTTTATCTGGCAATTGAGTATTATAGATATTCAAGAAAAATTTTCTAGAATTTTCTAAGTTAGAATGTGCAAATTCAATCAAGAAAGAAAATATAAATTATGTGATCAATTCCAAAATCTGATGTTATACTCTTTTTACATCTTCTCAAATGCTAATTGATCTGTCAAAACGATTACTCTCTAGTTTCAGAAATTATAAAATATAGTCTGAGAATGATTTGTACATATTATGCACTCATATTGATTGTATTTTTAATAAAATAATTCATATCTATTCAATGTCAAACAACATTCAAAAATTTAACTTGAGGAGTTAGAAGAATACAATATCTGCAATAATACACATATCCAAGCTATGAGCTTCATAAACTGAATGTGAGCAATGTAAAATGATAACTTAATTTACTTTGTCAAATAATTTATTATAAATTATGAAAGACAAGGGGAATCAGAACGATCATATACTCATCCCAAATAAATATTAAATTTCTCTTAGAGGTTCTTATAGCAAAATATTTTTAGAGTTGATGTGTCAGATATATTCAAGGATAGGTAACCAAAACCAATTCCTTGAGTGATAAGCTTGCTATAAACTGCACTCTTATAAAATTGATATCACATGTGCCTTAAGTTGTGCTTTTGTTTAAGAGTTAATTTTAGAAAATTCTCTCTCAACTATAGAGGTCATGATACCACCGCCCCCACCCGAGAAAACTATTTAAGACTGAGTAAATATCTGCCAAGTTTTGTAGATAATCTATCTCAACTTAAAAATTTTTGATTTAACCCCGGTGAATTTTTCTCACTTAAACCTAGCCTCTCAAAACTAACATCATTAAGTCTTATATATTATGTGATAAGTACTTGACTTGGAAAGACCAAAATATCAATCAATCATAAAAGTATTACATTAGATTTTGCCAAATAAAATAGGCGATATAGAGGGGGGAAATTATAAATTGGTTGTGATTCTTTTATTGTCGGTTGAGGGTTTCTATTTAATTAAAATTGCTTTCTTCAAGAGGGCATTTTGTCCAAATCGCATATCGAAGTAACTATGTTAAGGGGTTTGTTGATAGAAGTGTAAAAGATTATGGGAGTTTTTATGAGATACGATATAATTAAGAGATATTTTCTAAAATTGCACCAAAATTGAGAGAGATTATCTATAACACCCCAAATAATGAGGGGGTTTTGACAAATTGAATCAGTTGAGTAAAGTTTTTAAGACAATCCCCATAGTTAAGAGGGGTTTTTTAAAAATTAACACTTCTTTTAAATATGGCTTATTTATAATCCCCCCCCCAAAAAAAAATTAATAATTTAGTATTATTCCCTAAAATTATGAGCAATTTCAAAAGTTTGTGGGAATAACATAGAATCATTGAATATTTAAAAGCAAGGAACTAATATCTAAATAACATTTACATATTTGCTCTTATAGGCATTCTATTAAATATCGATCAATATATTGCTATATCAGCCAATATATCGGGTTAAAGACTTTATCTTGGTAATATTTTATATTATTTTCTTTTGTTTGTTGATTTTTTTGATAAATTGACCGTTATAAAAAATATGGCTAAAATATCCCTTTGAAGATATCGATAAAATCATGTCATTTTGTAATTTTATTGTGGGCTGGGGTTTAGATCGTGTTTAGTAAATAAAATCAAAACCTACAAAACCTACAAAGACCATAATTCTTCTCCCAAATTTCTCCACTCTAGGATCTCCCAAATCTTAAACATATATCTTGATGCAAATTCTTATGTTTAAAATTCATTAATATGTTAGATTACATATTACAATGTCATGTTATGTATAAATATTTACTCAAATGACACCCAGTATTACATACATATCCCTGATTTTTGCTACTCGATATCATAAAATTTAGTTTTTCAATATTTATTTAATGTCCAACACTTTGTAATAGTCCTTCAAAAGTCTCTTCTAAAGTTTCCTAAGTGAAGTATATAATTTCAGGAAATAATTCAAAATCTTGAGACTCGTTCAAAATATGATGCTTTAATTTTTCCACATTTCCTCTACTATATAAATATAAGCTAAGCATCTTGCCTCATATTGTATGATGAATATTATTTGTCAATGGGATCATATACATTGTTTATAGATAACAAAGGTTTTAAATCTTTTCTAGGTTTAACTAAACTTAAATACCTTGTAGTTAACCAGGGCCAGCCCAAGCTTTTTTGAGGCCCTGTGCGAAAGGATAAAATGAGGCCCTCTTCTATATAAATGTTGAACTATAAATTTATTGAATTATATTTATTTTACAAAAGAAATAATACATAAAAATACAAAAATTACAAAAAACGATGTTTTCATGCATTTTTTGATGCAAAATCATCAATAATAGAATCTATATCTATCTTTTCCAACATATCCTTCTCGATGCATAGAATTGCAAGGTCATTCAATCTTTCTTGTAATAATGTTGAGCGCAAATATGTTTTTATCAGCTTCAATTTTGAAAAACTCCTTTCCGCTGATATAAATGATAAACGATAGCATTATTGGTGTGTTTCCTAGTTAATAGGGAATAGTTAATTGGGAATTAATGAGTTCAAATTGAATTTCCTAAACTTTAGGAGACAAATGAGCAACTAATCATAATTGTAGTACTAATTGGTGTATATTTTCGGTAAAATGTAAATCAGATAGGTCATGGGTGTTAGGCAGTTAGGCTTAGGTAATGGACATAAATTATTATTTAATTTAGTGGGCTAGTATTAGATTATTAGGCCATTTTTTAAACAAACAAAAGACTTATTGGAAAGAATTAAGAAATATACTATGGGCATTTTTAAAAATTTGGGGCCCCCTTTGAAATGGGGCCCTGTGCGGTCGCCCCCTTACCCCCCCTCTTGGGCCGGGCCTGTAGTTAACCAAAATTATACTTATATACCTCCACTTGTATCTTGTTGTGCTTTTTTTAAAATTTTAGATAATGTATCCTGATCCGCTTAAATATCCTAATGTTTTCTAAAATTTAATGTTTCTACCTTCTGTCTTGTTACCTAAACATAAGAATGCTCATTGTAATTTGTTGGATAGCAGGTTCCTAATATATTTTCTAATTTGTTTTGGTAACAGGTTATTAGGATTCCTAATCTGTTTTGGTAACATGATTTTAAATCTGTTTTGGTAACAAGTTATTAGGATTTCTAATCTGTTTTGTTTTTTATTTTAGAATTTCTAGTATGTTTATGATTTTTGGATTTCTATATATATGGAACAATTGGAAGAGAGAATTGAGAAGAAAATTAGGGATATTTGGAGCACAGAAAAGAGGTATTTTATGAGCTATTGGTTAGGGTTTTGTTTGGAGAGAATTAGAGATTTGTTGGTTAGATTAATTGGTGAGTTTGAGTGATTTGCAATCTCAGTTTGTACTCTTTTTCTCTATTAGTTAAAAATCTTATCCCCTTTTTGCCCCGTAGACGTAGACAACTTACCGAATCACGTTAAAATTGGTTGTTTGTGTTTGTGGCATTGATTTGGTTCGTTTAGCCTTCTCTCGATGTTCGTTTGATTTGATTTCTCGTAGCATGTCAGTTTGGTTTTGGCTTCCGCTGCGCTCAACAAGTGGTATTAGAACTTGGGCTACGCTTGGGCTATTTGGAGGAGTAGGTCGTTTTGGAGGCTCGCCTAGGGTTTCATTTGGTGATAAAGGTGTGATCTTTTTGATAAAGACTCTATCTTTTCAGTTTTGGATCTATTCTTCATTTGTTTTGCATTTGTTTTAGTGCTTTGAGAAAGATGGTCAGGAAAGAAGGAGTTGTGGAGGGTACTTCCGGCGTGAAGATCGTTCAAAGTTTGAATATCCACTCTATGAAGATAGATGTGGAGAAGTTTAATGACACAAATAATTTTGGTCTTTGGAGATGTAAAGTCTTAGATACGTTCAATGCACAAAATGTGAAAGATACTTTGGAGTTGGACGGGAAACCAGACGACATTGAGGAGAATGTTTGGAAAAAGATGAATAGAACGACGTGTGGTGTGATTAGATCTTGTTTGACTCAAGATTTAAAATATGATGTGATCAATGAGACTTTAGCTAAGAAGATTTGGGAGATCCTAGAGGGTAAGTATTTGACCAAGAGTGTAGAGAACCGCTTGTATTTAAAGAGGAGGCTTTATCGCTTCTAATTAAAGAAGGGAACCTCCATTGGTGATCACATGAATCACTACACAAAGCTTCTTGCGGATTTGGCGAATGTAGATGTGATGATTGAAGATGAGGACAAGACGTTGTTATTGTTGAGTTTCTTGCCTGACGAGGAATATGAGACCTTTGTTTTTTACTCTTATTAATAGGAATGCATCTCTTTCTTATAGTGAGATCACCGCTGCACTTGTGAATTATCAGCTTCGAAAGAAGGATAATGAGACTTCAGTTGAGCCGGTAGCGGGGGCATTGGTCGCAAGAGCAAAGAGTCCAAATCGTGGTAGGAGGTCATAGTCTAGAGGGGCACATTTTGGAGTCCGTAGGAATCAGTATACCTTTTGTAAAGAGGATGGACATTGGAAAGCCGAATGCCCAAAGTTGGTTGACCGAACCGGGAAGAATAAGGGGAAAACTATTCCAGCTTTAGAGGCGAATGTTGTCAAGGCTAATGGCAATAATTCAGATTCGGATTCTTCGGGCTACTCGTTATCTGCACTATCATCAGTTTGTGTTGCCGACTCTACAGAGTAGATGTTAGATTTGGGTTCTTCTTACCATATTTTCCCTAGGAGGGATTGGTTCTCCAACTTTCAGGAGTTGAAAAGAGAGGAGGTCATACTCATGGGTAATGATCATGAATATCCTATTGGTGGTATCGGTACCGTTCGGATTAGGATGAGTGACAGAGTGATTCGGAGTTGGTTGGAGTGAGGTTCGTTCCTTAGTTGAAGAAGAACATCATTTCACTTGGAGTTTTAGAGGCAGCAGGCTATAGGGTGACCTTGGTCGATTCATGTTTGAAGGTCACATTAGGGTCCATGATTGTGATGAAGGGCGTCAGGAGGAATAATTTATATTATTTGATTAGGAGCACGGTGTTTGATAGAGAGCTGACGACTTCTTTGGATTTGGCTAGAGTACTGTGGCATTTGTTGAGACTGGGTTATTTGATTGGTTATACCGTGCATGGTTTGTTGAGGAGTGCTTTGACCTGCAGATTGAAGTCCTTTGAACACATTGGTATGAACAAGAAGACCGAGGTGGAGTTTGATACTTCTATCCATCGATCGAGGGGTCTTTTAGGTGGTGTTCAGTCAGGTATTTGGGGGACTTCCAAGGAGGCATCATTGAAAGGTAATCGATATTTGGTTTCTGTAGTTGGGGATTGTTCTAGACATTGGTGGGTTGTAACCAGTCCTAGAAGTCAACAACAATTGGAATAAGTATATTGGCAGAAAGGTAACCCGTCGTTCTAGCTTTGGTAGGGGTTCTTTCTTGCATTTGTGCTGAGCTCATGACAGTTTGAGACACTTCATTGATGTGGAGACATTGGGACGACGAGATGAGATGACAGTTTTGATGGGTCGTTCCTTACCGGAGGGGGATCGGTATTGGTTGTCGAGCATTGGTTTTGGTTTTGGAGCTTCGACATATTTGGGTCATCTTGGTCATAGGTTGCCGACTGCTGCGTGTGGAGATTTTGGATCTGGTGGAGCTGCTTCAGATTTTAGGTTGCGTCGGATATTTGGTTACCTAGTATTTGGTCACATCGAGGATGTGAGATTTGATCCGATTGCACGTTTAGGATTCAGAGGTTCGTTTGATTATCAGTTAGGAGCTTCTGATTTTGTTCTGTACAGATATGTCACATTTAACTCTCGACAGGTGGAGAGTGTTGATCAGATCATTGGGATATCACAGCGGGTGGAGGGTGATGCTACTTCACATTGGGTAGAGATTACTCCACATACTCCAGATCATACTGCATCGTTTGAGATTCTAGCTGAGGTGACACAGTTTGGAGATTATTTGGATTTGGATGCAGATGATGAGTTGGTTTTAGAATCGAGTACAGCTGGTGGACATGTTTTGGATACGACCATTGGTTCACCTCGGGTGGAGGTGTCTGATTTGTTTCAGTTTGGGGCCATTAGGAGCGCTATCAGTTGCAGATCCGTTGATGATGAGTTGTAAACTTTTCTATTTGATTGAGGGCCTTTAGAGGACGTTTGGGTGAACTACGTGAAGGCTTGATTCCTTGGGCAAGAGGATACATAGGCAGTGATGCAGCCAGTTTGGTGAGTTGATACCGACATTTGGAGTTTGTTCGCATTCTCGTTTGGGTTCTCGACTTGTTGTGGATTGAGTCCGTTATCGTGGATTTGTTCTACTTCGTACTGGATGCAACAAGTGAAACGTTTGGTTGGTATTGGTGTCGGCTCAGTTTTGGGAAAACTTCGCCGATGTGGAGAATTATTGGATAGCAGGTTCCTAATATGTTTCCTAATTTGTTTTGGTAACAGGTTATTGGGATTCCTAATCTGTTTTAGTAACATGATTCCAAATCTGTTTTGGTAACAGGTTATTAGGATTCCTAATCTATTTTGTTTTTTGTTTTAGAATTCCTAGTATGTTTATGATTTTAGGATTTCTATATATATGGAACAATTGGAAGAGAGAATTGAGAAGAAAATTGGGGATATTTAGAGCACAGAAAAGACGTATTTTCTGAGCTATTGGTTAGGGTTTTTTTGGAGAGAATTAGAGATTTGTTGGTGAGATTAATTGGTGAGTTTGAGTGATTTGTAATCTCAGTTTGTACTCTTCTTCTCTATTAGTGAAAAACTACATCCCCTTCTTGCCCCGTGGACGTAGGCAACTTGCCGAACCACGTTAAAATTGGTTGTTTGTGTTTGTGACATTGATTTGGTTCGTTTGGCCTTCTCTCGACGTTCGTTTGATTTGATTTCTCGTAGCATGTTGGTTTGGTTGTTTGGCTTCCGCAGAGCTCAACATAATTTTCCTATATGAGTTTCATGGTATGATTTTAGGATAATTTTATGTTTTCTATTCTTTCCATAAATACTTTATTGACATGCAATTATCTATTAATATATTATTATACATTACTAATAATTAATATGATGTAGAGTTTTATAATAACGTTGGAAGTTCTAAAGACCAAATTATGAAAACTTAAAGTGACATATAATATAATTAATTAACAATGATAATTAATTAATTTAGTTTAGTTAGTATTAGAATGTAATATCAAAAGAGAATAGGAGTAATATAGTCCTTAGAAAGATTTTCCGCAACTCCCTCTTTTAAAGGGAAGTATGATACCTCCAAGGCTTCAAGGTACAAAGTGTAGTTGAGCTTCCTTGAGAAAATTAATGCACTAATCTATTATTATCTCCTCGTTAGCGTGAAATGTGTGGTTATCAAGTATTTTACATGTGAAGGCTGAAATATGCTTTCACGAATTAGATGTGAGTTTTGAACTTGTCTCAAGTTATCAATGATCTAGATATATTTACTAAATAAGAAAAATTAAATCAATTTTGAAGTAAATGTTTTCCATTTATTTGATCTTTTTCTCATAGTCTCGTTGATTTCCAAACTTATTATTTTATGAGATTTCTTTACCAGAACATTAAAATGCTGGAGGAAGCTGAAAATGGTAGGATGTTATTACAATGATGATCCTTTCACGTACACTTAGTTTTGATTCAAACAATTTATTTAGTGGTGGTATATTTTTTTTTCCTGCACAATTCCAAGATAATGGAGACAATATACTATAATGTTTGGTTTAAATGCCTCTTTGTTATTATCAATGGATTGTGAAGTCTTCACCACATTATATAAAGAGAACTTTTCATCGTATGTGAAGGACTATGCCCATATCTGGCGGCAAAATAGAACCCATTGAAGCAGATTGGACAAGATTTATTCTTATACCCATTGTAGCAAATTGAACAATATTTATTCATATTCTCTTTATATGAATGATATGACTTTTGTAATCTTGTTGTTAGTTTCTACTTTATCATGAAAGACATATACGATAATAAAATTGGAAAGAAAATATAAAAATGCTTGATTAAAAGATTATAAAATAATATATAAATATATAAAAATAATATTTATATATATAATAATATATAAATATATAAAAATGCTTTGTGCGGTGCTGACATGTTTTATTGGGTTTTTTTTTTTAAATTCAAATATAAATTGTATCATAATGCCGCACGTGACGGCGAATTGTTCTGAGCTCTTCAGAAAAGAAATAGTTCTGGAATTTGACTATTCTCCCTTCTTTTGAACGGGAAACTGACTTTTTTTGCGAGCTCACGGTCCGAGCAAGATAAGAGTATAATACAAATTAACTATATTAGATTATAAGCACAACAATACAAATTATGCGTGCATCATTATATCATACGAAATAATTCAATAAACATATGAGGCGTTTTCAATTTGGCCACCATAGCCATAGCGCCGTGTTGACCATGCATCTAAATCCCTCTGGCCAGAGTGCTACGCGTACTGAATACCTTCTCAATTCTCATTAAAAAATATGTCATTTCATTCAAGCCATACGAACCAAAATAACAACAACAAACAAAGCCCACAAAATCTTCCTCGGTTTACCTTTAAATCCAACGCAACTCTCATGCGTATGCATTGTTTCTGCTACTCTGGAGAAGTCACAATGAAGGGAGATATGTGCAATCGCATCTTCCCCATTTTTCTTGCAAAATACACACATCTGGACGCTTTCAGCTATTGTTCAACACCGCCAGGGTAAACTTAACATCTCATGCATTGCACTATGCAAAAAGGGTTCCTAACATTTTTTACTAAAAATACACAGAATATGCAGCGGAAGAAATAAAATAAAAGGGAACGACAATTATTAATCACAAATAACAACCATCCAAGGACACACAACATTTTATAGTCGTTCATAAAACAATCCCACGTCCACTCTTTCTTCTCACAAAGAAGCTTCCTCACTATGTCAAGAGTTATATATTCTGTATCACAATCCGATTTAGCAGGCTTACAAAGACCACGCTCTGAAATCTATTGAAATCAGTTGTCTAATCTAACTCTCCACAACAAGTAACACATAGCCCTACCTAGTATCTATTAAGGAATTGCAGCCAGACCAGACGAGACGAGACGGGACGAGATCAAACGACACGAGACGAGACGAGCCCAGACGAGACGACACCCCTTGTGCCGACACGAAAGGAGGTCTTAGTCTACACGCCCTACAGTGTCAGTCGACACGCTCTGACGAGACCGAACGAGACGTCCAGACGAGACGACACCCCTTGTGTCGACACGAAAGGCGGTTTTAGTCGACACGTCCTATGGTGTCAGTCGACACGCTCTAACGATACCAAACCAGACGAGACGAGACGAGACAAGTCCAGACGAGACGACACCTGTTGAGTCGACACGAAAAGCGGTCTTAGTCGACACGTTCCGCCGTGTCAGTCGACACGTTCTGCGGTGTTAGTCGACACCGCCCTATGATTTTTTTCTATTGTATGATATTCTGTTAATATATCGACATCTCACTTACCCCTTTTAGCTCCAATAATAATGTAACTAATTAGGTAGTTTTAGATTTTATATAACTAATTGATTCTCTTGTAATCCTATAAATATCTCCTAATATCAATGAAAAATGTTATGTCATTATTCAGCAATTTTAATAATATTCTTACATGGTATCAGAGCCGTTCTAGACCTCTCATTCTAGACCTCCTCCCACCACTCCTTTGCGAACACTAGCCGTGGTCTTCACTATGACGACTAATTCTCATATCACTATCATCTTCAACCCAGAAAATCCAACCTAAAACCTTCAACTCATCAACACTTCCCATCAATTCATCCATAAATTGACCTCCACAAATTATATTGCTTGGAAACTCCAGATTGAGGCCATTCTCATCGGCTATGATCTCTACAAATACATAGATGGATCTCATCTATATCTTCCTCGCACCATCAACACCTACAACGTTGAAGCTCCCAACCCAGATTTTCTGCATTGGACTCGACAAGACAAACTGTTGTTTGGCACCCTTGTCGGTTCCATTTCCCCTCTCTCATCCCTCTCATCCAACAGGCGACCACCTCCCATGAAGTATGGAAGACTCTCGCCAACACCTAGGCTCGCCCGACACGTGGTCACATCAAGCAAATCAAGGACCAGATCAAGCAAGGCATGAATGGATCACAATCTGTTTTAGATTATATGTAATATGTCAAGTGCCGAACTGATCGCCTCGCTACATTCAGAAAACCAATGGACCATGAGGACATCATTGAGAAAATCTTAGAAGGTCTCAATGATGACTATCGCCAAATCACTAATAAAGTGGAAGGCAGGACAACCCCATCTCGTTTGACGAGCTTCATGAGAAACTCATCAACAGGGAACTCGCGCTTTAGAAGTCACAATCTGTCTCAAACCCGCACCCCGCTACGGCTAACGTTGCATCGACCAGGTACAATAGTTCAATCCGCTCCTCGTCCAACAAGGCACAATCTTCACACCCCGCTCCAAGATGACAGTCATCTTAGTTTCCGCAAGCCGCGTCTCGCCAGTAGAGGCCGTATCTCGGCAAGTGTCAAGGATGCTGACAACAAGACCACACCGTCGCTTAGTGTCCTCTCTTTCAGCTGGTACCCGCTTCCTCGCAAGGCGTCCCTCGCATCTAGCATACTGGATCTCAGTGGAAACCAAAGGTGCATGTTGCCACAACATCAGATGTCAAAACCCCAACATGGCTTCTCGACAGTGGGGCATCCTACCATGTCACAACCGATCTCGGGAATCTCTTCCTTCATGCTCCATACGATGGGTCTGACAACATTATTATCGGTGATGGTACTGGGTTACACATTTCCAAACTTGACTTCTCTTCTCTTAAAGCATCCTCCCATACATTTAAATTACATGATGTTTTATGTGTTCCTAACATGAAAATAAATCTTACTTCCATATCTTAATTTTGCAAATCAAATAATACGTCTATTGAGTTCTTACCATCTTCATTTTGTGTGAAGGATCTACTGTCAGGGGCAACACTGCTAGAAGGACAACCGAAGATGGTGTGTATGAATAGTCAACCTCGTAACTCGCACCTCGTCCTTCGACCCACTCTAGTGTCAAAGTGTCTTCTAGTGACTGGCATTATCGTCTTGGTCATCCATCCAAGTCAATCCGACGTCATATCATCTCTAAATTTGGTCTCATTTAATTCAAAGCAATCTTATTATAATGACTATCTTCGCAATAAAAGTCATAAACTACCTTTCTCTCAATCACCAATTGTGACTACTTCTCCTCTGCAAACTATTTATTCTTATGTGTGGACTTTGCCTATTTATTCTATTGATGGTTACAAATACTACATTATTTTCGTAGATCACTTCACTCACTATATATGGCTTTACCCTCTCAAACGTAAATCTGTTGTCGCCACTATTTTTCCTCGTTTCAAAGCCCTTGTTGAAAATTACTTCAAAAAGAAAATAGTAACTTTCTACTCAGATAATGGGGGGAATACATGGGTCTCGCCAAATTCACTGGACTGGCGATATATCTATCCACAAATGCCATCTCGCATCTCACCTCGCCACCTCACACTCCAGAGTATAATGGTTTTTTCGAATGAAGACACCGTCATATTGTTGAAACATGTCTTTCCCTTCTCTCTAAAGCTGTCTTACCACTCTCCTTCTGGTCATATGCCTTCTCCACTGCAGTCTACCTCACAAATCATCTCTCTACACCCACTCTTGATATGACATCTCCCTTTCATAAACTCTTTAAGTCGCCACCAAACTACTCCAAACTTCAAGATTTTGGCTACCTGTGTTATCCTTGCCTTCGTCCACACTCGCCTCACAAACTTGCCAGTCGCTCCACGCCTTGTGTCTTCCTTGGCTACTCCCTTACACATAGTGCTTATATACGTCTTGATCCACAAACTCAAAAGACTTTCATCTCGTGTCATGTTCGATTTGTTGAGTCTGAGTTTCCCATGTCTAAACTCAATCCGCATCTTGCTTGCCCCAATGAGTCGACATACGACACCTGGATCTCACATCATGTCATTCTCCCGGCTTCATGCACATCATCCAAAGCTTGTTCCTGCGACTCCCTGCCCGTCGACTCCTACACACAAACAGATATGTAGAACACCAAACATTGCCTCTCGCCCTCCCTCTCCCTCTTCCCAACCCACCTCGCACCTCGCCTACCCCCACAAACACCTTGCCTCCACAACTACCCGCCCTAATACTTGAACCAACACTTAACAACTTGCCAGCCATTCCCCTGGCCTTACCCCGACCTGTCCAAGTCTCAAACAACCCATTACCACCACATTCGACCCGCACCTTGCCTATCATCACCCGTTCCTGAAACAACATTCACAAACCTATCAACAAACTTAGCCTCTCTGCTCAAATCGCTACAAATATTGAACCCACATGTGTAACTCAGGCTATCAAAGATAGCATATGACGACAGGCAATGTCTGAGGAGTTTGATGCCTTGGTTCGTAATGGCACCTAGAAATTGGTACCTTCTAATGGTGTGCAAAATATTATGGGGGTGTAAATGGATTTTTTGACTTAAGCGCTTACCTAATGGCTCTATAGACATGTACAAAGCTCGCTTAGTGGCAAAAAGGTTTCACTAAATACTATGAGTGGACTATCATGAGACGTTTAGTCCGGTTGTAAAGCCAACCACAGTCCGTCTCGTCCTCTCGCTTGCCATCAGCTGAGGTTGGGATCTTCGTCAACTCGATGTCAACAATGCCTTTCTATAAGGCACCCTCACTAAAGATATCTTTATGGCTCAACCTCAAGGTTTTGTTAATGCCAACAACCCACATTACGTCTGTAGATTGCGAAAGGCGATCTACGGTCTCAAAAGGGCCCCTCAAGCCTGGTACAATGAGCTTCGACGGTTCCTTCTTGCATATCGCTTCTCGAACTCAGTTGCCAACACCTCCTTGTTCATTCTCAATGACAATGGATAACAATCATGTTACTTGTCTATGTTGATGACATCATCATCGCAGGTAACAATGTAGCATCAGTTCAGAACTTCATCTTGGTGCTCGCACGTTGCTTCTCGCTCAAAGACCTCAGACCACTTGAATATTTCCTTGGAGTTGAAGTTGTTTCTCACCGTCAAGGTCTTCTCCTCTCATAGCGAAGATATATCGCCGACTTGCTAGCTCGAACAAAGATGACCGATGCTTGTACTGTCGCAACTCCACTTACCACCTCGCTTGTCCTTACACTTCAGTCGGGTACAACCCTTACTGACCCAACCGAGTTTTGAGCTATAGTTGGGAGTCTTCAGTATCTCTCCCTTACTCATCCGGATATTGCCTATGCACTCAACAAACTTTCACAATACATGCATCGTTCGACTACAGACCATTGGAACGCCACCAAATGACTTCTCAGATATTTGTGTAGCACCATTGATTACAGTATCATGTTACATCCTCAATCACCTCTCACTCTCCACACCTACTCAGATGCCGACTGGGTAGGTAACAAAGATGACTTCACATCCACCAGTACCTACATTGTATATCTTGGTCGAAACCCGATATCCTGGAGTTCGAAGAAACAACAAACAGTGTCTTGCTCCTTGATGGAACCGAGTACCGGTCGGTCGCTTCGACGGCTGCCGAGTTAAGATGGCTCACATCTTGGCGAACTTGGGCTCACATCATCACAATAGCTGGTAATGTACTATGATAATATGGGTGCAATAGATCTCTGCTCCAATCTTGTCTTCCATTCTCGAATGAAACATGTTGCTCTCGACTTTCACTTTATTCGACAACAAGTCCAAGAGGGCATCTTAAGAGTCACTCATGTCTCTTCCACGGACCAACTAGCTGATGCACTCACCAAACCACTACCCTACACGCATTTTCATAACTTGTTGATCAAGATTTGTCTCTCCTCAATGAGCTCCAACTTGCGGGGGGGCATATTAAGGAATTGCAACCAGACAAAACGAGACGAGACGAGCCCAGACGAGACGACACCCTTTGTGTCGAAACGAAAGGTGGTCTTAGTCAACATGCCCTACGGTGTCAGTCGACACGCTCTGACGAGATCAAATGAGACGAGTCCAGACAAGACGACACCCCTTGTGTCGACACGAAAGGTGGTCTTAGTGGACACGTCCTATGGTGTTAGTCAACACACTCTGATGACACCAAACCAAACGAGACAAGACGAGTCCAGACGAGACGACATCCATTGAGTCGACACGAAAGGCGGTCTTAGTCGACACGTTCTGCGGTATCAATCGACACCACCTTATGATTTTTTCCTATTGTATGATATTCTGTTAATATCTCGACAGATCACTTACCTCTTTTAGTCCCAACAATTATATAACTAATTAGGTTGCTTTAGATTTTATGTAACTAATTGATTCTCTTGTAATTCTATAAATATCTCCTAATATCAATGAAAAAGGTTATGCCATTATTCAGCAATTTTAATATTCTTACAGTATCAACCCTTAATTAATACCGACTTGAGTGTAGACGGTTAAAATGTATTTTAATTCAGGTTAATGATTAACTTGGATTCAAGAAGTGAATGTCCATGGGCTAAACACTTCAAATGTCCATAAAACTGAGCCCACAACAAGCTATAGAAGGTCGCCCAACCAAGCAAGCAAACCTCGCTAAATGGCCCATCTCGACTCAACCAAATCGAGAGCTGGTTGACTCCCAAAGTGCACCACAGGCTTAGTCGAAAGGCATCATCAGTTGGGCAAATCATGAGTCGAATTTTGTGTCAAATTCAAACTTATAGACGAAGTCCGCCAACCGATGAATTTCGCTCCTAACAACCCAAGTGGACCAAATCATCCACACTTTCGGCGAACCTCGCCCAAACACCTTCAGCAGCAAACTTTGCGCAAACATCTTTGGCAAGCGTTGCCTAAATGTACTCAACGTGCTTCACCAAGTCAGTGAACCTTGTCTAATAGTCGTTTGAGGGCTGTTTTCAAGGGATAACTGCTCCCTGCTATTTTCTATTTTAACGGCCACT
Source organism: Asparagus kiusianus (assembly GCA_022839385.1). Classification (NCBI taxonomy): domain Eukaryota; kingdom Viridiplantae; phylum Streptophyta; class Magnoliopsida; order Asparagales; family Asparagaceae; genus Asparagus; species Asparagus kiusianus. The sequence continues at coordinate 245,699 of BQKN01000111.1, read as the reverse complement.
TAATCCATAATTAAATGCTATTAACTCTCACTTTAGCCTATAAAAGGAGGGGAGATCATTCATTTTTGGGCATCATGAAAGGGGATCTACAGATCTAGACACACCTATAGAGAGATCTATTATCGCACTTACGATTCTATTGAGAAGAGCTGCTAAGAGAAGACTGAGCCATCTTCTAAGCAACCAAACCCTCATCAACAGTAAAAAACTCATTGTCTTGGTTGGTGTGTCAACGGTACGAGATAAATGCTCCCTCGGCACACGGAAAAGAACCTCAGGAAAATACAAAATTTTCCTTTGATTCATTGCATTTTTTTATAGTAATCTGAGTTACTTACAATTTAACAAAACCTAAAAAATTGAGTAAGCCGTAAAAATAAGTTTGAGATAAAATACTAAACACAATTTAAGCACAGAAGATAAGAAAGATCTTATAGCTCTTTTCGATTAACAAACCATCCTTCAATGAATAAAAATGAGCTTGATGAAGAATAATGTAGATGATGAAACCAAAGGCACACATCTCGCTAGGATGATCAAAAGATGAGGGAAGCAATGAGAAAGAGTTTTCTAACTAATTCTATTTGAGATATGCACAATTGGTTTTATACAATCCATAATGCTTGCTCATGTTTTGAGAAAGGTTTCTCGAACCTCGGACAGCCTCCCACACAACCACCCTCCCCACCCCAACCGTGGGTTCCATAACGGCAGGAGAAAGAGAGCACAGGATCTCCATCGGTGACGGTGATGAACTAGGCCACTTGATTTTGGAGATGGGGATCGATGAGGGAGCTGAGGGCCTACTTGGATATGAGTTGGCTAGAGATCTACGTGGTGGTAGTGCGTTAGGACTCCAGCCATTGCTTGTGGAATTCCGAGAGCTTCTTCGGAGCTGCAAAAATAAAGAAAGTCAAGAAATAAGATTTTATTAATTTGAGTGGATTTTGTGTAAAGTTGAGGGATTACATGATTTGGTCAAGGAGTTGTGAGGAAGAAGAAGCAAGAAAGAGAGCTAATGACATTAGGGAAGAAGATCTTGATGGAGGTGGAGAGCAGAAGATTTTGGTTTCTTCTTCCTCTTTGTTGGCCTTGGTGAATTTTTGTGATTTTGGATTCATATCTATGTTTTTATTAAAATTTTCCCTGAAAAAGGTGAGATTTGGCTATTTATGTGGATTTGGATGATTAAAAAAAGATATTTGAGTAGTTAGTGGAGGTTGAGTCCGATCTCAATAAAGTTCTCTAGAAATTAATGGTAAATTGAACAAAGAATAGGTTCAAATACAGAATTATAAGCTTAGGCTACAGTTATCTTAACTTTGTAATCCAGTATAAGCTTCCATTGAATTATGAGTGACTGTGAAATATGTTAGTGGAATGTTATATAATGCATTTTTTTATTTTTGAGTAAATGAATATTTTCAGCTATTTCCTTTGTTCTTCCTCCTCTTTCTATTCCTATCAAGTTTGTTTTCTTTTTAGTTCATGAGTTTTAATATTTTGAAGTATTTTGGTTGAACATTCAAAGTTAAAGAATCAGCTATCAATTTTGTGAGTTAGTTATTAAACTTATCACTTAATTGTTAATCTTATAGGTTAGTTGTTGATCTTATGAGTTAGTTGTTAAGGTTTTACGTTTCTTGTTAAGTTTCTCATTAGTTGTTAAGCTTATTCATAGGTTGTTAAGCTTTTTCGTTAGTTGTTAAGTTTATGAACTGGTTGTTAAGCTTATGTATTTATTATTAAACTTTTTTGTTAGTTGTTAAGCTTATGCATTGGTTATTAAGCTTATATGTATTCATTTATGTTTTTCATTAGTTGTTAAGCATAGTCATTGCTTGTTAAGGTTATGCATTTATTGTTAAGCATTTTATCAGTTGTTAAGCTTATGCATTGGTTGTTAAGGTTATGCATTATTTAGATTTTTTATTAGTTGTTAAGCTTATGTATTGGTTGTTAAGCGTATTCATTGGTTAATTAAGCTTTTTTGTTAGTTGTTAAGCTAGCTTATGTATTGGTTGTTAATATTTATTTTTGTTAGTCATTAAGCTTACACATTAGTTGTTAAGTTTTTTGTCAGTTGTTAAACTTATGCTTTTTGTTGTTAAGTTTTTCATCAGTTGTTAAGCTTATACGTTAGTTAAGATTTTTTGTTAGTTGTTAAGCTCATATGTTGGTTGTTAATCTATTCTGTGACTTGTCAAGATTATGCGTTGATTGTTAAGTTTTTTCGTTGATTATTAATTTTTTGCCTGTTCTTAAGCCTATGTGTTGATTGTTAATCTTATGCATTTGTTGTTCAACGTTTTTATCAGTTGTTAAGCTTATACATTTGTTATTAAGTTTATGCATTGGTTATGCTTTTTTATTAGTTGTTAAGCTTATGCATTTGTTGTTAAGGTTTTTCATCGGTTGTTAAGCTTATGCATTAGTTGTTAAGTTTTTTCGCCAGTTGTTAAGCTTATGTGTTGGTTATTATGCTTATGTGTTTGTTGTTAAGTTTTTCATGTAGCAATGGAAAGAGGAGGAGGAATAGATGAAATAGCTAAAAAATATTCATTTGCTCAAAAAATTATAAAATACATTATATAACATTTTGCTGACGTTCCTTTACTCAAAAATCATGAAATGCATTACAGACTGCTCGAAGGTCGAGCTCGATGGTCGAACTCTAAGGAGGAGGGTGAAACAATGGTTGACTGCTTTAAGAAGGAAGAGGGCTTTGATTCTGAAACCAAATAGGCGGGGGTCATGATCGATATTAGCTGCCCACTGTCATGCTCTTCTTCCTCCTCCTTCAATCCACAGCCATCTCCAATCCCATCCTCGTCGTTGCCTCTCCTTCGTTGGGCCCAATCTAGGTCCCGCCACCTCACCTTCGAGGTCCATGCAATCACAACCCATATATTCTTCTCCTCTAACTGCTTGGCCCTTGCTCGGATAGTTATACGTAAAGGGTTTTCTTCTCATAAGCATTTTGTTGAATAGTTTATCTATACTTATAGGTATTGATGCTTGTCTCCCTCTACATTATCTTGTGATGAGGCCAAGACTTTGAAATCAAAAGGGAGATCGTCATTGGAGGAAGGGAGGGTGATGGTGTAGGGGGCCATGGGAGGTTTGATGGAGGGGCGAGCCCCACCGTCGCCGATCGGAGATGAGGGTCAGAGTGAACGAGAGCATTGAGTTTGTTTATGGTCGTGGGAGAGGGGAAGGTGATGGTGCAAGAGGCTGTGGAATGGCGAGAGAAAAAAGAGTAGAAAGGAGAAGTTGTTAGTAATAGATACGGAGTGGGGAGAGAGAAAAGAGAAGAGAGGAGGGAGATGATGGTGATGTGATGAGAGAGAGAGAGAGAGAGAGAGAGAGAGAGAGAGAGAGAGAGAGAGA
>BQKN01000111.1:196554-242299 GCA_022839385.1 Asparagus kiusianus | reverse complement strand
AGAGAGAGAGAGAGAGAGAGAGAGAGAGAGAGAGAGAGAGAGAGAGAAAGAAAGAGAGAGAGAGAGAGAGAGAGAGAGAGAGAGAGAGAGAGAGACCACATGGACTATAATTAGGGGTGAAGTGGGGAATGGCAAACATTTGCTTAGGTGACACTAAAATTAGGTGTTAGAAGCATTACAAAGTTGATTGAGGGAGAGAGACCACATGGACTATAATTAGGGGTGAAGTGGGGAATGGAAAACATTTGCTTAGGTGACACTAAAATTAGGTGTTAGAAGCATTACAAAGTTGATTGAGGGGTTTTTTAGGGTCTTGAAAAAATCTTAGGGGTGAGACAAATAAAATTTGTTATTTTAGGAGCTAGAAGCTCCTGGTCATAATAGTTTTGCGCACAACATCCAAAAATTCATATCTTAGTTTTGCGGAGCCGAAAATTTACCCTTCTTCTGCCTCTCCTCCTAGACTTCTTACCTCACTTCAGTCTTCAGTTCTGAAAATTTTATAACTCATTTAAAGTCATCAGTTCTTTAGCTTTCTTTCGATGGTAAGATTAAATCATAATTCGCGTGCTTTCTTTCTAAATACAGTGTAAGTCTCCCAATTTATTAAAGCTGTAATCTCGATCATGTTTGCATGAAAAGTTGTTATCAAATCTTTTACATGTGCAGGCTAAAAAATGCTTACATTGATTAGATGTGAGTTTTCGTCTTGTTTTAAGTATCAAGTTGTCAAAGATCTAAATATTTGTCTTTTTAGAAAATTAAAATAAAATGAAGTCAATTCTCTTTCATTTTTATTTTTATTTTTATTTATTTATTTTGGTCACAGTAGTTTATAGTATGCTATTTTATGAACATTATGTTATCATGCAATGTTGGAGGAAACTAAGAAAACATTAGGATGGCATTGGGATGATGATAGTTAGACATATAATTAGCTTTAATTTAAGAAATTTATCTAATAGTCATATCCATATATCTCGCACAACAAAAACAAGCTCAACACAAAATAAAGTAAATTAAGAAAATATATCATAATGTGTCATTTATAATTATCCTTTTTGTTACCTAAACTCTGAAATAAGATTTCATTGTACAAGTTTTTATGGACCAATCTTTTCGTTTGAAAATAACCTATTTTAAAAGATGACTGACCTTTTTGTTCATTGTTTATGATAATTCTTGAAAAAAAAAATCATTTTGCTAGTCATTTTTTTTTAACTTTTCTTATGAAAAGCTTGTAGATCATTTTACAACTTAATATACTTTTTTTGTCACCGAGTTAAATCTCATCTGCTGTCAGAGATAGAACGTGTACGGGATACCACTTACTGTTGTGCGCGACGGAAGCTTCTCGGAGCGACACGAACAATAACTCGAGATAAAGCTAGCACAACCAATAAGCAAATCACAACCACAGCAAGAACAAACGATTTACGTGGTTCGGCAAGTTGCCTACGTCCACAGGGCAAGGAGGGGGGAGTTTTTACTATTAGAAATCAAGAGAATACAAATAGAGTTACAAATCTCACCGATCAAACCCTAAAACAAAGCTCTAGATCTCTCACAAATCTCCCATAATTGGATGCAGCAATCCTCTCCAAAAGTCTGTTCAAAATCGTCCTTGCTTAACCCTAATTAATCAGGTTTAGGGTTATATATCAACTCAGAAACGAACCGGGTCAAAAACCAAGGCCCAGCCCAAAATCAGTCTGCGGTCGACCGCGCAGGTACCGCGGTCGACCGCGCAGGTCGACCGAATCAAAACCCGAGAGCAGAATTGATTACAGTCATAACGCGGTCGACCGAATCTCATCCCGAGACCAAAAATCACACCTACAGGGTCTTCGCGGTCGACCGCCTTCAGCTCCAAGTCCTAGTGGTCTTTGTGCATGTTTGCGGTCGACCGTCGTTGACTCGCGGTCGACCACCAGTCTGCCTGGCTGATTCTTCTGCTGTTTTCCTGCACTCTCTCACCATTTCTTCACTTACTTTGCAAAAGCAAGACACATGTTAAATAATGGTGGTTTTGCTAGAAAATAATGATGGTTTTGCTAGAAAATAGACTTGGTTTTATAATTGTAACACATTGTCTGCATTAAAAATCCATTTCTAAAATATTATTAATCTACATGAGGCTATATGAATCTTGTCATGGTCCTTCAAAATTTCTCTATCAAACAATTGAATAAGCCGTATTGTGCCTAAACATTAGGGTAAGTTTGCCGCACGACTCCCCTCATCAACAATTTTTCTCCCAGCCAATTTAATTTTGGACTAGAAAAAGGGTGGAAGCCAGTTCAAGGCCAGAAAGTAGCCTAACAATATCAGATTAATTAAGTCAACATCTTGGTTTTTGCCGAAGTGAGGTTTGGGTGGTCACTAAGGGGCTGTTTGTTTGCATAAGGGGGAAGGGGAAAGCCTGTGTAAAGATAACACCGATAGTGCTTAGCACTAGCCCAAGACCGTAATATCCGAGAAACCCGAAAGAAACCAAGAGAATAAACCTCTAAGTATGAAGAAGAATATGAAGAACACTTGGAGAACACTTGAAAGACTTTTAGAGAAATGTAGAGAACTTATGAAGAGGAAGACTCTTTATTTGAACTTGCTTTATTCACTTGTTCAACTTTTTCTTCTTGCTTACAAATGAGAGAGGTGAGGAGGTATTTATAGTATCCCAAAGATATGTTACAAAGGATCTAGATTCTTCTAATATCACCTCCATAGTTCCTAAATATTTTTCTAATCTCTAGAAATTTCTACATAATATCTAAATATTTTTTGTGAGTGGGGGCCACGGTGCTTACATGTCTGCCCTTTTCCGCGTGAGAAGATAGCCCACGTGAATGATGTGGACTTGAACCGAATCAGCCTCGTGAAGATCGGATCCCGAGGCCCACGACCCGAACAACTCTATATATATAACTCCTTCTCGTGCCCTAGGCTAATGTGCATTGCAGGGAGTCAAATTGGTACGGAATTTTGCGGCTACGGCTACAGAGCAAGCAGGAGACTTTCGTTGGCGGCTAAGGAGAAAAGCAAGCTGATTTTGTGCTTGACTGCGGCTGTTCTTTATGCAAATGAATAGAGTCTGCTGTCCCTTTGTAGAGAGAGATTAAGAGGGATTTGAGTGTTTTTGAGATGGTTTAGATTGAGTGATTGTAAATCCTAGTTGTATTCTCTCCCTCTAATAGTAGATCTCCCCCTCCTTGCCCTGTGGACGTAGGCTATTTGCCGAACCACGTAAAATTTGTGTTCTTGTCGAAATTTGTAATAGCTTGTAGGATCCCTCAACAGGTCAGTCCTAGAACTGATGAGAGGAAGAGCCGATATCTCACTTGGTTGAGATATCCGTTTCAGATTCTTGTTTCCTTGGTGAGACAGGAATTCTTACGATCTAATCTCTTGTTGTGCACCTTGCGCACCGGAGGTGCTGCCGAAATTTACGCTGCGCACAACAAGTAGTATCAGAGCTCCGGGTTACATTTGGGAGCTTGTTCGAAGGATTCGCTGAAGGATTCCTATTTGAAGAATTAGATCGACAACATGGGAGAAACAAGCACATCGGGATCGACTCTGTCGAAGGCGATACAGAGTCTGAGCATCAATAATACAAAAATTGATGTTCCGAAGTTCGACGGTAAGATCAATTTCGGTTTGTGGAGGTGTCAGGTGATGGACGCCTTGGATGCACAAAATTTGGAGGAGACTCTTGAGTTACAAGAGAAACCCGCTGATATGGAGGACAAGGTTTGGAAGAAAATGAATAGTAGGGCTTGTGGAGTTATTCGGTCATGCTTGACGCTGGATCTTATTTATGACGTAATGAACGAGATGTCGGCGAAGAGAATGTGGGAAACACTCAATGAGAAGTATCTGGCGAAGAGCATTGAGAATCGGCTTCACTTGAAGAAGAGGTTTTACCAATTCAAGATGAAGAGGGGAGTTTCCATTCGGGAGCATGTTAACAACTTCACGAAGCTAATTTCGGATATGGCCAATATAGATATCATGGTTGAGGATGAAGACAAGGCGATGCTACTATTGTGTTCGTTGCCGGAGGATGATTTTAGAACGTTTGTTCTCACTATGATAAATGGAAGAACTACGGTTAGCTACAAGGAGGTGACCTCAGCTTTGGTGAATTATGAGTTGAGGAAGAGTGATGACAAACCCTCCGAGAAGGCATCGGGAGATGCATTAGCAGTTCGAGGCCGTGGTCCAAACCGTCGTCCAGGTGATCGCTCAAGATCGAAGTCAAGAGGTGGCCATAGAAATATTGGTAGGAATCAATGTCGCTTTTGCAAAGAAGAAGGACATTGGAAGAACGACTGCCCAAAGTTGAAAGACAAAGCCGGAAAGAATAAAGGAAAAGCTGTACAAGCTTCAGAAGTGAATGTTGTCAAGGCTAGTGACGACAATTCAGATACGGATTCTTCAGGCTATTCATGCTCAGCATTACCGTCAGTTTGTTACGTTGACTCTACGGAGTGGATGATGGATTCTGGTGCTACATACCATATTTGCCCTAGGAGGGATTGGTTCTCCAGCTTTGAGGAGTTAGAAAGAGGGGATGTTGTGCTTATGGGTAATGATCACGTATGCCCTATTGGTGGTATTGGTACAGTACGGATCCGGATGTGTGACGGGGTAACTCGGGAGCTAAAGGAAGTGAGATTCGTTCCTCAATTGACGAAGAATATCATTTCGCTTGGAACTTTGGAGGCAGCTGGTTATAAGGTGATCTTGGAGAATGCGACTCTGAAGGTCACAAAGGGGTCCATGGTGGTGATGCGAGGTGTTAGGGAAAAACAACTTATACTACTTGAAGGGCAAGACAGTAACAGGGGGTCTGGCAGCTTCGATTACCACAGAGGAGGATACTACCAACTTATGGCACATGAGATTGGGACACACTGGTGATAAGTCCCTACAGGTATTGGCGAAGCAGGGGCTATTGAAGGGTGCAAAGACCTGCAAGATGGAGCTGTGTGAACATTGCATACTTGGGAAGAAGACAAGAGTGAAATTCGGCACCGCTATTCACAATACCCAAGGAATATTGGACTACATTCACACGGACGTTTGGGACCCTTCCAAGCACACATCACTTGGTGGGGCTAATTATTTTGTCACTTTTATTGATGACTATTCCAGGAGGAATTGGGTATACCCGATGAAGCATAAACATCAGGTCCTGGATATTTTTGTGGAGTGGAAGAAGAAAGTGGAGCTGCAGACAGATAGAAAGGTAAAAACTCTTCGTTCGGACAATGAATGAGAGTATAAGAGTGATCCGTTTCTGCAATTTTGCCGGGATCATGGTATTAAACGACACTTCACAGTACGTGAGACACCGCAACAGAACGGGGTGGCTGAAAGGTTGAACCGTACATTGCTGGAGAAGGTGCGATGTATGATGACACAGAGTGGATTGTCAAGATCCTTTTGGGCCGAAGCATTGGTTTATGCGAGCCATCTCGTGAATAGGTTGTCGTGCACTGCGATACAGGGAAAGACTCCGTTGGAGCGTTGGTCTGGTTCGGTAGCTAGGGACTATAAGTCGCTTCGGATATTTGGGTGTCCAGCTTATTACCATGTCAATGATGGTAAATTAAATCCGAGGGCGAAGAAAGCAGTCTTTGTGGGATTTAGAGATGGAGTTAAAGGCTTCAAGTTATGGGATCCATAAGACAAGAAGATAGTTATTAGCAGGAATGTCACATTTGATGAGGCGTACATGATGAAGCCTCAAGTTCCTCAGCAGGTGGAGGAAGACCAGATTCAGGAGATATCGCAGCAGGTGGAGGATGATGTGACTCCACCCACTCCAGATAGCATTGTATCCATTGAGGCTCCTACAGAGGTAACACTGGGAGGAGATGAGATAACAGCCGGGCACTTAGAGGATACAGTGGATGTTGGGACTCAGGAACAGGGTCATGTTCAGGAGTCCATTGCAGCTAATAGACCAAGAAGAAACATTCGTCGGCCAGCTAGATATGACGATGTCATGGTTGCATATGCTTTATCAGCAGAAGTCGTTGATGATTTGGTTCCTTCTACATTCAAGGAAGCAGAGTCAAGCTCTGATTCGATTAGGTGAAGGGAAGCTATGGAGGAAGAGATGCAGTCTATTCATAAGAACAACACTTGGGAACTTGCAAAACTACCGAAAGGTAAGAAGGCTATTGGATGCAAGTGGGTGTATGCAAAAAAGAGGGATCTTCTATTGGGGAAATTAGATTCAAAGCCAGATTGGTTGCCAAGGGATATGCACAGCTAGAGGGCGTTGATTACAACGATGTATTTTCACCTGTTATGAAGCATTCATCGATTCGTATTTTATTGGCATTGGTGGCACAGCTGGATTTGGATTTGGTCCAAATGGATGTGAAAACAGCCTTTCTACATGGAGATTTAGAAGAGGAGATCTACATGACACAACCTATGGGGTTCAAAGCTGCAGGAAAGGAAGAATTGGTATGCAAGCTGAAGAAGTCTCTTTACAGATTGAAGCAATCGTCACGACAATGGTACAAGAGATTCGATGGCTTTATGATTGGCCGAGGGTACACGAGGAGCCCATATGACCCGTGTGTTTATATGCACAAGCTACAGAATGGTGAGTATATCTATTTGCTATTATATGTTGACGATATGCTTATAGCTTCCAGGAATACTTCAGCTATTAGGAAGTTGAAAAAGGAGCTGTCATCCGAATTTGAGATGAAGGATCTTGGAGAAGCAAAGAAGATATTGGGTATGGAAATCGAGAGAGACAGGGTGAAGGGGAGGTCGAAGTTGACACAGAGGAGTTACTTGCAGAAGATGCTGAAGAAATTCAGTTATGATGGCAATGCCAAGGCGGTGAGTACTCCATTGGCTCCCCACTTTAAGCTATCAGCTAAGATATCACCTGTTTCAATTGAAGACCGGGAATACATGTCCAAAGTTTCATATGCCAATGCTGTGGGTAGCTTGATGTATGTAATAGTGTGTACAAGGTCAGATTTGTCACATGCCGTGAGCATGGTATCCAGATACATGCACGACCCCGGGAAGGGTCATTGGGAGGCCGTGAAGTGGATTCTATGGTATATCAAAGGTACCGTGGATGTTGGTTTGGTATTTCAGAAGAATGAGAAGAACGGGCAGGATTGTATTGGTTACGTGGATTCTGATTATGCGGGGGATCTGGACAAGCGTCGGTCTACTAGCGGATATGTGTTTACACTAGCAGGAGCACCGGTGTGTTGAAGATGTACACTTCAGTCTACAGTGGCTCTCTCCACTACGGAGGCAGAGTATATGGCATTGACTGAAGCTGTGAAGGAGGCTTTGTGGTTGCAAGGATTATTAGAAAACTTGGGGATTGCACAGGAGACCCTTCGGGTATATTGTGATAGCATGTCAGCTATCTATTTGGCAAAGAACCAGGTTTATCATGCACGCACGAAGCATATCGATGTCAGATTCCATTTTGTTCGTGACGTTTTGGATGAAGGAGACGTCATATTAGAGAAGGTCCACACGAAGGACAACCCTACGGATATGTTGACCAAAGTTGTTTCAGATGTTAAGTTTGGTCATTGTTTGGAACTTTTGAACATTCTTCGGTGTTAAGGCCTTTCGAGACCATTTGGATGAACTACGTGAGGCTTGATTCCTTGGGCAAGAGGATACGTAGGCAGTCTTTATGATGCAGCCGGTTTGGATTAGTTGATTTTAATGGGAGGTGAGATTGTTTGGACTCTCGTTCGGGTCCTCGACTTGTTGTGGATTGAGTTCGTACTGGACACAACAAGTTGGGACATTTGGTTTGGTTGGTGTCAGCTCAGTTTTGTGAAAACTTCGTCGATGTGGATAATTATGAGTGGGGGCCATGGTGCTTACATGTCTGCCCTTTTCCGCGTGAGAAGATAGCCCACGTGAATGATGTGGACTTGAACCGAATCAGCCTCGTGAAGATCGGATCCCGAGGCCCACGACCCGAACAACTCTATATATATAACTCCTTCTCGTGCCCTAGGCTAATGTGCATTGCAGGAAGTCAAATTGGTGCGGAATTTTGCGGCGACGGCTATAGAGCAAGCAGGAGACTTTCGTTGGCGGCTAAGGAGAAAAGCAAGCTGATTTTGTGCTTGACTGCGGCTGTTCTTTATGCAAAAGAATAGAGTCTGCTGTCCCTTTGTAGAGAGAGATTAAGAGGGATTTGAGAGTTTGTTTTTGAGATGGTTTAGATTGAGTGATTGTAAACCCTAGTTGTATTCTCTCCCTCTAATAGTAGATCTCCCCCTCCTTGCCCCGTGGACGTAGGCTATTTGCCGAACCACGTAAAATTTGTGTTCTTGTCGAAATTTGTAATAGCTTGTAGGATCCCTCGACAGGTCAGTCCTAGAACTGATGAGAGGAAGAGCCAATATCTCACTTGGTTGAAATATCCGCTTCAGATTCTTGTTTCCTTGGTGAGACAGGAATTCTTACGATCTAATCTCTTGTTGTGCACCTTGCGCACCGGAGGTGCTGCCGAAATTTACGCTGCGCACAACATTTTTATCACAAATTATCTAGATGTTTCTATACTATTATCTAGATATTTAGCTTAAAGATTTCTCTAGAACACTTTAAGGAGGTGATCAACCTTCTAGAGTGTTTCTAGAAAACCTCTAGAGTTTGGACCTAATTTTGGGTTTGGTCAAACTTAGAATAATTCCATCATAAACCCAAAATTAAGCTTGATCCAAAATCAAGTTTAATTTTAATACTCCCCCTTAAACTTGATTTTGTCAACCATCCCGAGCTTCGACCGAAGTAACTCAAATTGGCCCTTTGGTAGTGACTTGGTGAAGATATCTGCAACGTTGTCTTCGCTTCGAACCTCCAAAGCTTCAATTGTTCCATCAAGCACCTTCTCCCGTATGAAATGTTGTTCTAACTCGGTATGCTTCGTCCTTGCATGAAACACCGGATTATTAGCCAACTTGATAGCACTTTGATTATCTCCATAAATTGCAAACTCCGCCTTGGCATTCTTCCGTGTCCACTCCTTTGTCGCTTCCGCTGTTGCAGCATCTCCCCTTGGTGGTGTTGTGCTGCTACCGCCGACGACATCCCATAAGTCCTTACTAACCAAGTATGACTCCATACATGACTTCCATAATCGGTAGTTAGATTGGTTTAAGATCTCCATTCCCAATCCAACGACACGACCCATTGATTCCATACTTAGAGTAAACCCGAGCTCTCTTTAAACCCCGATCTTGAAGAGCACAAGATTAGAATGGCTCTGATACCATGTAAAGATAACACCGATAGTGCTTAGCACTAGCCCAAGACCGTAATACCCGAGAAACCCAAAAGAAACCAAGAGAATAAACCTCTAAGTATGAAGAAGAATATGAAGAACACTTGGAGAACACTTGAAAGACTTTTAGAGAAATGTAGAGAACTTATGAAGAGGAAGACTCTTTATTTGAACTTGCTTTATTCACTTGTTCAACTTTTTCTTCTTGCTTACAAATGAGAGAGGTGAGGAGGTATTTATAGCCTCCTAAAGATATGTTACAAAGGATCTAGATTCTTCTAATATCACCTCCATAGTTCCTAGATATTTTTCTAATCTCTAGAAATTTCTACATAATATCTAAATATTTTTATCACAAATTATCTAGATGTTTCTATACTATTATCTAGATATTTAGCTTAAAGATTTCTCTAGAACACTTTAAGGAGGTGATCAACCTTCTAGAGTGTTTCTAGAAAACCTCTAGAGTTTGGACCTAATTTTGGGTTTGGTCAAACTTAGAATAATTCCATCATAAACCCAAATTTAAGCTTGATCCAAAATCAAGTTTAATTTCAATAGCCAAAAGTATCAGATTTGGCAGGCTTTCTTGCAAAAGAGGCGTTTTTACAAGAAAGTCTGTCAAAACTGACACTTTTGACAGACTTTCAACTCATTTCCCCCTCTAAAAAAGGCAACCAAACGCGCCCTAAATGATTTTAAGCGGAAGTAAGCAAACATGCCCTTAATGTCATAAAAAGATACCACATTAAGAACACACCTTTTTTATATTAAGCCTCCAATTTACGGTCTCCTTTTGATTCCAACAACTCAAAACATGTCTCTATGACATGAGCACAACTTAGCAGTTAAATGCAACTGTAACAAATAAGGTGCTCTGATAATAATAATAAAAAAATATTCTAAGGAGCCACTGGTGGGCCCAAGAGCCATGTTTCTCCTCCAACATAATACGTTCCGAGGAAAGGTTGGGCTTCCTCATCGGTCAGAAGATGAGCCCAATGGACCCTTCCCGTCCAATTTGCACCCGGCCCACTACATTGATACTCACCATAATACACGCCACTCCTACAAGAAAAAAAATTTATTATAAATCAATTCAGAGCTCAATTAAGCTTTTAGGTCAATTTTTTATCTCGAATATGATCGGTTTTGAAGAAACAAGGATGTTAAGACGTATAAAAAATAAAATAAGAAATGCTCATGTTGAGGATTAAATTAGAGAGAATCGACTATGATAGTTTTGACATATGTAACAAAAGCCGCTATATAAGCGTATTAGAAATGCTTAGTTATAAACAATGAAGAAGAACATGATGCAGGAAAACCAATTGGAAGAATAGAGTCCAAGCCCTCTACGAGTAGATTGTTCTGTGTCATAAAATGGACATGTAACAACAACAACCACCACCGCCAAGCCTATATCCCAAATGTTTGGGCTCAGCTCCATGAATCCTATTTTTTCCTTCCATTCTGTTATGGGTGTTATGGGTCATCTCCTCTGTTAAGTTAGTTCTAATCATATCCTTCTTAACCAAGTCATTTTAGCTCTACCTCTAAATCTCCTAGCCCCATTAACTCTAATATTATTGTTTTTCTAATTGATGCACTAAGGAGTCTTCGTTGTACATGACCAAACCATATTAATCCATTCTCTCTTATTTTATCCTCAATAGGAGCAACCTCTACTTTACTACGGATACACTCATTTCTTATCCTATTTTTTAATGTATATTTATGAGACCATCGCAACATTCTTATTTCTGCTACACTCCTTTTTTAGAACATGTTATTTTTTAATGGCTCAACGCTCTAACCCATAAAGCACAGCTGGTCTTATAACTATACTATAGAATTTTTCCTTTAGTTTTATTAGTATTCTACGATCACATAAGACTCCCGAAGCACTCCTCTAATTCAATCATCCTGATTTGATTCGATGCACAATATCATCCTCTATCTCACCATCATGCCTAATAATTGATCCTAAATAGAGAAAATGATTAGTTTTAGATATTTCTTGGCCATCAATATATACCATAGGTTCTCCTTCTTTCATAGTTTTACTAAAAATGCACTCCATATATTCTGTTTTTATTCTATTAATTCTAAAGTATTTAGATTCAAGAGCTTGTCTCCATATTTCTATTTTAGAAATAATGTCTCTTCTAGTTTTATCAACTAACACTATATCATCGGTAAATAACATATATCATGAGATTTCATCCTGAATATACTTAGTAAGTTGGTTCATAACTAATGCAAAAAGATAAGGATTTAAAACTGACCCTTGGTGTAAATCTATGGTAATAGAAAATAGTTTAGTCTCTCCTTTATTAATTTTTACTCTAGTTGTTACTCTATCATACATATTTTTAATCACATCAATATATATACTAGATAAATGTTTCTTTTCTAACATCCACCACATTACATTTCTAGACACTCTATTATAAGCTTTTTCTATATCGATAAAAACTATATGTAGATCATTTCTCTTCTCTCTATATCTCTCTATCCACCGTCTCAAAATACATATAGGTTCCATAGTTGACCTCTTAAGCATAAAATCAAATTGATTTTTAGATATATATGTCTCATTTCTTAGTCTTTGCTCAATTACCCTCTCCCAAAGTTTCATAGTATGACTCATGAGTTTTATACATTGATAATTTGAACAACTTTGTATATCTCCTTTATTCTTGTATATAGGTATCAAAATACTAATCCTCCACTCATCCGACATTCTTTTCTTCTCGATAATCTTATTAAATAGTTTAGTTAACTATCCTAAGCCTATATGTCCAAAATATTTCTAAACTTTAATAGGGATATCATCAGGTCCTACGACTCTTGCACTTTTATTTTCTTTAGAGCATATTTAATCTCGTGAATCCTAATTTTTTGATAATATCTGTAGTTCTTATCATTCATTATATGGTCAAAATCTCTATTTTGCTCACTTGTTTGGTTATCATTAAATAATTAACAAAGGTAACTCCTCTACCTCTCTTTTATTTCCCTGTCGGTCACTTTAACTCTTTGATCATCACTTTTAATATACCTAATATTACTTAAATCTCTACTCTTCCTTTCTCTAATCTTGGCAAGCTTATATATCTTTCTCCCCCCCCCCCCCCCCCTCCTAGATTCTAACTTATTATATAAAATTTTTTTATAAGCCTTGTATTTATTCTCACTAACCGCTCTTTGCATTTCCTTCCTTACTAGTTTATATTTTTTAAGTTTTCCTACTCCTACACTTTTGCCACTCTTCATATAAAGTTTTTTTTCTCTCTAATAACCTTTTTGCACATTCTCATTCCACCACCAATTCTTTATTACCGTCTAATCTATAACCTTTAGATTCTCCTAGTATATCTTTAGCCACTTTTCTAATATAAACAAACATGCTATTCCACATAATATTAGTCTCATTATCTATATTCTCATATAACTTCTTTCATTATCTTTTCTTTAAAATGTATTAAATTCTCTCCTTTGAAATTCCACCATTTACTTCTTAGCCTTTTATTCACATTAGTTTTTCTACTCTACTTCTTAATTGATATGTTTAAAACCACCCATCTATGTTGTGTACTCTAACTCTTTCCTGGTATAACTTTATAATCTTTACATATTAACCTATCCGCCTTTCTAGTAAGAAAAAAGTCTATTTGACTATTGTTAAACCACTTTAACGGTTATTAAGTAATAATTCCTTTTTCTAAAAAGTATATTTATTATTATCAAATCATACGATATTACAAACTCTAAAATTAGTTTACTCATATCGTTATTATCTCCATACCCGAAGCCACCATGTATCCTCTCATATCCGTTATTATCCTTATCAACATGCCCATTAAGATCCCCTCCTATAAATATTTTCTCTACAAATGGGATTCCTTATACTAATTCATCTGATCTATCCCAAAAATCCCTTTTTAGTACTATCGGGCAAGCATATTTGTAGTGTGTAAGTACTAATAATATTAATAACTTCTAAATCTAAGATAATTTTTATTAGTATTATTCTATCTTCAGCTCTTTTTACCTCTACAACACTTTCTTTTATTATATTATCTACAAGAACACTCACTCCATTCCTATTCTTCTCATTTCCCGTGTACCAAAATTTATATCCATTCTTTTCAATTTCTCTAGATTTTTCACATATCCATTTAGTTTCTTGTAAACAAATTATATTTATCTTTCTTCTAAGTATGACATCTACTAATTTTATAATCTTTCCGGTAAGTGTACCTATATTCCAAGTAGCTGATCTAATTCTATTTTTTTGTAAAAGTCTCCTACTATTTTCCCTCTTAGACCGGTTTAGCCTATATCTAATATTATTTGGTAACCTATTAGAGGAGTGTAGATTCTTATAACACGCTTGCTTACTTGTTATTACACCGGGGTGACATCTATGTAATGCATCGCTTCCGGGGGACGTCCTAGCAACCACCCTTAGTTACTTATCATTGCATCGGGGTGGTATCGATGCAACGCCTCGCGGTGGGGACGCCCCAACAAATATATATATGATTTATTTTTCATGTGAATCCGACTATGTTTTACGCTAGCTGTTGGCTATCCAACGTAATCCTTCTCATTTATCCTGCCTTGGGACATGCAGTACGTACTAACAATAAACACAACACTGGCGGAGTTCTAAAATGGACATGTAAATTTTCTAAATTGTCGATCTCCATCCTCTTCACGAATGACACCAAACACCAGTGGCGGAGCTTAGTTGTTCTTTGGGGGGGGGGGGGCGATCGCCCCTCCTTCGTTTCAAATTTTTTTGATGTATTATATATATATTTTTTATAATTTTAAATTAGTGTTATTTTGCCCCCCCCAATATTTTTACTACATTGATTATTAATATTAATAAATAATTGTAAAAACAAGGCTCCGCAACAAGATAAAAGACGCATTCTTAGCAGGTAATTTAGTTATGTATATCGAGAAAGAGATTGTTCAAGAAATTGATACTGATTCTGTGATTGATTATTTTAAGAAGATGAAAACTCGGCGTGCAAAGTTTTAGATGTTTATATAACATTGAATTGGTGATTATTTTGAATGAATTAAGTATTTATGAGTTTATTATGTAACTTCGCCCCCCCAAATTATTTTTTCAAGCTCCGCCACCGCCAAACACCCCGATTTTTTATTTTGTGTGTTTTGATAGAATTTATACTCTTGTTATTGTTATTTGTTATTTTCTGAAATAAAATGTAGCTTACTCCTCGGGCAGTTGGATATGCCAATTGCTCCATCCTCCGGGGATGACAACCTTCTCCATGAAAGTGTAGGAGAACACTACTCTCGAGTGATCTCCCCATGCTCTCCCCAAATAGACTAAGCCACTTCCATTAACGGTGCTCCTTGTGAAGGAGAATCCACTCTCCATCGTTGCTGTCGTTCTCTTCTGTGCCGTGAGTGATGCTACCCTCTTCGCTATGGAGTTCAGATAGCAGTTCTGGGATCATACAAAACACTAAACAATTAAGAGGATTATTCAAACAACGGCAAATATCACAAACTATAATGAACAAAAATTCCTTGTACTTAGTTCTTTTATGGTACATGTCATTTTTATGTTGATTTGAAAGCCTAGCTATTATGATTTTCTCCAGTAAAGTGCGTCCAATGGGGTTTTATAACGAGAAAATGCGCTTACTTCATAAAGAGACCTCCCGTATCCAAAAATAAAGTCCACAGATCCTTGGATGAAACAGTTTTTGAAATAGTGGAGTCCCTTGTGGTCATAGAGAGTGTCCTGGGTCCCATAGAAGCTACAGTTGTAGAAGGCCGCCTTGTCGCCGGAGATCCGCAGGGCCACCGCCTGCCCTCCGGCCTGCCCGACGTCAGGGTATGGAGCTGTGTTCTGTAATTACAAAAGTGCATCTCTCAAATTCTTTTTTTTTAAGATTTTAAACAGGGTGAGGAACCATGTTCATGATATATATTATATAAAATAGATTTTAGGTAAATATTTACACGAGCAATCCAAAAGAACTGAAAGAGAGTAGGAACCAGAGGAGATGTAAACATCCGGGAGCGGACCTTGTCGTCACCGGATAGAGCAAATCTATTTTGTTTCCAACTCTCCCCAAAATATAAAACGAAAAAAAGACTAAGAAGTTCTGATGAGACATCCTTGAAAGCTTAAAACATCAAAATGAAGTTCTACGAGAAGGGAGAAGAAAAACACTGAGACTGGCACTAGAAGCTGCTTTTGGAAAGGTGGCTTTAGAAATTTTTTTACTTTAGCCAAAAGCTTAAACTATTAAATTATTGGCAAGTTATAAATTTATCGATTGATTTAATTTGGTCCAGTTTATATATGTTGTAGCCGGTCAAACCACCATAAAGTTTTTCTTGATAGAGAACTATTGGGAAACTGTTCCTAATAGCGTCAATTACTTGAATAAAAAATAAATGGCTTTCTTCTTTTTGTATATTTTAAAAGCACAAAGTTTATAAGGATAATAAGAAAGATATAAAATGCGTAAGGATAACATTTTCTTAAAACTGGTCAGAACTTATCTTAACTAACATTGAACATGGTGAAAAATATTCATAACAATTTTATTTAATAAAAAATATGCTACTTATGTATGAAACCCCGTAACTTTTGTGCGTTTTGCCATCAAAACTTTTAGCAAGTAGTTTTGAGGAAAGAAATGAATACCTCAAATCTGATGTTGGCGGCAACAAAATAGTTGGAATTGATGGCCACAGTTGGGCTGTGGAAGGTATTCATGGGCTTTCCATCGGGTCCAATTGTTGCTGCAGTGTCGTTACCCGTTATAACTGCTGGGCTATCGGAACGGCCCAAGAAAGTGATGAAGGACATTGATTTTGGAATCACTATTTTCTCCCTACAAAATAAGAAAATTGCACATATATTCAAAACAATTGCTTTTTTTTCGTCTTTTCTTTTGCCCCCTCCCTTTTTCTGCTTTCCATCGTATTTTAATTCTAAGAATTTTTACCGGTTGGTCTACTATCAAGACAAGAAACGTGTTCTCTTAGAATTATCAGATAGTTAATCTAATTAGGTTAGGGCAATCTACCTCATTTGTTGTGTACGCATTAAATAGTTCATAATTTACAATCAAAATCGTTTTTACTTAATTTACAATCAAAATCATTTTTAGTTACTGAAAAATTATGGTTTATTTTGAATAAAAAATGAAATTCCAATTTTCTAATTTTTATTGTTATTTAAAATGATTCATAATGGTAAACCTTTAAATTCTTCATTTAACATAGGCTCATTTTACCAAGTTGAGGACTAATTCAGAACTAGCCTAATCCAGATTAGTACTAGATCCAAAGCTTGAAACAATCTTCCCCTTGTTATTTACTGAAAACTTAACAAAGCCTAGTTAAGTTCTGATACGATCATGCAGACTAGGATTAATCCATTATTATTTCATTGATTAATTGCGGATAGACCCTATATCGTATCACTCAATTGTAGATAGATGTTGTTATAGCCTGCAAATAATTAAGTGTTAATCTTTGTTGAGTTGTCAACACGCATCCCAGTCCACGCCAAATTAGACATGATCAAAGCCTAAACAACTCGAACTACTACTACGGCGGACTCCATAAGCCGACAACTTACATGGCCAACTTGAAAAGTGGTACATGCCGACCTACCAATCAAATCGAACCCATAGTCCTCTACACTCGGCCCATTATCTCTGCCGGCAACTCACATAGCCAAGTAAAAAAGGCAGTGTTAGTCGGCCCCTAACCAGACGACTAAAGAGGCGGTACTTCTCACCCTTCTCGCAAGGAATCGTCCCTTCTCAACAGGTAGCACGACTTGTCCCTTCTCGCCAGGCTAAATCATTCCTTCTCGCCAGACTGAGTCAATAAGCGGTCTTCCTCAAGCCCCCGGCCAATAGCCAATCACCATCACATTAAATGCATGGTTAAAAATCATCATTGCTCTGGCCCCAAAAATATTTATGACTTATCAGGCTCCATCAGCACCAAGTACCTGCTGTCGTTTGACACTAACCACCTGAATGACTCATCTTCGCCAGTAGCCGATACCTGTCAGCTGTCTGCCGAGTCAGCTGCCTTCCTAGACTCGGCTCAAGTTACTTATTTGCCATTCTGATCCTTTATAAAAGGAAGACATGCAGGTCAAGGTAATTAACTTTCTGGATCTTCCACACAACTTTGAGATTCTTCTCATCATCTCACATTTTCCCATTCAAGTTCATATACTGACTTGATCGTCAGACGAACAACCGGAGAACCCAACTCTGGCCTCTTACGAGTTTTTCGTGTGCAGTGAAGAATAGCGATCTACAAAGCTAGACATCTGAAGGAGTTTGAGGACCCTAACTCCACTTTAATCCACAAATAAACCCTTGTTAGATAACTAACATTAACAGATGCCAAATAGTTCTAATTTGTAAATAGATGGATCCCAGGCTGGATTTTTTTTACTCTTAAAAGAGCAAAGAAAACATTTTGTAGAGATAAATAGACCCCAAGAATTTCTATGGATACGAATATACCTCCAATCTCAATCTTTTTAAACTCTTAAAAGAGTCAAAAAAAAAAAAAAAAAAACTCCACCCAAGTGGGCCTATTCGTACGTGGGGAAATACTATAAAGAGTTGATATGCACAAATATAGAACTACAAAGGATCTATCCGCAGCAATGGGTGATAGTACAGGGTCTATCCGCAATTAACCCTTTAGTTTCAAAAAAGGCCCCTAATTATCTGAAAAGTTTCAGATAGTTTCAAAAAAGGCCCCTAATTATCTGAAAAGTTTCAGAAAGCTGGCTAAAAGGCACGTGCCGGCATGCGTAAAGCAAAGCATATGCAACAGTCCACTTGTCGCTGGTGCCTGAGTACCTCGTCTGACGCTTTCAAACAACATAATCAAAAGGGAGGGCCACTTCGCAATCCAACTACCTTCCTTTTTCCACAAAAAAAGGGTGAGATCAAGAATTGAGAAAATAAAATACCAAAAACTCAAAACAAATCTAATCTCGAATGAAGAAACAAAACAAACCTAATCCAAACGCCAATAAGACTATTTGATTTATTGTAAAACATTGATATATATATATATAGCTCAATATAGTAACCATAGGTGTGGTTACTATATCTCCTCATTTTTAAATTTTTTTTTTGGAAAGGTCATATATATGTATGTAGAGTCATCAACAGATTGTGCTTTCCAAACCTATAAGATCAATTCATATTCAAATTTCATCAAGCAAGTCATTAAAATAGATTTTAATTTGATGCAGTGGAAGAGATTTTAAGATAATCAAAATATACCTATAAATCCCAGGCTTGATATCCAAGATGACTCTCCTAGTATTCTTCAAGGGAATACTCTCTATAGCTTCCCTTATGCTCTTATAATCTCCACCACCATCTTGGCTCACAATGTACCTCACCTTTGCGGCCTCAGCCTTCGCGAGCTTAGGATCCAGTGGGCCGGGCCCGTCGGCGAGCCGGTTTGAGCCCAAGTTAGCCTCGAATGAGCTACTTCTCTTGTAGTTCTGAACATTCCATGAGACCCATTTCTTGAAATCATCAGCATTTGAGTCATTTTGAAGTGAAGGGTTTGAATTTGATTTGGAGATTGTGAGGAGGAAGAAGAGAATGAAGTAGTAGTGGAGGCTGAGAGCCATAAAGTTAGTGTATGCATATTGAGTGGTGATGCGAGTATTATATAGTGGGGGTTGTATTTGTGTTTTTGCATAGAAACCCAAAACAAATTCAGTCTTATGTAATTAAACACACGCCCTTACTAATCACTCTTGATCTCAAAATATATTACTTAATTATTTTGAAAACCGTTATGTGTATTTCAACAGTTTTTTATACAATAATTTATGGTAAGTTATAACAACTTAGAGCAAACTATAGAAATCTGTGGCAACATAATTGAGTATACAAGCTTGCCCGGGTACACAAAATGGATTAAAAAAATAAGTCAACATGATGGTTTGGTTTTAATAATAATTTCAGTACGTAGTGAGCAGGTTTAAACCAAAAAAAAAAAAAAGGATATATAGAATTTTGGTTATAGGCAAAAGTCTGGTCGAGACTTTCTACATCTTTGGTTGTGGAGAAACCTTACAACTAACCTTCATGAAACTCATGAATGATATTCTTATATGAATTATTTGAAAAAAAATTAATTATGAAACCCGCTAAAGAAATCAATGCTATTCATCTATATAATCAATTTTAGATTTATGAAGAAAATTTCAAAATCGTCTCAACAGATTTTTTTTTAAGAAATAGACCTCGTTCACTTTTAATTATAGAAATCGATCCACTTTGAGTTAATTACGGTACTAATTAGTCGGGGTTGTCAACCTTGATTAATTAGTAATCTAATTACAAGCGGGGTCAAGGAGCGGGAAAGATTTACGGCAACTAATTAGGCTACTAATTATAATTAGTGACTCTAACCGCCGAAATGATAACTTCCGAACATTAAATACTCCAACAATAATTACCTCAAAAAAAAACCCCAATAATATTACGACAAAACACGATCTCCCCAGAAGTTTTCGCCCCAAATAAATATAAAATCTCCTGGATTTTTTAATTATTTATCCTTTCTTCACATAATTGATGAAAGCATGATGGATAATGATGTCACTGTGGCAAACCATCGTATAATGCTCATAATAATGTAGCATAGAACTGGTATAATGCTCTTTTCTTAATAAATGTGACAACTGTATTCCATTCGCAATAGTGGTGGAGTCCAGTCCAGTCCTGACACATTTTGGGCTTTAGTGGGCCGAGCTAGGGACTACAATTCATCATTTGGGTCAGCTTATAATCCGAATAAGTAATTAAAAAAATACAAAACAAAATAAAAGGTGAAGAAGGAGTCCTTACCTTAATTCATTTTCGGAAAATAGCTATTCTAGCAATTATGCCGTATGATATCGCATGTTAATGATTAAATACATACAATGGGAGCTATACTTGTGTATTTATTTATGTATTTATTCAATCTGACTGAGGTATTAAAGTGATCGTCACCGGATGCAGCTATGACTATTGTTTAAATATTCATTTCATCATTATAGTCACTGTGTTTTAAAGAGAAAAAAATATATTTATAAGATCTCTACTCTTAATATCTCTACGTCACATCCGCTGTCATATTTATAAGAAAAAAAAAATTCATCGTTCACGGATATTTGATCAGAGTTGGAAGTGGAATTAGGTTTTGTTACAACTCAAGAATTGATTCAAAGGAATACTGGAAGGGATCCATTGATTGATAGCAAACGAAGGCTATATATAGCCAGTACAAAATAACTAAGAAAGTAAATAGCTAACCACATCTAACAACCCTATAATGTGGTGATACGAATCAAAACAGTAAACAAACTGATAATAACAAATAACGACTAATTAAACAAACTGATAATAATAAATAACAACTAATTCTATCATTCCCTCCCTTAAACTAATGCATCTTAGCTTTCTTCTGTAACTTCAGTCACTCCCAGCATGTTGCGAAGCTTCTCAAACTGCTCTAACTTCAATGGCTTAGTCATAATATCTGCAATTTGTTCCTGAGTGTTACAGTAGCTTAGTTTGATGACTCCATCATTCACCAGGTCTCTAAGAAAGTGGAATCGTACATCAATATGCTTGCTCTTGCCATGGAACACCGGATTCTTTGATAACTGTATGGTAGAGCTGTTATCACACATAATCATTGTACTCGTCTTCTCTTCAATTCCAAGCTTCTCCAAGATCCTTCTGAGCCAAACACACTGACAGCTACACACCGCTGCAGCTATATACTCTGCCTCCGTAGTAGAGAGAGCAACAACAGGTTGTTTCTTTGATGACCACGAAACAGCTCCAGCTCCCAACATAAATACAGATCCAGATGTACTTCTTCGATCATCCAAGTCTCCAGCATAATCACTGTCCGTAAATGCCAAAAGTTTCAAGCTACTCTCCCTTTTCTTGTAAAGAATTCCATGATCTGTTGTACCCTTTAGGTACCTCAAAATTCTCTTTGCTGCGAGCCAATGTGCCATAGTAGGACTTGACATAAACCTGCTTATTAAGCTAACACCATACATTAAGTCGGGCCTAGTTGCAGTCAAATACATGAGACTGCCAACCACTTGTTTGAATAGAGTTTCATCAACTCTAACTCCATTCTCATCTTTGCACAACTTAGTACCTGGCACTATTGGATTCTTTACTGCATTGCTATTTTCCATGCCAAACCTTGCTAATACTTCTCGTGCATACCTTTTCTGGCATATGAAGATTCCATCTGCACACTGTTTAACTTCTATCCCCAGGAAATATTTCATTTTCCCTAAATCAGACATGTCAAATTCTGACATCATTGAAGCTTTAAACTCATCACACATGCTTCTATCATTCCCAGTAAAAATCAAATCATCAACATATAGACTGACTACCAAAATTTTACCTCCTTTTGTCTTGGTGAACAAGGTGTGCTCACTGGGACATCTTTCAAATCCTTCATGAAGAAAATATGCCTCAATTCTGCTGTACCAGGCTCGTGGTGCCTGTTTCAATCCGTAGAGTGCTCTCTTCAGCTTATAGACTTTCTCTTCTTCTCCCCTTTTAACAAATCCCTCAGGTTGCTGCACAAACACTTCCTCCTTGAGTTCCCCGTGAAGAAAGGCACTCTTCACATCGAGTTGAAAGACCTCCCAACTGAACTGAGCAGCCATTGAAAGTATCACACGGATGGTGTCGAGCCTTGCTACTGGAGCAAATACTTCAGTATAATCTACTCCATGACGTTGTGCATACCCTTTTGCCACCAACCTTGCTTTGAATTTCTCTATTTCTCCAACTTCATTACACTTAGTCTTGAACACCCATTTAACTCCAATAGGCTTGACTCCTTTAGGCAACGCTGTAAGCTCCCAGGTTTGATTCTTTTCTATGGCTTCGATTTCTGTTGACATTGCTTCCCTCCATTTCTTGCTTTCATTTGCTTCTTCAAATGTAACTGGATCAGTTACCGCCATCATCACATTGAGGTTCTCTTCCTCTGAAATTCCTGCCCCTGTTTCATAGTCTGCCATCCAACTTGGTGCTCTTCTTTCTCGTGCTCCCCTCCCTTCAGCTAATTCTCCAGCTGCATCAAGCCCCTCAGGTGTACTCGAATCTTGATCAGAATTTGGCTCATTTGAAGGCGTCTCCATTGGACTACTGCTTGAGTTGCTGCTTGAGGGTATCTCATCATTTTCTTCCTCAGTCTGATCATCACTTTCATCTTCATCACCCCATTCTAGTATGTCTCCCTTGATTTCATCGTCTGTTCTGCCCCAGTCCCAACTTTCTTCTTCTTCAAAAATTACATCCCTGCTGATGATAATTTTCTTTGAGACTGGATCACATAATCTCCATGCTTTTGATTCTTCGCTGACTCCTAGAAAGACACATTTTTTGCTCTTATCATCCAACTTGCTCCTTTTTTGATCCGGTACATGGACATGTGCTACACAACCAAAAATTCGAAAATACTCCACCACTGGTTTCTTACCACTCCATGCCTCTTCTGGGGTTGTATTTTGAACTGCTGTTGTTGGACATCGATTTTGAATGTGCACACACCATCTCACAGCATCAGGCCAGAAGGTTTTGGGAACCTTTTTCTCACTTAGCATGGATCGGACTGCATTCATGATTGTCCTGTTCTTCCTCTCGGCAACCCCGTTCTGCTGAGGGGTATAGGCTACTGTCAACTGTCTACTGATGCCATGTGATCGACAGAATTCTCCAAACTCATTTGAGTTGAACTCACCACCCCTATCTGTCCTTAAACAGGTTATGTATGCCCCTGTCTCCTTCTCAACACAGGCCTTGAAGTTTCTGAATGTGACAAAAGCTTCTGATTTCTCATGCAAGAAATAAACCCAAGTTTTACGAGTAAAGTCATCAATAAAACTTAAGATGTACCTCTTGTTGCTGCTAGAAGTTGGGGTGATGGGACCACATATATCTGAATGGATTAGATGAAGTTGTTTTGATGCCCTCCATAAGCTTTTCTTGGGTATAGGCTCTCTGTGCTGCTTGCCAGTCAAGCACGTGGTGCATATCTTCTCTGGAGGCTTTAAAAATGGTAACCCAGTTACCATTTTGTTGACAGATAGCATTCTCAATCCCTTGTGGTTCAAGTGCCCGAAGCGGCAGTGCCATATGTGAGCTTCTTTGTCAGACACACCTTCAGTCTTTAAGCACATAGAACTCTTTGTTGCCATGGAGGCTAACACAAAGAACATTCTGTTCCCACTCATGTTAGTTTGCATGATCAATCCTCTCTTAGGATGAAAGACTTTGCAGGCTCCATTTTGAATCAAAATAGCTAATCCCTTCTCTTGAAGCTGTCCTAAGCTTAATAAATTGTTTTTAAGCTCAGGAATATAGTAAACATCAGAAATCACCTGGGTTATGCCATTCACTTCCACTCTTATGCTTCCTTTTGCTATCACCGCCATTGTTGTGTCATTCCCAAGCTTCACTGTTCGACTGAAATCTTCTTCCAGATCCATGAACCATTCTTTGTTCCCGGTCATGTGATTACTGCATCCTGAATCGAGGAACCACACCTCGTCCCTCTTTGCTCGATGATGTTCTACATACGACATCAGCAAGAGCTCCTCTTCTTCTTCTAATTCTGCATAATTTGCTTTCTTTTCCCAGTCAGGACATTCATATTGAAAATGCCCCAACTTATGGCATTTGAAGCACTCAATGGTTGCTTTGTTTGGAAACTGTCTTCCTCTTCCTCGGCCACGTCCTCCTCTGAGTGCGCCTCGACCTCTGCCTGTTCTGTCTTCCTGAGCCACTTTCAACACATGTTCCTCTTCATGGTGGCCCTGCATCCTCTGTTCTTGAACCAGCAGACTCCCATGTAATTCATCAATGCTCAAGGTGCTTAAATCATTTGACTCCTCTATTGAGCAGACAACATAATTGAATTTAGAAGTCAAAGATCTCAGTACCTTGCTGACCACTGTACTCTGCTCTATTGTCTCGCCATTTGTCTTCATTTTGTTCACTGTAGACAAGGTTCGCCCCAAGTAGCTGTCTATCTTCTCTCCTTCTTTCATGGTGAGTAGCTCAAACTCTCTTCTCAAAACCTGAAGTTGAGCTCTTTTCACCTTAGTGGATCCTTGATACTTCTGCTTCATTGAATTCCAGATTGCCTTCGACGTCCCTTTGTCGAGAATTGTCTCCAGAATTTCTCTATCAATTGCCTGGAACAGATAGTTTTTCACCTTCAAATCTTTGAGCTTGGCTTCCTCCACTATCTTCCTTTGTGTCTCAGCCGCTGGTGACGTCCCGATTGCCGGTGTCAGGATTCCTTCGTCCACCAGACTCCACATCTCCTTGCTTCTCAGAAAGTTCTCCATCGTCATCGCCCAATAATCGTAATGGCCATCGAATCTTGGGATGGAGGGTTGCAGAAACTTCTCCGATGTTGACATTCTGCTCTTTCTGTGATTCACTCACACTCTTTCACACAATCAGGCCCTTTACAGTGCTCTGATACCAATTGTTACAACTCAAGAATTGATTCAAAGGAATACTGGAAGGGATCCATTGATTGATAGCAAACGAAGGCTATATATAGCCAGTACAAAATAACTAAGAAAGTAAATAGCTAACCACATCTAACAACCCTATAATGTGGTGATACGAATCAAAACAGTAAACAAACTGATAATAACAAATAACGACTAATTAAACAAACTGATAATAATAAATAACAACTAATTCTATCAGGTTT
This sequence comes from Asparagus kiusianus, assembly GCA_022839385.1. Lineage (NCBI taxonomy): Eukaryota > Viridiplantae > Streptophyta > Magnoliopsida > Asparagales > Asparagaceae > Asparagus > Asparagus kiusianus. Next base: position 217,152 of record BQKN01000111.1, on the reverse strand, counting down.
GGGAGGAATTATGGCGAGTGAGCGTACAACCTGTGCAACTGTTTATATGTTGTTGGTGACCACTTGAAAAGTATTGAGGACTGGGACCAGCTGAAGCGAAAGCTTAAAAGAGGCAAGAGGACTCTACGCGTTCCCATTGCAAAAGCTAAATTTGTTTCTCAACGGATGCGATGCATTTTATTCCATTTTGACCTTTTTTTTGGAAAGCGGAGATGTGAGGTGTCCTCCTCCTATTGCATAATGAGTCGGTCATCATTAATGATGCCTAGTTCATTATGCAATAAGTAGGGGACACCTCACATGCTCCCCCTGTTGATCCCATACTTTGGGTCCCTGTAGCAAAGCTCTTGTAAAAAATCTTTACGATCAAGAATGTAGAGGATCTGAAACCGAATAGAACCATAATTCTTTTGATATGTCGATTTTAAGACTAGCGGTAGGGCTACTTAATATCCAGCAATATCACAAGGCACGACTGGATTTTCTACATTATGGGTATTTTAATTTACTTTTACTTGTATTAATTTACTGCTAAAGATACTAATAAGATTAAGATAAAACACCACTAATGAGGATAAAATTATAAAGTGCAACCATGATGAGGGTAACGAGGGACACCATTGAGCCACAATCTGTTCTATTTTATAAGTTTAGGCCTTCTATTTGTTTATGGGCCATACCTGTTCTGCCGTCTTTACACCATTTTCTCTATAAAGCCCATGTCAAGTCGTCACGGCCTTCAATGAATTTAAGTAGATTTTTTTGGTTCTCTACTGAAGCCCTCGGTTTTAAATGTAGGGTGTAATACTTTTCCAATATTTAAATGAAATTTGTGGCCTATCATATACCTACTCCAACGTATTTCATTCCATAAAAAATCCAACGTATATCATCTTCATCATTCATTATTACAATAACTTAGATGAATTTTGAGGCTTTTTATATTAAACTCATTCTATTTTAAATAGAGCTTTGCTATAGGGACCCAAAATAATAATGTCCAACTCATTATCCAATAGAAGGAGGACACCTCACTTGTCCCCCCTATTGGTCCCATATTTTGGGTAATTGAAGAATTTCTAAAATATGGGACCAATAGGGGGGACAAGTGAGGTGTCCTCCTTCTATTGAATAATGAGTTGGCCATCATTAATGATGGCCAACTCATTATCCAATAAAATTGGGACACCTCACTTGTCCCCCCTATTGGTCCCATATTTTGGGTCCCTATAGCAAAGCTCTTTAAATATAATGCAATATGTTTCTAAAATTTACCCATTCACAATCAAACTTTGTTGGTAAATATGGAATATTGCACATAAATTTCAATTTCTTCCGCATTTCCACACCATTGGAAGTCCATTAAATGTTTAAACTACAAAATGTTATCTATATTTTTCTCAATACTATAAACGCTTTTATAGGTAACATGTGTATTTATTTATAGAAATATGAAATGGGTAATAGTAACATGGAAGTGTTTTGTAGCAGAAAAAGCAATATATCAAAACCAAGATTTTTCTCGAAAAATCAAACCATAGGTGTAGTTACTATTACAAATATAAAGATCCGTCACTTTTTTTTATAAGAAAAGAAAAGAGAAAAACATTTGCATAGTTTCACTCATCAAATAATAAGTCATAAAATTAGACAAAGAGCCACTTTGAAATATTTTCACAAAATGCGGCAGCCTTCACTTCCCACAAATTTCCCCAAATAATATGCATCTCTCCATTTCTAAATTTAAAAAACCTTTTTACTCTCTTTTACCCACTTAAAACCAAATATCCTCAACATTCCACAAATTGCCTCCCATATCCCACTCCTCAAAGTCCAGTAACCCCCGGTCAGAGTAACCTGCCAAACTCCGGTACTCCGCCTCATGAATCTGGTCACCCCCAGTACTCGCGCCGCCCACAACATTATAACCCTCAGCAGTTAAACAATCTGACGTAAGCGGTGACGAGGACCGAGTAACGACAGAGTCCGAGCTGGAGCAGCCCGGGCTCTGCTCGTGCTGCCCGTTAACGGGTTCGGGTACGGTTGAGTTTGCCTGGATCCGCTCGAGGAGCCGGGGAATCCAAAGGTGGTACATCACGTCTTTGAATTGTTTGCCGTTGACGTCACACTTGAGTTGCTTTGCGTGTTTTTGCACTCTGGTCCTCCAGTAGTTTTTTATTTCGTTGTCGGTCCTACCCGGTAAGTGTTGTGCAATTTTGGACCACCTACATTTTTGCATGTTAAAGGCGCATTAAATTGTGATGAGCACAGATTCTAGATTCGGAATTATGGATGATTCAGTTGCATATGGATTCCTTGTAGCATAGCGCTTTGGATTTATTGTGCTTGTGCAGTTTGATTTTAGCAGATAGACCTCCTCTGAGGAGAATTCATTTGATTTATGAATTCATCTGAGGTAAAAGAGTTAAAAAATAAATCCACTCAGAGGATTAAAAATTAAACATCCAATTAAGAACAGCAAGTTCCAAAATGTGATGCTACATGAGTTCTAAGGATTTGATCCAAAAGACAACTAATGTAACATTCTTATAACCCACTACCTTATGTTAATTGCAACTTAAACTTAATACATATACGAAGTAGTGGCTTCAACTGTCTAGCTTGGATTAATTAGTTGAATGACTGATTCATATGTCAAGTTGTTTTATGAACAATTATGATTTAATCCAAATGTCATTAACACAATATGCATGAGATAACATTAAGCTAGCTAGCTTAATTACAGTTGCTTACTTATTTCCAAATCGCGAATGAAGCTCGAGAATGAGCAGTTGTTCTTCGAGGGTGATGTTGCCTCGTCGGACATCAGGACGGAGGTAGTTCAGCCATCGGAGTCGGCAACTTTTGCCCGTTCGCTTTAGTCCTGTGGTTTTATCTCAAAGTGTGAGATTAAATAGCTTTAATACAGTTCTACATGATATGATATTCAGAAAAAAAATTCCCGATATATTGCTTTTTATTTTAATATTTAAGATATTTTATTCATGATTTCGCATGGGTTAACATGAACTGATCTTTTCGAGGGACTGCACTACAATAAAAGTTATATATGTGTTCACGCATACTTATTTTATGACACATAAATTTTTTATTTTATTTGTAAATGATTAAATAATAGTGATGACACAAATAAAAAGGTATAGCAAATCTCTCGTATTTGTGTCATCAGATATATAATTAAATATAATTGAAAAAGGGTAATAGTCCAACATAGATTGTGAGATGGTCTATTAATAGACTTAAATAACACATCTTAGATTTTAATTATGATGATGATTAAACATTTATAATAGTATATAAGCTAAAAAAAACTCTATAGTTAAGTGTTTTTTGTAAGAATAATCATAGGTTGGGTGACTTTCTGGGAAGTTATAGTTTTGAATGATGATACTATTTATATGTTTATGTTTTAGACTCAATTATGTGTCACTATTTTTGACACATATATGCGCCACAAGTTTTGTGACACGTGTATGTGTCACCACTCACGACACATATATGTCTCATGAGTTTTGTGACGTCACATTCTCACATGTGTAGAAAGACGCTCCACGTATGCTCTAACAACACTTTTGGTATGTGTCGATTAGAGACAAAACATGTATCATAATTTATAACTTTTGTTGTGGTGCTAGTTACATGCCAAATGGTAGTTTGATTCTCATGTCACGTGATAAAAACGTAATATAAAACAAAATGGGACGTTTATCATAGCGTACGTATTTCTTGAAGAAATCATAAATTCAAGATACTACTGTAAATATGTTCAGAAAAATTAACTCTCGTATAAATGAAAGTGTATGGATTATTCATTTTCGTTAAAAAGAAGATAAAGAAAGGGAAGTTTGTTTATGAGAAACTCTCACCCTATATATGCCACAATATATGACTATAGGAAAAGTTAGCATATCATGTACCTATATGACCTCATATATGTCAATAAAAAAGGGTTATGGGTCCCTAAACTTTAATTGCGTAGCAATCATATTGGAAACAGGGGTTAGTTACTTAGAGATATGAAATGTATATATAGGGAAAACGTATGTTTCGTGCTTGCGTGCAATCACAAGTGCAAATTAAGCTAGAGAACTTACGGAGAGAAGAATAAATAAACCACGATTTATAAAGTTTTGTATAACAAACTTTCTTTCATGATTCATGGTACGTGCATGGATGCCTCGGTTCAGAAGTCAATATTAATTCATGGGTTCTGATTAATTCTTACCTGAAGAACGAGCAAGGGAGTTCCATCGACCCTCGCCGTGATTTTCTATGTAATTGATGAGTGTTACATCTTCCTCTATCGTCCACGGCCCTCTCCTAAGCTCCGTCTCCTCTCCATTAATCTTAATATCTGCTGTTGAAGTGCTGCATACAATTCCCTTATTGATCTCCATTAGAGAGACAGAGACACAGAGAGAGAGAGAGAGAGAGGGGTGTCTTGCTTTAATCGTGATGGATAAGGATATATGATAATTTAGATAGTTGGTGTGGTGCCTTTATAGATGGCGAGTGATACAAGGAAGTGGTACTATTAGCCGCATTAATTAATTGTTAATTAGATTAATTATTAGGTTGAGCCACATAATTAGCTCTACACACAAAGCTTGGGACCGATTTGAGAAAAGAAAAATTCCTCAAGGATCCAAAATATGGGACTAATAGAGGGGACAAGTGAGGTGTCCCACTCATATTGGATAATGAGTTGTTCATCATTAATGATGACCAACTTATTATCCAATAGAAGGAGGACACCTCACTTGTCTCATCTATTGGTCCCATATTTTGGGTCCCTGTAGCAAAACTCTTGAGAAAAAACAGGGCAACAATAAATAAAAGCCGCAACGTACGAGAGATTAATTAATTAATTAATTAAAGCGTTTGAAATGTGGCTAACTCTTCATCTCAGCTTGCATATATTCTCTTTGTTTTATTCACATCGATCTTTCAATTATCGCATGTGGCTTTTGGCTAGGGTTTCGTGTTGGACTTTGGCCGTTGATTGGGTGCTACTCTTTAAGTCCAACGTTTTTCGAAGGGCTCTTGGATCGATGTGGAATATTACTACGCTTGGTTTGCCAACAAAATTAGAGCGTTTCAATGATTTCGCACCATTTTTAGAACTTACAAAAGGTCCACTTGGATTCTGCTTCTTATTAGCAGCATCTGGGTCCCTCTTAAGCTATAGCTGTCCCTAGTTTAATTTGTTTCCAGCTTGTACTAAGTGCTTTGACTGGTTTAACGTCTCTCTTTATATTCTAAAATTAACATAATTGCAAGTTCATGCATGCTACCCTAATGCGCAGCAAAAACAATTTATATATATCGATCTAACTTCAAATTAAGTGGATCAATTGCAAGTTTGTAAAATGAAGAGATGGAACTCAGGTTCAGTTTTTTCAGGCAAACAGGTTCGCGGTCGACCGGTGCGGTCGACCGCATTCGTGCACAGAAGCTACTGGGCGTTTGGATCAGTGGCAGTCGACCGCGCCGGTCGACCGCCGAACTCTCTGGACTTTTGGATCAGCCGCTGCATGGAGGGCGGTCGACCGGGCCGGACGACCGCGCTGGGTCGGTGCCGACCCCCCCGCCCCCCCGCCGCTGCGGTTTTGAGTTGGGTCTGTTTTCAAACCCGTTTCGTTTTGAATTTGTATAAATACCCTTTGGGTGTTTTTTAGGGTTAAGAGCAAGGACGAATTTGAGCAGATAGAGAGAGTTTTCTTTGGGCTTCTATTCTTGGAGCAATTGGAGAGATTGAGAGTTGATTATTGAGGGTTTATGAGAGATTTGTAACCCTAGTTTGTTCCTCTTGATTTCTAATAGTGAAAACTCCCCTCTCCTTGCCCCGTGGACGTAGGCATCTCGCCGAACCACGTAAAACTGGTATTTGATTATTTGTGCTATTGATTTTGATTGGTTCTTTATCTTTCTCGGCGATTGTTTTGGTTTCTCGAGGCACAACATAAAATATATTACAATAGGATATAATAAATCAAATGGTAAGTAGGCCATATTGGCGAAGAAGATATACATACCTGTGCAAACTTCTTAAAGTGTTCAAGTAAAAAAAAAACCCTTATTTATATTATAGAAATTGGTTTTCTTACTTGAGACGTGTTTGTATTTCTTTACCGAACTCACAGTTATACATAAAAGAATAATGATAATCAGATATGACGTCTGCATTATTAGCAACACAACGGAAAACTTAGTCATAAATCAATGAAAGACATAACGGAGAAAAGAGAAGACAATCACAAAAACACAAGGAATTAATGAGGTTTGATAACGAATTAACGTGATTACGTAAGTCCTTGGGTTACAACCAATTGGTCATTATTCCACTAATATCCAACAAAAGATTATAACAAATTCAAAAACCATAAACTCATCTCTCTTACCTCTATATTTTTCTCTGTTAAATTTTTCTTTTTAGGGGATAAATAACAACAGGCCATTGAAGTTACATATTTATAGCATAGAATTTCTTTCCATGAGGTTGAAAAAAATAATAATAAAATACTCTCACCACAAAAATCACAAATTAAAATTCACCTCTAAGAGTGCTACCCCCTAAACACCCACTTGCTAATAGACCAGCGAAATTGTCTTTTAGCTGTTGTGCACTTCTATAATGAAAGTACCCTGGGGAGGGGGGTTGAATAGGGTAATTGTTAATCTAATCCGATTTTAATACTAAAATTAAACTTATTAACTAATATATCCTAACAATAAAATATGCAAGGATATACAATAAGCAATAAGTGATATAAACAATAAGACATTAATGATAAGTGCGCCAATGCTAAACACAAACAAACAATATGATCACGGAGTTCGGTCAACCCTCGACCTACGTCTCCGCTTCTCACCTCGAAAAGATTCTTTACTATCAACACAAAAAGCTACACAAATCGGTTTTTAAAGTTCACCGAAAACTTTTACAACTCACACGTTTGTCAATACCACAATACACTCCTCTAAATGTTGGTCGATTCGTGTCACCTTCCTCAAGTGCTTGAAATTACTACCTCTCCATAGGCTTTTACAACCAAGTCACTCCTCTTAGAATTGACCCCGTTCTTCTCTCAAACACTTCTCTAAGTGCCCTTGTGCATTACAACGTGTTCTCTCAATAATAAGGCACAGTTAAATTTGTTTGTTCTCTAATAAAAGGATGAGAACTAAGTATAAGCTCATTCTCAATGAACCACTCTCCACAATCCAAATATACAATATGTCAAAGTACTTATGCTCAAATTGGTTGTGTGAAATCAATGAGTAAAAATAAAATCAAACTTGAATTAATCTTTCAAATATAAATATAGCAATTTAAATATAAACAAGCTAGATAATTGAGTTTAGAAAACTTCTCCAAAGAGCACAAAGAGATGTAGATGAAGATTTGAAGTTGAATTCCTTATAAAAGGCTAGAAGACATATTTTGTATTGATACGAAGTGGGTATTAATAACGGATTTGGATCCTCTCCACTACAAAAAAGTAGTGGAGAGACCACTACTTTTAATCTCAAGCGTTGATTATTTAGTAGGCGGTTATGATACAATCTAAATCTAACACTTACCATACATCTGTGTATTGCACTCATTCCTAATTTGCACTAAAAAAAAAATCATAACCATCAACTAGATAATCAATGGCTATGATTATGTAGTGGTCCCTCCACTATTTTTTTGTAGTGGAGAGGATCCGAATCCATTAATAACCCAAGAATACAGATGTACAAGGAAAGTAGATCACTACAATAAGATACCTAAACCATATCAGCTATACAAGGAAAGTAATTATATACTTCCTATACAGAGAGAAAGATAAAAGGAAATTAATTATATACTTCCTATACAGAGAGAAAGATACAAAAGGAAAGTAAGGTGGCTGATTAATTATTCTTTACACGCCCCCGCAAGATGGAGGAACCATCAGTGACTCCAATCTTGGATTTGAACCGAAGAAAAAGCCGTTGCACAGCGACAAGCTCTCGAACAAAGAAATAATCGAGCGCAAGATGCTTCATACGCGAGTGAAAAACAAGATTTTTGGCAACGAAGGTAGCACCTAAGTTATCACAAAGTAATGAGGGAGGCTTTTTGAGGACAACACCAAGCTCCCGTAATAAGTTCTGAATCCATAGAACTTCTGCAGCGGCATGAGCAAGGGCTCGATATTCAGCTTCTATAGAGGACCTAGATACAGTTTTCTGACGAGCAGACTTCCAAGAAATGACGAGCAGACTTCCAAGAAATAACATTGGGACCAAAATAAATCACATAGGCAGTTGTGGATCTCCCCCCCATCCGAGAGACCACCCCAGTCAGAGTCAGAAAAGGTTGTGAGAGTAAATGGAGCACCATAGTGTAGGAACAAACCATGAGAGAGAGTACCCTTTAGATACCGCAATAACCGTTTGACCGCTTGCCACTGAGTTCCGCAGTGTCATTGGTGCTCTTCAGCATTTGACGTCTCCAGACAAGAAAATTGTTGGAGGTAAGCTTGATAGGAAAGTGAGTCGGCGCATTAAGCTGCACAACTTCGGTGGTGGCGGTGATAGGAGCCATTGGAGAGGGGTTCGAATTTCTAGAAAGGAAAAAAAATTGGATCGAAAACTCGTGAGAGTGTTTATGCTCTGATACCATGTAAAAGGCTGGAAGACATATTTTGTATTGATACGAAGTGGGTATTAATAACCCAAGAATACAGATGTACAAGGAAAGTAGATCACTACAATAAGATACCTAAACCATATCAGCTATACAAGGAAAGTAATTATATACTTCCTATACAGAGAGAAAGATAAAAGGAAATTAATTATATACTTCCTATGCAGAGAGAAAGATACAAAAGGAAAGTAAGGTGGTTGATTAATTATTCTTTACATTCCTCAAAACGGAAATTGTAAGCCTTCTCTTTGTGAAAACTTCTTCACATAAATAAACCGACTTAAAAACGTGGAAACAAACTGAAAAAACTCCTCTTGAAACTCTTGTTAAAAACCATGAAAAACTTGTCATGAAGAATAAGCATTGAGGAGTATTTATACCCTAAAAAACAAACAAAATAGAAAACTAGTCGTTACAGTCTTTTCGGTCGACTGATGAAGATATTGGTCAACCGAGGAGCTGATCGTTGGCAGCATCCAGGACTCTATCGCTCGACTGATGATTACCATCAGTTGACTGATAGACTGCTTCGGTCAACTGATCGAGATCAGTCAACTGAGCAGAAACAAAACTGCTAATTGTAGAGCAGTTTATCGGTCGACTGATATGAACAATCGGTCAACCGAAAAACATGCACATCACCTATTTGCACAGTAAATTTAATTTTTAAAGTATGTTTAAAAATAGCAGTTAAATTCCAAAAATTATGAAAATTAGGAAAATATTTATATACATGAATATAAACATGTTAGAAAAGAAACTTTTGAAATATCATTTCCCGTTTGTAAAAAGTTATCATTTTGCAAAATCTCAAAAATACGAGTTTGTTTTAAACACTTAATTTAGACAAAACGTCTTGAACCAAGTTTTGAAATCTTGTTGAATGGATTAATGGACTTAGAAAAGATGTAAAACTAACTCAGTAAGTCAATAATCCAAATATATATGATATTTTCTCAAAAACACTCATATTATGATAAAACGAGAAATAACGTGTGTGTATAAGAATTAAGCTCTTAAGCATAACACACAAAGTATAACTCCTAAACTAATATATCCAAGTTGATATGCATGAAGCTTGATCTTGAATCTTGGACTTGAATTGCGTCGACTTCATTCGAAATATCGTCGTTACGGCACAAATCCTTTCTGTAATGAAGTAGGCAGAATAAAAAGCAGTAAAATCAAAATTTTTATCCACCTACATCCTAAGATCCATATGTAGAAGAAGATCCAAGATAGAAAATTACCTGAAGCGTGTAGATTAACAACAAAAAACTGCGTACTCGTTGAAATGTTGTGCGGCAATTGTAGCGACGCCTCTACTAGTATCCACACGAACTTGTTGGAACTCCGCACGTCAGTGTGCTAGCACTTTGAAGACAACGGTCTTTGGAGTCTCTCTCTCTTTTTCCTCATGATTTCAGAAGCTCGATTGGATGATCAAAAGGTCCATCCCATGCCCCTTTTTATAGGGCTGTGAGGTAGTTTCTCAAACCGTAAAGAGATCGGGATTCCAATCATACGGTTTCTCAAAATATAATTTCTTCAAATCAAATCATATCTTTAAACCGTGATTGATCATATCAATTTGATTGCTAGGAGATAGGTTCATTGAACTTGATCAGTATTTCTTTTAAACGTGATTGATCAAATCAATTCTGATCAATTAATCGAGATTGATCAAATCAATCCTTATCCAATTACCCGATATCCTCCAACATGTTCTTGTGTGCGACCCAATAGGTTTACACGATGTTGGCAGTGAGCCAAAATACTTTTTCGGCCCACAAGTCATAAGCGGACCCTAGCAGGACATTATGACTACCTAAATCATGTAAAGGTCATCTCAGACGAAACCTAGTTTACAATGGACATATGTCGGTCTCTTCATCACTAGATATCTTGATTGAACTCAATGCATGAAGCGTGTCAACCTTATACAATTCAACCTTTAATTTCTCTCACCTGAAGTTAGACTGACTTTTCAATAGTTGACTCTCAACTAATTAGGCATGGCCATGCACTTTCTCAGTCTATCTTCTTCGAGGGGCCCAGAGATATCATACTCTCATTTATATGAGAGGGACAAATTCCATCTTGACCATTCACATCCCTCTGCATGATTCATATCATACCCGATTGATACCTTTATTATTATCTGTTTAGGGAAACGTTTGGTAACATCAAAGTATACAATCCTCATGTAGGAAACCGTGATAATCTCAGGTCAAAAGACCGAACATAATCATTGTATGAAACCTACTGATGACACATATAATCCATGCAGTGTTTCATAGCGGGTCAGTCCAGTATCATGTTCACTAACATATACCCATGTGATTGACTTGATATCTCATATCCATGATCCGTGAAACATGATCATCAATCAATCCACATACTGCCTATAAAATCATTAGTGTCCCAACCAATGACAAAAGACAAAGACTATTTAGAATAACATCTGTAAAACCCCGTAAAATTGAATATTTTATGATAAATAATGATAAATATGTTATATGGTGAAAAATAATATATTTTGATATTTGGATATGATAAGAATTTATTTGAGATTACTTCAATGTATATTTGTGAAAATATGAGTGCAAATGCACAAAACATGCACAAAGGCCAAGAGTGAAAATCTGGAAATAATGACCAGTTATGAGTTTTTATATTTTGCACACCGATGCAGTTAGAATTTGGAAAAGTGTAAAAGACCAAAGTTGTAGGTCTCTTCAACAGCTTTCCAACAAGTCTTAGATCACCTCATTCTGAGGTCAGATGAGAAAGGTACAGCTAAAATACCAAAGAGGTATTTTCCTAGTCAGACTAGGTTTCCTGGTTCGGGTCTAACAGGTTTGTTTCGGGGTTGCCTCTATAAATACATGTATTTTTCACGAAAATTCTTTTCTTTTATCATATCTAAGAACCCTAACAGCCACCAAACCCCCATAAACCCTATTTTGAATTCTTGGAGAAGATTTGAGGCTTTCAAGTTGTGTTTTGTTGATTTTTGGCTTTTGGAGTGGAGATCTCCTTCGATGTTGCTTCTAACAAGTTTTCCTACAACCCCAGGTGAGTATCATCTCTACTAATTCCCCTCCTAGTTTTTAAAATATTTTTGAAGAGTTTTTAATGAGTTTTATAGAGCCTAATCAATTAATTTGTGTATAAAAATCGGATCTTTTGTATATATGTATAAAGACTAGGTCTTTTCATGTTAAAGAGATTAAGCACGAATTTACAGAAGTATTTTAAGATCTGAAAATAATTTAAATATTATTTATCTGAATTTAGATGTCTTATTCTTCGTTTTAAAGTTTCGTGCATGATTGAAGGTTTACATATGATTTCTTGTGCAAATAATCATGCTTGTTATGTTCTGCTGAAAATCTGCTGCACATATATACTATTGAGCTAGACATTTGAAATAACAAATGAAATCCAAATTGAACCAAACTAATTTCAATTGAAAGATATGTGAATCTAGTTTTCAAAACAGAAAACCATACCTAAAGATAGTTTTCCTAGAGAAAGATATGCTCATTTTACTGATGATAGGTTCTGCAGAAAATCTGCTGCACAAATAAAATGTTCGACTGGAAATTAGAAATATCATATGAACTCCAAACCGAGCCAAATCAGTGTCAAATGATATCTATGTGAGTCTAGTTTTTAAAACGAAAAACTATTCTTAAAAAGAGTTTGTCCAGAGAAAGATATTCTCAATTTACTAATGATATATTTTGCAGAAAACTGCAGATGTGCTGATTTGAAATAAATTGATATATTACGTAAAGGTTTCTTGAGTTTTGCTGTTGTTTGTTATTTTTGAGAGAGTTTCTTGATCTTGTACTGTTATATACAATGCTTAAGAGTTGTTTAACATCTGGGATAATGATGAACACCAGATATGGACACGCACACCGAGATATGTGCACGTACACTTAGATTATGTTGTGTTAGCATACTTTTTGTCGCACGTTGAGCTGATGAATACATATGAAAGAGTATAGTTAATTCATGTATCCGGAAATATGGAGATAAAATCTATTTGCCGCAGAACGATTGAGTAATAGTATTACAATAGTATCGTTATTTCATGTATCCGGGATAGGGAGATAAAACCTATTGCCGCAGAACGATTGAGTAAGAATATTACAAAAGTATCGTTAATTCATGTATCCGGAAATAGGGAGATAAAACCTATTTGTCGCAGAACGATTGAGTAATAGTATTATAAAAGTATCGTTATTTCATGTATCCGGGATAGGGAGATAAAACCTATTTGCCGCAGAACGATTGAGTAATAGTATTACAATAGTATCGTTATTATATGTATCCGGAATAGGAAAATAATAAATCCTATTGCCGCAGAGAGATTGAGTAACGAGCATTACAAAAGTATCGCTATAGTACAATATGATGCACACATAGATATTTGATCAGTTGTAAGTTTTACTTTCCAGATGGATTGCCCGCGAGTAGGGTATTTTCCTTTAAGATTTTGATGCACTCGTTATGAACGGCAGATATATTTGTTTTAGCAATTGTTAATATCCTCTTATTATAGAGCAGGTCACTCGGACGTAGTTCGAGATGAGATGATTATTCTTTATGTTAGAGATTGGAGTATTTATCATTGATTATTTGTTATTCATTCATAGAGAGTTCTATGAATGATTTGATATATGTATGTACTGACTCTATTTTCTTATATACTCCTACCCCTTCCCCTGGGGAGAGGTAGTGATGATCTCGCTAGCGCTTTGACGCTCGTTGTTTTCCCCCCTTTCAGGCAGCGAGTCTGGCGCACGGAGAGTCGCAGGTTGATGGGACTTCTTAGTTGTCCATTTAGTTACTTATCATATTTTGTAGTTATTACAGAACTCTACATTTTGTTGATAAATCTCAGAATCTAGATTGGTATTTTATTTCATAGAGTTGAGAGCTATTGTGAGACTTTGTTTATGTGACTCGTTGTATTTGAGATTCAGTTCAGACTCAGAGATATGTCTATTTTATTCCAGTTGGGCTCATTATTGATTTTTCTTATGCTTCTTCTGTGTATATCCAGTGTTGCCCTATTTCTATTTTTACTTGTCTGTACCTTCACCTGTTTATTGTTTCCACTAGAGAGATAGTGATTGTGATAGTGAAACTTATCATAGCATGGTGGTTGGTGCTTGGCAGGTTTGACAATCCGGGTTTCACCTGGGACTGCAGCCTTGTGTGAACCCTGGAGCGTCACAGTTGGTATCAGAGCTCTAGTTCCAGCATCCTTAGGATCATTCCTGTGTCAAATTGTGGAGCTAGGATAGAGTTTTCTAGGATTCACGTATAGAGTCCGTTAGGAATTCCTAGAATGAGTGAGGACGATATGTGCGTATATCTCAAAATTTCAAATTTTTTTATGATAATTATTTTATGTTGATTTGAAGTATTTGCGTGAATACTATATGTTATGAATACGTATTGTGATACGTTATATATATGTATATATGTTTGCGATCTCACTTACTGTGATCATAAGCTCTCCTCTTGATATTATAAATATTGGAACGAGGATGCAGTCGAGATAAGACTCATACCCGGAGAGCTCAGCAAGCAGAGTCTGAGCCGCAGCAGGCTCCACAGTATTTGATCGACTTTATAGCACCGTTTGTAGAAACAGAGACTAGCAACACTCGAGGAGGGAGTAGCGAGCCACATTGCATTTTCTGGAGTTTCACCATCCGTTGTACTAATTGTGCCAATGGAAGAGGTAATACTAATGATTATATTATCACAACCATTTGTTGATAGAGATACAGAGTAGGAGGCTTGGCTCTGTAAGAATAAGAAAGATGTAGGACATTGAGAACACCATAGTGCAGGGAACATTGGATTCTTATGCAGCTTATAAATAAAAAGGAATATGTGAAAATTCCTTAACGTAGACTCAGTACCAAACCAGAGGTTAAATATATTCAGCACAGAGGATATCACCGGAGAATAGCAACAAAGAATAGCTACGATTTTATATTTTCATCGGGACAGCGAATATCACTTATTTGGGAAAATTTTGTTTACTTTTTCGACAAGCAGTTAGAGCTAGTTTGCTTAAAACAGTGAGATATGCCTATAGTTAATTACGAAATCAAGACTAGCATGATGGTAATGTCATGGGCAAGAGGCCTATTATGGGATCTAGAGGACCCTAACAGCGGGGTAAGGATTTTTACTATCAGCAATAAAGACATTACAAGAAGATAGCAAACATGATTTGATGACACCGCAGCAGCGCATGATTCGGGACACATGATACAGTTATAACAAGATCAGACATAGAGCGAAGAATTATCGCAGTACACTAGCAGGAGACTAGTATGATAGAGATCAGGGTCAATAATCTTAGGGTAGCAGTTACGGCCAGCATCGGAGGATAGATGTGCTACCGGTTATTCCGAGGATTTAGGGGCCTATAAGCCAGAATTGCGCTATTTAGAGTATTCATCAGTGTCAGATGGACCCATGTGTTTCACCGCCAGCAGCGTAGCAGGCGTCGGCCACCAACAGAGTTTATGTAGTCGCGTCACGTGATCATAGTGCGAGCAGAGTTTTCATAGTAAATTCTTATCCAGCTCGAATCTTGTTGATTCAGAAGCTTCGCATTTTTTTTATCTATCATGATGTCATGATTAGACATCAGCTTGTAGCGTAGCGTTTCGGCGTTCCATTATCAGTTTCTACTCCTTTAGAGGAGGTGTCCCTATTAGAGAGTATATGTAGGAGATGTGTTATCAGTATAGATGAGTTTGAGTTCATCTTTGTCATGGTCGTGTTGTGGATGTTGAATTTCAACGTCATTCTTAGTATGGAATGGTTATCATCTTACAATATCAGTACCGACTGTTTTGCTAAAATAGTATGCTTGTGAGCATTCGTTGGGATTATATAGATAGTAGCAACCTCATAGGGTAACCAGAATACGGAGTCATTTCTGGCATAAGTCGAAGAGGTGATGATACGGGATCGGGGTGCAGTTTTGAGCGAGACCGGAGTTGTCTCAGTATATCAGGATGTCTTTCAGGACATACCTATGTTTTCTCCAGTGAGAGAGGTTGTTTCCCTGTATTGAGTTGCAGCAGGCACCGTACCGATTTTCCGAGCACCCTATCATATCTTATGGCACCCGCTGAGTGGAGGGAGCTACAGACTCAGGTAGATGAGTTGTTAACTCATGATTTTATTTGTCGGAGTCGTTTTTTTTTCATGGGAGCACCGGTCTTCTTCGTGGGGGAAGAAGGACTATAGCATGCGGTTGTATATCGATTATCGTGAGTTGAACAAGGTCACTTCCCAGATCATGGATCCACTGTCGAGGATTTATGACTTGTTCGACTAGCTGTAGGGAGCGCAGCATTTTTCGAAGATTGATCTTCATTCTAGTTATTTCCAGTTGCGAATGCGGTAAATGAACGTTTCCAAAACCGCATTTTCTGACTCGATATGGGTCTTTTGAGGTCTTGTCATGCCATTTGGGCTGACCAATGCACCCGCGGTATTCATGGATTTGATGAACCGGGTTTTTTCGTCCATGTTAGGACCAGTTCGTAGTTATTTTATTAACGACATCATTATATTTTCAAGATCGGAGACAGTGCGCGAGCAACATCCTCTATTGGCATTACGGGGATAGCAGACAATCGAGATTAGAGGCATCAGTGATACGCTGAGTTCAGCAAATACGAGTTTTGGCTATAAAAGATTAGATTTTTAGGCCACGTCATCAGCAGGTGGGGCATAACAGTGGATCCAGCCATTATTGAGGCTGTACTTGATTAGGAGCCACTAAGAACCATTACAGGGGTTCGTAGTTTTAGAATGGTATGAGAGAAATTTCATTCAGGACTTTTTGAAGATTGTGATATTACTTACACACCTTACAAAGAAGGGTGTATAGTTTGCTTTGGGCACGGGATGCCAGGAAGCCTTTAAGACTATTAAGGCTAGATAGACTACAATAACAATTTTGACTGTTCTAAACAGTGATACGACATTTGTCATTTATGTGGACACGTCATTAGCAGGACTACGAGGTGTTTTGATGCAGACCCGGAGGGTATGGCTTATTTCGCGACAGTTTAGGCACATCGTAACAGATATACAGTGCATCCATGCACAAGGAAAATGTACAAGGATCTGAAGAGGTATTTTTGGTGGAGTGGTATGCACAGAGGGATTGCAGATTATGTTGCTAAGTGTTATACATGCTAACAAAATTAAGGCAGAACATCAGAGACATGCAGGAACCCTACAGCTTTAACCCATTCCCGAGTGGAAGTGGGCAGATATTTCCATGGATTTCATAGTGGGGTTGCCTAAGACGAAGAAAGGAAATGATTCTATTTGGGTTATAGTGGACAGATTGACTAAGTCCGCACATTTCTTACCTGTGAGGACGACTTATACGGCAGATACGTATGCGAGGATCTTCATTCGGGAGATTGTTAGATTGCATGGAGTTCCAGAGACGATTGTATCAGATCGGGGCTCAGTCTTCACATCTTATTTTTGGAGGAGTTTCCAGGATGCTTTTGGCAGTCAGTTGTCATTTAGCAGTGTTTTTCACCCCCAGACAGATGGTCAGACCGAGAGGGTGAATCAGATCTTAGAGGACATGCTGAGAGCGTGTATTTTAGATTTTCAGGGTAATTGGGAGGACCATATCCCACTGATTGAATTTGCATATAGTAATAGTTATCAAGCTACCATCAGGATGGCACCGTATGAAGCTTTGTACGGGAGACCTTACAGATCACCTATATGTTAGGTAGAGCCAGATGATAGTTTATTGATTGGTCCAGAGTTAGTTAGACAGACCACAGAGAAGGTGGCATTGATTCGAGAGCGTATTCTTACGGCGCAGAGTCGGCAAAAGAGCTATGTAAATTAGAGGAGATGACCTTTAGAGTTCCAGGTCGGATACTCAGTTATGATGAAAGTATCACCGATGAAGGGCGTTTAGCGATTCGGTAGACGGGGGAAGCTTGCCCCGAGATATGTTAGTCCTTTCAGGATCATCGAGCGCATTGGAGCTATTTCTTACAGGTTAGATCTTCCAGCATCGATGTCGAGTATACACAATGTCTTTCATGTTTTGATACTTAAGAAGCATCTGCGGGATGATGAGCAGTAGAGAGTGATTGATTCACCAGAGATTGAGATTCAGGATGACTTGACTACCGTAGAGGTACCGGTATGCATACTTGCTAGAGAGAATAAAAAGCTTAGGAATAAAGTCATTCCATTAGTGAAAGTTCAGTGAAACCGGCAAGGAGCCGAAGGGATTTCTTGGGAGCGTGAGGAGGATGTTCGTCGTGACTACCCGCACATGTTTGGACAGGTATGATGTTGATAAATTTTTATGCTTATGTGCTTTGATGGTAGTCTTTATCTATGTTGTTTAGTCACATTTATATTTATCTTTAACACTAGAATGAAGATATTGTCACCTGACCCTTAATCATTTGAAACATATGGTATATACATGAGGGTTTCCTTGTTTGGATTATTTCGCTCGACGTACCAATTTTGTTTAATTAGGGATTTAGGGGAGAATGTTTGCATTCTAGGTTGTTAACTTTAAATATCATTGTGCTAATACTATGAGATAGGTGCAGAAGGAATTCTTAATATGAATTACATCTTCTTATTGTGTTTTCCCAGTTTTTAAGCTTTGAGATACGATAGTGGAATTTCGGGGACAAAATTCTTTTAAGGGGGAAGAATATAAAACCCCGTAAAATTGAATATTTTAAGATAAATAATGATAAATATGTTATATGGTAAAAATAATATATTTTGATATTTGGATATGATAAGAATTGATTTGAGATTAATTCAATGTATATTTGTGAAAATATGAGTGCAAATGCACAAAACATGCACAAAGGCCAAGAGTGAAAATCTGGGAATAATGACCAGTTATGCGTTTTTATATTTTGCACACCGATGCAGTTAGAATTTGGAAAAGTGTAAAAGACCAAAGTTGTAGGTCTCTTCAACAGCTTTCCAACAAGTCTTAGATCACCTCATTCTGATGTCAGATGAGAAAGTTACAGCTAAAATACCGAAGGGGTATTTTCCTAGTCAGACTAGGTTTCCTGGTTCGGGTCTAACAGGTTTGTTTCGGGTTTGCCTCTATAAATACATGTATTTTTCACAAAAATTCTTTTCTTTTATCATATCTAAGAACCCTAACAGCCACCAAACCCCCATAAACCCTATTTTGAATTCTTGGAGAAGATTTGAGGCTTTCAAGTGTGTTTTGTTGATTTTTGGGTTTTGGAGTGGAGATCTCCTTCGATGTTGCTTCTAACAAGTTTTCCTATAACCCCAGGCGAGTATCATCTCTACTAATCCCCCTTCTAGTTTTTAAAATATTTTTGAAGAGTTTTTAATGAGTTTTATAGAGCCCAATCAATTAATTTGTGTATAAAAATCGGATCTTTTGTATATATGTATAAAGACTAGGTCTTTTCATGTTAAAGAGATTAAGCACGAATTTACAGAAGTATTTTAAGATCTGAAAATAATTTAAACATTATTTATCTGAATTTAGATGTCTTATTCTTCGTTTTAAAGTTTCGTGCATGATTGAAGGTTTACATATGATTTCTTGTGCAAATAATCATGCTTGTTATGTTCTGCTGAAAATCTGCTGCACATATATACTATTGAGCTAGACATTTGAAATAACAAATGAAATCCAAATTAAACCAAACTAATTTCAATTGAAAGATATGTGAATCTAGTTTTCAAAACAGAAAACCATACCTAAAGATAGTTTTCCTAGAGAAAGATATGCTCATTTTACTGATGATAGGTTCTGCAGAAAATCTGCTGCACAAATAAAATGTTCGACTGGAAATTAGAAATATCATATGAACTCCAAACTGAGCCAAATCAGTGTCAAATGATATCTATGTGAGTCTAGTTTTTAAAACGAAAAACTATTCTTAAAAAGAGTTTGTCCAGAGAAAGATATTCTCAATTTACTAATGATATGTTCTGCAGAAAACTGCAGATGTGCTGATTTGAAATAAATTGATATATTACGTAAAGGTTTCTTGAGTTTTGCTGTTGTTTGTTATTTTTGAGAGAGTTTCTCGATCTTGTACTGTTATATACAATGCTTAAGAGTTGTTTAACATCTGGGATAATGATGAACACCAGATATGGACACGCACACCGAGATATGTGCACGTACACTTAGATTATGTTGTGTTAGCATACTTTTTGTCGCACGTTGAGCTGATGAATACATATGAAAGAGTATAGTTAATTCATGTATCCGGAAATAGGGAGATAAAACCTATTTGCCGCAGAACGATTGAGTAATAGTATTATAATAGTATCGTTATTTCATGTATCCGGGATAGGGAGATAAAACCTATTGCCGCAGAACGATTGAGTAAGAATATTACAAAAGTATCGTTAATTCATGTATCCGGAAATAGGGAGATAAAACCTATTTGTCGCAGAACGATTGAGTAATAGTATTATAAAAGTATCGTTATTTCATGTATCCGGGATAGGGAGATAAAACCTATTTGCCGCAGAACGATTGAGTAATAGTATTACAACAGTATCGTTATTATATGTATCCGGAATAGGAAAATAATAAATCCTATTGCCGCAGAGCGATTGAGTAACGAGCATTACAAAAGTATCGCTATAGTACAATATGATGCACACATAGATATTTGATCAGTTGTAAGTTTTACTTTCCAGATGGATTGCCCGCGAGTAGGGTATTTTCCTTTAAGATTTTGATGCACTCGTTATGAACGGCAGATATATTTGTTTTAGCAATTGTTAATATCCTCTTATTATAGAGCAGGTCACTCGGA
>BQKN01000111.1:174587-191554 GCA_022839385.1 Asparagus kiusianus | reverse complement strand
GAGGCAATCCAGAGAGAAATATTCTATTATTAATCAATACTACAATCCCTCTAAGTTACACTTGAACTTGATGATTAAATCACAAAAGAAAGATACAGTGTTAACTCTAGGGCACAAAAACCCTAAAACCCGTTTCACCAAAAATCTCTCACTCCTGCGGCTTTTGAATCACTACAATCGGACAACTAGGCTATCCGGAATCTGAACTTTTCTCTCATTTTTTCTCTCTCTCCCTTCTTTTTCTCTCCCGGGTTACTGTTCCCGGGTTACTGTAGCACTAAAAATTGATTACAGGGTTCTCATGAAAAGAATTCTTTTATAAAGGAATTTTTATTTTTAGGTGCTCCAAACATATTCATATTACAAATAGATCCTCCAAATCTTCTTCTAGATAGAATTTAATTCATGTAGACTTCATGTAGATCTTATCTTTGGATAAACCCACAATAATCTTCCCCTCAAGCTCAACGAGGGGGTATGCCAATCTGTAACTCCTCAACGGGAGTTTATGCTGGCCAATTGCCGACACAACTCAGTCTTCTATCTGGGAACAGTCTTCGTTAAAAAATCTGTTGGATTTTTATCTATGTGAATCTTATGCAGCTTCGACTCCTCTTTCTCAACAGCTTCTCTAAACCAATGATATCTCATATCAATGTATTTCGTCTTGGAGTGGAATGTAGAATTCTTACTCAAATCAATAGCACTTTGACTATCATTGAAGATTTGATAATTGTCTTGCTGCAAGCATAATTCTTGTATAAATCTTCTTAAGTAAATCATCTCCTTACCAGTTTCTGCAACTGCAATATATTCAGGCTCTGTTGTAGATAAAGCAATACACTTCTACAACCTGGACTGCCAAGATACTATTTTCCCTGCAAAAGTAAACAACCAACCTGAGGTAGACTTCCTATGATCGAGATCATCTGCCATATCCGCATCTGCAAAACCATGTAATATTGTATTCAAATCTCCAGAACTCAAACACAATCTGGAACTATCTTTCAAATCATTTAAGATCCACTTTACACATTCCCAATGAACTTTCCCTGGATTAGAAAGAAACTTGCTCATAACGCCAACTACATGAGCTATATCTGGCCGAGTGCAAACCATGACATACATCAAACTTCCTACAGCGCAAGAGTAAAAAATATTCTTCATCTCACTCTTTTCCTCATCTATAGTTGGTCAAAACTTCTTGCTAAGCTTCAAATGACCTGCAAGAGGAGTACTGACTGACTTGGCATCTTTTATGTTGAATCTATCAAGCAGCCGTTCAACATATTTCTCCTGTGATAACCACAACTTTCTGGCTTTTCTATCACGAGCAATATCCATACCAAGAACCTGTTGTGCTGAGCCTAAATCCTTCATGTCAAAGGATGTAAATAACTCTTTTTTTAGCCCACCAATTATTTGACTATCTTGACCAACAATCAACATATCGTCCACATAAAGCAAAAGAATAATGAAGATAGAATCTGAAAATCTTCTGAAATATACACACAAATCTGCTATTGTCATCTGGTACCCATGACTAAACATGAAAGAATCAAATTTTTTGTACCACTGCCTGGGTGCCTACTTCAAACCATAGAGACTCTTATTCAACCTGCAAACCATGTGTTCTTTTTCCTTCACTTTAAAACCCTCCGACTGCTCCATATTGATCTCATCCTCCAAATCACCATGAAGGAATGCAGTTTTCATATCAAGCTGCTCAATCTCGAGGTCTAAACTAGCTGCTAACCCCAAGATAACTCTAATAGACGTCATCTTCATAATCGGTGAAAAAATCTCATCAAAATCAATACCCTTTTTCTGATCAAAACCTTTCACCACTAATCTGGCTTTGCATTTCTGAATCTCTTTCTAGTCATCATTCTATAACTTGAACACCTACTTGTTCTTCAAAGTTTTTCTGTCCTTCGGCAAATCCACCAACTCATAAGTATCATTCTTCTCAAGAGACTTCATATCTTCCTTCATAGCCTAGAACCATCTGTCATTGTCTTTATGAGTATATGCATCCTGAAAGCTTTCTGGCTCCCTCTCTTTTGTCAGTAAAGAATACTCCGAAAGAAAATATCTCGTGGATGGTCGATGCACTCTAGCTGATCTCCAAGTTGTGGCTCTACAAACTCCTGCTGCTGGTGATGCTCCCCCTACTGAGGAGCCTCCTTCTCGTGATCCTGATCACCATCTCCAAGCTTTGGTATCTTATCGTCATCATTAATATCATCATCATGCACCTGCTCTGCATTTGTAAGATGCAATTGTACTGGAGACGAAATATGTGTCATATCTAGAAGCTTACAAGCAACACTTTCTGATTGCTCTGCTCTCTCGAGATTTTTAATAGTCTGATCCTCCTAAAAAACCACATCTGCTCGTCTGATAATTCATCTCTTTTCTAGATCTCATAGTTTGTAGCTGAACTCATCTTCTCCATAACTAAAGAAGATGCAAGAAACCGCCCTATCATCAAGCTTCCTTCTCCTTCAGAATGTGTGTAAACGCCTTGCAACCAAACACCTTTAGATGAGAATAGAAAATATCTTTTCCGGACCAAACTCTCTCTGGAATATCAAAACTCAAAAGAACTAAAGGAGACCTGTTGATTATGTAGCATTTAGTACAAACAGCTTTAGCCCAAAAGTTTATAGGTAATTTCACCATCTTCAACGTGCATTTGACTTTCTCTACAATGGTCATGTTGTACATCTCGCCAACTCCATTATGTTACAGTGTGCCTATTTGCGTCGGAAATAAATTTCATTGTGAAATCCATTATAACTCATTTATTGAATTACAGATCCAAAAAGTGAGCTTTTTTATAAGACTTCTTTACACAAATAAAAACAAACAAATAAGATCTCCTAGAAACACATGCAGAGACTGTTTATCGGTCGCTGCTTGCGTGAAATTTTTGCCTGTACTGGGAACGCGTTAACCCGTGGACCACCGAATCATAAATTCAAATTGATCATGAAGAAGACATAGTGTTCTTTATCTCAATCGAGGAAACTTAGAACATAAGTGAATAATCTCAACAAGGTGAGATTACTACTCTTCTCAAGATCAAAACAAGGTTTGATCTTAAGGGAAGGTGTGAAAAGCTATAGATCTCTCGAAATTCTCCCTTTATGCACAGGAATTCGCTAAAACCTCGATTCTCTTCTCTGAAATTTGTGGCTCTACTCTGGAAAATATTAGCAACTCGTACATACGTCAGTCCCTCGTCAGTGTTCGTCCCTCTCCTTCACAATTGCACGAAGGGGGGGGGGGTATTTATAGGCATTGAATACCATGTTTATGAATAAGATCTCGTGATCTGAGTGTATCTTCTGTTAGAAATGACTTTACCATGTTTAAGGATAACCCTAAGGCAATTAGGAAACCACTAAAATGCGCAAATCTCGAAAATCTATCGAAATATGCATCATCGGGAGGCTGACCGGTTGAGACACCTTTAATGTCTTGCTATGCATGTGAGACACCTTGATGTGTCTCGCAATTGGTGAGACACATTGATGTGTCTCACCATGCATGTGAGACACCTTGATGTGTCTCGCAATTGGCGAGACATATTGATGTGTCTCGCTAATTTTGAGACACGTCTGGTTGTCTCGCTTCGTCATTTCGTTAATTTACGCGCTTTGTCGTTTCGTCGATTCGCACATTCATTTGCTTCGTTGCTCCATCACTTCGTCACTTCATCGTCTGAAATCCTTCTGGCACTGTGTTTATCGTTTGACCGTTTGTCGAAATCTTGAACTGAAAACTAGTCTATTGATACCTAAATTAGCTTGCGCCGTCGAATTGATGTTAAACTGATCATCTTCATTGGGAGCTTATATCTGAATTGCGATTGAACTCTCCGGGGGTAATTTTGACCTAAAAATTATCCTGAGCCTTATTTTGGCGAAATTATGGACGCGTTGACCGGCATCGACCTTCATTGTGGCGCGAACACAATTAACCCTTATTTTTGGAGAAATCATTAACATGTTGACCACATTGACTTTCGTTATAACGCGTTGATCGGCGTTGACCTTCGTTTCGGTGTGAACACAGTTTATACTTATGCGTTTAACTGGAGTATACATAGTTTAAGCTCTTAAGTCGTTGGAACTCAAAAATCAGTTTATACTCATATACTCATCAGAGTGTCGGGAAGAGCAAGCTAAGAATGCATCAGAAGCTCGCTAGGTTGAGCTCTTTGTGCGAGATTTGATTATAGGACCAGCCGTTAGTGCTAATACAACTATTATCTTTAAAGCTACCCAGCTGCTCGAGTCACGAGACCAACTGATAAAGCTAGTACGTCAGTGACTATTAAAGCTAATTTGAAGGTGGAGCTTGTACGAGTTTTGTGAAGAGAAGCTCTTCGAGCTAGGAGAGCGAATCCGTCGTCGCAAGCTGCTTATCTAAGCATAGTAGGATTTTTGGCAAATCCTCAGCCATCAACGAATTTAATGAGCCTTTACCAACTACCGTTTGAGTCGGGCTAGCATGTGAATTATCTAAGTCTGTTCCACATATAATGTTATGCTAAAAGAATAAACTCTTTTAGATTTGGTGTTATGATATTGAATACAAACTTTGTTATTTTTACGGAAAAAGACTAACCGACAACGCGTATTAGGCGTAAGATTATCTCTAATTAAGGATCGAGATAAAGCCCCCAATGCATGTAAGACATAGATTTTAGTGTATTAATAATAACCTACTACGATATTGAATACATAGGCTTTTGTCATTTTTACAAAAAAAGCTAACCGGCAACCCGTGTTAAGTGTAGGCTTATCTCTAATTAGGGATCGAGATAAAGTCCCCCATACATGTGAGATATGGAATTTTGTGTTATTAATAACAACTTGTTATTATATTGAATACGTATACTTGATCATTTTTATGAGAACGGACCATCCGGCAACATGTGTTAGATGCAGACTTATCTCTAATTAGGGATAGAGATAAAGTCCCATATACGTGCTGTAAGTTTTCTAAAAATCACAGCAGATAGCTCATCCCCATCAAATACCGATGATGGATGTTACAATCTGAAGGCTTTCAAAAGGCTATAATTAGAAAACTTTTATGTAGATCGATGAAGGTTATAATCTGACGATCTTCACAATAACCGATGAAAGCTCTATTCAACAACCTTCACAATTAACATCGGGAGTGATAATCTGACAACTCTTATATTTTTAAGGAGCCAAGATGAAGGTTACAAGGTGACAATCTTTATAATGTTCTAGCAAAAGAGACTACAAATTGACGGTCTCTTCAAATCAAAACGCAAATATCTTTCAAACCGTAAGGAATTTGACAAAACTGAGGAAGCAAACCAAACCCTATGGGGTAGGTTTGGTTGGCTCTGTCTCGTCGAGATAGCCAATTTTTATATATAAATTTTCCAATTCTGACTTACGGTTTGAAAGTTATGACCTGTTCTTCGCAGCAAGTTATGTTCTGAAGTCCGTCCACAAGACTAGACTTCGCTGGAATATTGAACCTAGCCTAAAGCTCCATAAGCCCACCTGAGGCTCGTCTCTACATCCCAGGTTCAAAACGCAGAGTTCACGGACTCAAAACGCAGAGTTCATGCAGAGCCCAACTCTGCGTCCCAGGTTCAAAACGCAGAGTTCGTGGACTCAAAACGCAGAGTTTATGCAGAGCCCAACTCTGTGTCCTAGGTCCAAAACACGGAGTTTATGCAGAGCCTAACTCAGCGTTTTAGAGTTCACAATGTTGTGCGAACACGACGTTTTGGTCCTTAAACATGCCCAACTCTGAGTTTCAGTTCTAAAATGCAGAGTTCGTGCCCAGAACGTCATTTTCAGCATTTGACTCGTTCAAAGCACGAACCGAACGGTTTCAAAACCGTTTTCCCCGCGATTTGGGGAGCGGTTTAAGGGGCTGTTATACCCGATTTGGGAAGCTGTTTAAGGCCCTATTAAGGAGAGATTAAGGGGACGGTTACATGCCTTAATCCACAATAAATACCAGAAACTCAATTGAGTTCAGGGATCGGCTTTTCGCATCAAAAAGATCGTAAAAGGAGAGATCGGCTCGGCTTCTTCAGATCTTCTTGGAGCTTTGGAGATCAGCAACTTGAAGAAACCCTAAAATCATCTTGGAAGGCTTTTATTGAAGCCTTTGAGATTACTCGGCTTGGCTCTTGAACTCTTTCTAAGAGTTCTTCTCAACTCGATCAGAGTTCAAAACTTGCTCTGCAAGTTCTTCTAAACTCGCTCTGAGTTCATAAACTCGTTAAGAGTTAATTTCAAACTTACCACGCAAGTCTCCACAACATCAAATCGTGAGGAGAAGATAATGTTCCATTAAAACAAGACGTTCGGATCGTCAACGAGAAGCAAACTCGACGCAAGCATTCGAGGGAGGTATCTCATCGCCACCATGAAGAACCCAGAATTAAATAAAGGGGAAGATCTCCATCGATCATTTTCTCTTTTGTAATCAGGAAATTCGAATTATAATTAAGTTTGAGAGAATTATAAACATTCTTTTTCTAATCAGTTAGAGAGAATAAAATCAAATATGATTCTTTCATCATTTTCTTATTACAAAATTTCCAACAAATAAAAGATGCAAGACATGAATTTTTGATGTTGAAAGATTGTGTCTTCTCTTAGGGCAAAGACGAACCCAGTGTCGGAGAGGAATAATTTTATATTCTATCTCCTTCTTGCCTTCTCTTGGGGCAAAGAAGAACCCGATGTCGGGGAAGAAGAATTTTATATTCTATCTCCTGCTTGAAAAAGAAACTCAAAGTGGGATCTCCACTTTAAGAATCTGCAAGGTGAAACTAAGAGTGGAATCTCTACTTCGAGAATCAAAAAGATACAGATAACCCTAACTGTTCAAAGGTTTGATTACCCAATCTGAAGGTGGACCTCTCGTTTATCGAGAGGGAATTCTAATTTTGGCCATAACTGTAGGAAGGTTTGACCAAGTGGGGTTTGAGATGACCCTAACTACTCAAAGGTTTAATCGCTCGGTTTGGGTAGAGAACTCTCGTTTATCGAAAGGAAACTCTGGTTTTGGCCCTAACTATTCAAAGGTTTGACCAAACGGGGGTTTGGAAGGACTCTAACTGTTCAAAGATTTAATCATCGTTCATGGAAGAAATCGAGAGGGGATTTAGCTTTGGTCCTAATTGTTTAAATGTTTGACCAAGTGGAAGTTTGGAACGAACCTAATTGTTCAAATGTTTGATCGTCCAATTTAAAAGTGGATCTCTCATTTATGGAAGGAATCGATAGAGGATTTTAGCTTTGACCCTAATTGTTTAAAGATTTAACCAAGTGAGAATTTGAGACGACCTAACTGTTTAAAAGTTTGATCGTTCAATTTGAGTAGACCTCTCATTCATGAAAGGAATCGAGAGGGAATGTTGGCTTTGGCCCTAATTGTTCAAAGGTTTGACCAAATAGGAGTTTGGGACGACCATAACTGTTCAAAGGTTTAATCGTCCAATTTGAAAGTGGACCTCTCGTTCATGGAAGGAATCGAGAGGGGATTTTGGCTTTGGTCCTAACTGTTTAAAGGTTTGACCAAATAGGGGTTTGAGACGACCCTAACTGTTCAAATGTTTGATCGCTCGATTTAGTGGACCTCTCGTTCATGGAAGGAATCGAGAGGGGATTGTAGCTTTGATCCTAACTGTTTAAAGGTTTGACCAAATGGGAGTTTGGGACGAACCTAACTGTTCAAAGGTTTGATCGCTCGCTTTGGTGGACCTCTTGATCATAAAAGGAATCAAGAGGAGGTTTCAGCTTTGGTCCTAATTGTTCAAAGGTTTGACCAAATAACAGTGGGAGTGGAGGTACAAATAACTGTGGGAGTGTTAATTTGTATAACTCTCTGTGTTAATATAGTGGGAGTTTTTTGGTGTCAAGTTACAATGACTTAACACGAAGAGGGTTTGACAATCGCCATGGATCGGCAAATTAAAATTTTGAGTGTCGTGTCAGAACTTCAACAATGTGAGTGTTAAAGGCTAGACACAAAGGGAGTTTGAATGGATTTAACTATAAAATTTTTTGGTGGACCCACTATCAATAAATTTGATCAGTGAGGGACTTCGTGGTGTAGGATCGTGAAATCGAGCATTCCACAATTACACCATGGGAGTTTCGTGAGGAAAGATTGACGCGATGAAGTCATTGAATCTCATCTTGACGAAAGAGTGCTCGAAGAGTCCTAGTGAGAATTAATGAAGTTGATCCTAGAGATTGAGACCAATCAAGGATTATGAACGAAGGAAAGAAGATATTTTGTTATCTTTTGCTTCGCAAGAGGATTGTGGTTATCATGAAAATGTTGATGACCAAGAAGGATTTAGTCAATCTGTTCCTAATGGGCGGAAGCCGATGGGATGTGCTTCATCTTTCTTTGAAGGAACTCAGAGTCATAGTGGGAGGGTTTTAATCATCTTGACAAAGATTAAATAACCACATTGGGGGATTCTTAATCATCATTTTTGTAATGATTAAGAGAGAATTATTCAGATGGTTGGTTTTCATCTTGAATAATCTGATGTCAGGTTATCCTTAAGAATACTATGTATAGCATTCTCTAGGAACTTCTCATGTCGGGTTATCCTTAAGAATACTATGTGTAGTATTCTCCAGGAACTTCTTGTTGGTGGACACCTTTGTATTCTCCTCGGACTTTGTATCCACCCCCAGCTTTTTCAGTGAAACTAAATCTAATGAGGAGCGCATTATCCTTTAGCCACGTTGTTGGATCACACAACTTAAGGGAGCAGTTTAATCTCTTATATCAGTCGGAGGTAGGAGAAGCAGTTTAACCTCGTATACCCATCGGAGGAACATGGAGAAGCAGTTTATACTATTATACTCGTCGAAGCCAAGGGAGAAGTTTAACCTTGTATACCTGTCGAAGGTTCATGGAAAAATGGTTTATACTCGTATACTCTTTGGGGTATGGGAGAAACAGTTTATACTTGTATACCTGTCGGAGGCACATAGAGAAGCAGTTTATACTCATATACTCATCGGAGTATGGGAGAAGCTGTTTATACTCGTATACTTATTAGAGTTTTTGCCATCCTCATTTGGCTTGTTTCGTCATTATGATGCTGGCGTCAATCAACGCTTGTATTTTGTCTTTAAGAATAAAGAAAGCCTTAGTTAGATGGTGGACCCTCCTGTGATATGTACAGTACTTTAGATCCGAAGTTTTGTCGGCTTCCTCCTGATTTTTAATAGGTGGCGGCTCGATTTTATTATTATTCAGGAGGTACTTGAAGATGGCTAGAATCTCATCATCTTTGAAGGAGTACTGCTGTGTCTGAGGTGAATGTTGTGGCGATTGCTGCCAAGATTGTTGCTGTAATGTTTGATTAACATCAACAGCAACTACATGCATTACCGATTGGCTTCTCTCAGTCTTCTTTCTTTTAAGAAAGCGTTCAGCTTGTTCGCCGCGTAGTCTTAACTCCTTCTAAGTTTTGGATGGCACAACTCCTGCGACTTCCAGGACATCGAGTGAGAGATTGTTGTGGCAAGTCTAGAGTATGAACTCCTATGTGGTCGGATCTTGGTAGTTCATCGCCTTGTTTTGAAAGCGTTTAACGAAGGTGTCGACTGACTCTCCACTCTTATGCTTCTCATCCAAAAGGGTTCCGATTAACACCTCAGTATTGTTATCGAAGAAGTTGCCAAGGAATAGATTTTCCATGTCGTCCTAACAGTTGATGCTCCCTAGCTTAAGACGCTGATACCAATCGAAGGCGGCCTACGAAGGGTGCCTATGAATGACTGAATCATCAATGGCTCATTATCAGAAATCATATCCAAGTGAGACTTGAAGTAGATCAAGTGCTAGGTAGGAGAGCCTTTCCCGTCGAATGGTGTGAATTTGATCAAACTAAACTTCGCCATGTATGAAATTGACTCTCATTCCCTCGGGTATGGGCACAGAATACCGATTTTTTTCACCTCTTCAGTGGACATCAAGGAGTTGACATTGTTCTCTAGCTCTTCCATCAGTTTGTTGTCTCCATCCTCATTTTTCTTTGGGGACATTGAGGAGGCTGAGGAGAATTAACTAGACCACCCCCAGTGTTATTGCTGTTGAGAGGAGAGTCGACGAACATATGTTCATCCACCTCTGTGTCGCTGTCAATTGCATTGGCTTGAACAACCATGGTATTGCGACGACTTGACTCAGCTCGCTGACTATACTCGGGTAGCTGATGCTGTTCAGTGTGCAATTCCCTCATCTGTTGCATGGTTAACTCTATTTCCATCTTCATTTCAGCTCTAAACTCTTCTCGCTGCTTAGCTAGAGCTTCTTGAAGCATTTGAGCCAACTGGTCAGGAGTGATTGTGAATGCCTTTCTGGTTAGTCCCATGCTAGACGTTGTTTCGTCTAAAGTGAATGACGAGCACGTATCCGATGCTTGATATTCCTTTATGTATCCTCTGATAATCCCTATGTCTGATCATTCCTATTTAGAGCCGAGTTATACATTGGGATATCACCGGATAAGAGTCGAGACTGGAGTTGGTTGAGCATTGTTTTAACTTTCCTTTATCAGCCATATTGATGGTGACTTTTGGGAATTCGTCATTTTGGACGGCTGATATTCTCTTGCATAAGCATATTGATTTGGGTTTTGACGTTTCGGTGGAAAGTCTTTGGAATACCGAGACCCTCTGTGGAGCGATCTTAGAGTAGCTACACTCTGATAATTCTCTCACACGAGCAATGAGAGTTCGTTTCCCGGATACTTTTCCTCTGAGACTTGTTCGCACCCCCAGTCTGATAGTATAACTCATTTGCATGATGACTGGAGCAACCTATCAACTGTTGGTTTGACTCCCCAGATATGACATTGTCTTTTGTCGGACATGTCTTCTTCTGGGGATGTAAAACCTTGTTGGCGTTCTCAGGAGTCGCACATTTGGAACCACCCCCTTTCGAGTGTGGACTCTCAACATGCTCCTGAGTCTGAATACGCACCCCGAAGTGGGCGGTTGCAGGAGTTTTCCCAAACAGGGATGGCTTTGACTTGACGAGAGGATTTGTACGACCCTCAATCTGAAGAGTCACTTGAGATTTATTCACCGAACCCAAGCGTTCTTTAACCAGAGCTTTGCCTCGATCTTCATGTAGAGGACCAAGGTGATCTACCATCGTTATCTTAAATTTGGACAGATCAACACTACCTTGGGGCTTCATTAGAGGTACAGGAGAGACCAGAGCAGGAACAGAGGCCGACGGAGGTGAGGAAACAGGTGCGGGGGCAACTGTTGGCGTGAGGCATAATATAGTGTCTCGGCCATGGCCGAGACAC
Organism: Asparagus kiusianus; assembly: GCA_022839385.1. Lineage (NCBI taxonomy): Eukaryota > Viridiplantae > Streptophyta > Magnoliopsida > Asparagales > Asparagaceae > Asparagus > Asparagus kiusianus. Next base: position 180,189 of record BQKN01000111.1, on the reverse strand, counting down.
TCAGATGTGTCTCAGCATGCGAGACACTCTGATGTGTCTCGGCATGCGAGACACTCTGATGTGTCTCGGCCATCAGGGATCTCTTCGACCATCTTCTGACTTGTTTTTTGCGCCGTCATAAACTTTAGCATCCAGACTTTGCCTCTTTTTAGTGGTTGTTTGGCCACCTCTTCCTTCTGTAATTCTTGCACCTTTTGCACAAGAATACGCACGTACGCAAGGAGTGCGTGACGCTTCCGGATATGTTCCTTGAGAGTCGAACAGGTCCTTTTGATGCAGACTCATTCGTTAGTTCATGGCTTGGAGGAAGTGACAACAAATTTCCATTGAGGAGGCTAGATTACCTGACGCTTTCTGAACTCCAAGTCTGCGTAGTATCGAACCCCATCGATTAATTCCATGGACTTGGCGATTTTATGAGCGAGATGTTGGCGTTGCCTCTAACGAGCACTCTTTGTCAGAATTGGCGCGCCTTCGTCAAATAACTCCTTGACTGAAGAGGAGTTATTGTGAGCAGAAGTTTCGGCTTCATTAGACGCTAGAGAGACGTTACGAGGGGAAGCCTCCGCAATAATTGGGGGAGAGTCATTATCCTGGGTCTTTTTCAAATCTGAAGACCAGCGAACCTTCTTTGAAGAAGAGATCTTCTTGTACTTGCGAGAGGAGGAGGATCCGAAGGAGGAGAATGAGATGTACTCCTCAAACTTGGCCTGGTCGAACTCGTACTCGATCGCTACATCAACTGGAATCTTAATCTTCGATTGCGACATGATAATCTTGACAGTGAGGCTGTTGGCTCCCACTGTGGTCGCCAGCGCGTTTGCATCAAAAATCAATTTCATTGTGGAATCCATTACAACTCATTTATCGAATTACAGATCCAAAAAGTGAGCCTTTTTATAAGACTTATTTACACAAATAAAAACAAACAAATGAGATCTCCTAGAAACACACGCAGAGACTATTTATCAGTTGCTTTATCAGTTGCTGCTTGCATATGATCTTTACCTGTATTAGGGATGCGTTAGCCCGTGGACCACCAAATCACAGATCCAAATTAATAGTGAAGAAGGCACAGTGTTCTTTGTCTCAATCGAGGAAACTTAGAACAGAAGTGAATAACCCCAACAATGTGAGATTACTACCCTTCTCAATATCAAAACAAGGTTTGATCTCAAGGGAAGGTGTGAAAAGCTATAGATCTCTCGAAATTCTCCCTTTATGCGCAGGAATTTGCCAAAACCTCGCTTCTCTTTCTCTAAAATTTGTGGCTCTGCTCTGGAAAACGTTAGCAACTCATACGTACATTAGTCCCTCATCAGTATTCGTCCCTCTCCTTCACAACTGTACGAAGGGGGTTATTTATAGGCCTTGAATACCATGTTTGTGGATAAGGTATCGTGATCTGAGTGTATCTTCAGTTAGAAACGACTTTACCATGTTTAAAGATAACTCCAAGGCAGTTAGGAAACCATTGGAACGCACGAATCCTAAAAATCTATCACAATACGTGTCATTGGGAGGCTGACCGGACGAGACACCTTTATGTGTCTTGCCATGCATGCGTGTGTCTCGTAATTGGTGAGACACATTGATGTGTCTCTCCATGCATGCAAGACACCTTGATGTGTCTCGCAATTGGCGAGACACATTGATGTGTCTCGCAAATTTTGAGACACATCTGGTTGTCCCGCTTCGTCGTTTCATTGATTTGCACGCTTCATCGTTTCGTCGATTCACACATTCCTTTGCTTCATCACTCCATCACTTTGTTGCTTCATCGCTTCAGATAATCCTCTCTAACTCTAATGATGATGTTCTTCGTCTTAAGCTGAGTTCGGGACCTTATAGGTAATTTTTTATGCCTACAGTGTCGGGCTCTGTCCTCTGATGTCGAATATCATGCTTGGAGCAATATTCTCTGAATTCAATGGAAGTGTACTCTCCTCCTTTATCGATGTACAAACACTTGAACTTCTTTTATGTATGCCTCTCCACTATAGCATGAAACTGCTGGAAGACAGAAAAAAACCGATCTTTTGTCCTCAACAAGAAGACCCACATCTTTTGCGATGCATCATCAATAAATATGACAAAATACTTATTGCCACCCAAGGACTCCACCTCAATAGGACCACAAACATCAGGATTAATCAAATCCAAGATATTATCCTTTTTTTAGAAGGTTTACTAAAAAAAACTCTATGTTGTTTGCCAAACAAACAATAATCACAAAGGGTGAGTGATGAACCTTTGGCAAAGGGAACGAGAGATTTCTTTTCTAATATCTGTAACCCCTTCTCGCTCATGTGCCCGAGCCTCCTATGCCACAAACCGAAAGTGTTACCGTCTTAAGCCATACTTAAAGAATCATATGAAGCCTTTGCTTGAGTCTTATATAAATTGCAACATATACTCCCTCTAACCACCACAAAAGAGCCTTTGGTGATTTTACATTTTCCTCCACCATTGAATTTCATATCCCATTTGGTCCAAAGTAAGACTCAAAATCAAGTTGAACCGTAAATTGAGAATATGTCGCACATTCTTTAAGATCAATGTGTATCCAGTATCTGTCTGCAAATGTATATCACCAAGTCCTATAATCTTCGAGTAGTTAGTATTGCTCATCTTCATATTGCCAAAGTCACATGCTTTATACGATGTGAAAAGGTCTTGATTGTAATTAGTATGATATGTAGCTCCTGTATCCACTATCCACTCGGAATTTTGACTTGTAACATTCATACAGTCTTCTTCCCTGCAAATGAGAATAACACCGGTCTCAGACAAAGTAGTTGTAGTATCATTGTCAGCTTTCTTCTTCTCATCTTTTTTTTTCATCTTTGTTCCCAACTTGCTCTTTCTTCAATGTCCAACAATTCTTCTTGATATGACATGACTTCTCATAATAAAAGTAACCTCTCTCTTTAGACTTTGATCTGCGTGTCATGGCCTCTAGACTGGTCCTTGTACCTGCTCCTGCTCCTGTTCTCCGTGATAAGTGCTTGTGAGTTATCTGTGCTGGTAGACTTCCTCCGGGTCTCCTCATTGAACAAACTACTAGTAACTATACTCATCGATAATACATAATCTGGAGCTGCGTTGCTGACTGTCACAACCAGTGTCTCTTGATTGTCACAACCAGTGTCTCCTGACTGTCTGGCAAAGAATCTAATAGCAATAAAGCAGGTAGCTCATCATCAATAGTCATCTTCCTGTTAGCTAACTGATTAATCAAACTCTTGAACTCATTCAAGTGTCTTGCTATGTTACTTCCTTTTTTGAATTTCAAGTTCACCAATCGCCTCATAATAAATACCTTGTTTTCCACGGTCTTCTGCTTGTAGAGATCATCAAGCTTCTTCCAAAGAGACTTCGCATTAGTCTCACCCGATACATGATGAAAAACACTAATGTCGATCCATATCCGAATATAATCGATCACCTTCCTATGTTGTTTTTCTCCCATTCTTTATCAGTCATCTTTTTTGGCTTGGCTTTATCTCCCTCAATAGGGTCATGTAAATCTTGACAATATAGAATATCTTTTATCTTGGACTTTCATACTTGCCAATTGGAACTATCTAATTTTATCATTATGCCAAAACTCTCCATCTTTTCCATCTCAAAGCACGCCTCGAACCAGGGCTCTGATACCACTTGTTAGAGATTTTAAGGAGATTAATCTGTAGAATTAAACACTAAATGAATAACACCACTAATAAAAATATCACAAGCAAACAAACACCAAGATTTAACGTGGTTTAATAAATCGTGTCTACGTCCATGGGGCAATCCAGAGAGAAATATTTCACTATAAATCAAGAGTAGAATCCCTCCAAGTTACATTTGAACTTGAGGATTAAATCACAAGAGAAGAATACAATGTTAACTCTAGGGCACCAACATTGTACCCTCGACGGCGTTGTCGTTTTGAAGACAACGGCTTTTGAATCACTGTAATCGGACAACCGAGCTATCCGGAATCTGAACCTCTCTCTCTCTCGGGTTACTGTAGCACCAAAAATTGATTATAGTGTTCTCATGAATAGAATTCATTTATAAAGGAATTTTATTTTCAGGTCCTCCAAACCTATTTTTATTACAAATAGATCATCCAAATACTCTTCTAGATAGAATTTAATTTATGTGAACTTCATGTGGGCCTTATCTTCGGCTGGACCCACAACAGAGTTTAAAGTCAGTGTTCACACTGATATAATAGTCCGATTGCGCAGATAGAATATATTCTATTATACTAAACTAATCTTTTTATAAGCTGCTATTGTCTTATGATTTTAATGATTAATAATATGGAGAGCGCTCTACGAGGCTCCTTCTCGGCAAACCGAGTAAAATAAGGTTGGTTGATGAGTTCCAAGTGAGCTTCTTTCTCTTTGATTATTTGCTATATGGGAGACAAAAGGACGGAAAGGTTGGAAATGTCTCATCGAAAGGAGAAAGGTTTGTTGAGATGATGCCAATGGTGGAGTCTAATTGTACGCGGGAGTCTAATTATATTCTATCATGCACGTTTTTGCGTCTAAAATAATTGTATTAGCTTCCACTTCCATATGATGCTTCTTTTCCCCACTTTCTTATATATTATAGAGGCTTACTATGTATATAGTAATGGAGGATTACACAATGTTTTCACATTTGGCAAGTAGCATATTTTTTATTCCTTATTTATTAATTTTTTTCACTTTTCTTTTCTTAATGTGAAAAAATAGAGAAGCTACTCACTAGAACTTTTTTTTTAATTTCAAGAGGATCATAGAAGGAATCAGATTCATGTATTCGTTGGTAAAGACATCTATATTTTTGATCTAGTAATTTATTTGAAATAAAAATTCATAGTGAACTAGATCTCAATGACATCAAAGCACTATTCGTTAGCACACTGAATATTAAGTTTTTCCCCTTAAAAATCTATAGCTAATATATTTCTCCGATTCTTTGAATCAAGTAAAAGTAGTATTCCATTTATTTATTCTCCCCCACAAAATAAAATAGCCGAACTTTGCTGCTACTTCCCCACCAGTAGAATCCTCCAAAAAAAAAATAATAACTTCCTCAAAATACATGGCATAACCTTTATGGATGTGGGTATTTATGTTGATAATAAGTATTCCACAATGTTCTCTAGCTAGTGCACGTTTAGCATTAGAGATAACTTATAATGTTTTCTGCTTTTTATTATGCTTCTTTTAATTCTTACTAGTTGGATTGCACGTGCAATGCACGTGCTTAATTTTTAAATTTATTATTTTATTATTGATTCATTTCATTAAGATTTATTTAATTTAAACCATGTGTCAAACATATGGATAGAATTTAAAAATTCAAAAGGATTGAATAATAAAATTACATTTATGTATCAATTGGGTGATAATAGATTGTTTGCATCATTAACAATAGTAAATAACGAATAATTTTATAAAAGAATTTTATTTGACATACAACACTGAGTTTCAATCAACCAATGCTATTTATATACATATGACAGTAGACGACCTATTTAATCATAATCATCCAAAATAAATATTACGAAAATAGTAGCATCAATATTTTTCTTTAGTCCTTATTTCTATCTCCT
>BQKN01000111.1:133186-166348 GCA_022839385.1 Asparagus kiusianus | reverse complement strand
TTGAATTTATTGTAATCAAAAGAAGAGACAATGAATTCAACAACAATACCAACTTTTGCTGAAAAACACATATACTATGAGTTCAAAAGTGCAAAAGACCTATGGAATGCTCTTGAAGCAGAATATGGCTATGATGATACCGGAATTCTGCGATTCACCTCCTCCTCCTTCAATAAGTTCATGATGGTTGATGACAAGCCCATTAATGAAAAAATTCATGAATTCCTAGATTTCCTCCGTCATCTCCAATCAAAAGGAAACACTTTTACTGACGATTATAAAGTTTCCTGTTTGATTGATAAACTTCCTCCCTCCTGGTCTAGATTTGCTGGAGATCTCCGACACAAGCAAGGAGATCTAATCTTAACTGAAGCCCTCAAGGCTATTCGTATTGAAGACCAGCATATAGGCAAAATTCCAACACCAAGAATGAAATAAAAGCTAAAGTAAACTTGGTAGAGGATAAGCCTAAATCTAAGAATTTCAAACCCAAAGGGAAGAAATTCAAGAAAAATCAACAATCTTTCAACAAATCTTTCAACAAATCTTCCTTCAAACCAAATCCTAATTCTTCCAGCCATAAGTCTGATGGAAAGTTCTGCTTTGTCTGTGGTAGAACCAACCACATGGCTCCCAACTATTTCTTTTGGAAGAAGGAACCGGCTAAACCTGTTCCTAAAGGAAATGGATCAAACAAAGTTAATATGATTGAAATGAATCCAACCTCTTTCAGGTTAGCCTCTTTATATCATCTTGTAAATTCTATAACTTCTTCCACTGATTGGTATTTGGATTCTGGAGCAAATATCCACGTCTGTAATGATCGCTCTTGGTTTTCAAATTATCAGAAATCAAGTGGAGGAAGCATAAACTTAGCAGATGACTCCACTAAATCAATAATAGGAAGTGGACGTATAGAGCTCACCATGACTTCTGGGAAAGCTCTTCATCTGCAAGGCGTTTATCATGTTCCTTCTCTCTGTCGCAATCTGATTAGCGAATCTCTTCTTCTTAGAGATGGTTATAGGATTGTAAAAGAATCCAACAAATTTGTGATTACAAAGAGTAATGTTTTCATAGGAAAAGGTTTTATCTGCAATGGCCTTTTCAAACTCAATGTAATCAATTCCAGTTCTAATAAAATTTCTGATTCTTCTATTATACAAATTGTTGAATCTTGTGATGTCTGGCATGGACGACTTGGACATGTCAATTTTCAAACCTTGCAGAGAATGAGTAAATTAAACCTTATTCTCAAATCTTCTCATGATACCTCATCTAAGTGTGAAATCTGTGTTCAAGGGAAACACACTAAAAAACCCTTCAAGTCTATAACTAGAAACTCCGAACCCCTCGAATTAATTCATAGTGATGTGTGTGACTCAAACCAAGTTCTCACCCGAGGAGGTAGGAGGTATTTTGTGACTTTTATAGACGATCACTCCAGATATTATTACACTTATCTTCTCAAAACTAAAGATAAAGTCTTAGATAGGTTTAAGGTGTATAAAGCTGAATCTGAGAACCAACTTGACAGGAAGATCAAGATTCTAAGATCTGATCGTGGGGAGAGTATACCTCAAATCATATGACTGAATATTGCCAAGAACACGGTATTATTCATGAGGTTACTGCTCCCTATACACCACAGTCTAACGGGGTAGCTGAACGAAAGAATAGAACCCTAATGGACATGGCGAACTGTATGTTACTCAGTTCAGGAGCACCTGAAAATCTCTGGGGTAAAGCTCTTATTTCTGCTTGCTTCATTCTCAATAGGATTCTCCAGAAAAATTCTAATACAACTCCTTATGAATATTGGAAGGGGAGATCTCCTAATCTGAATTTCTTCTGGGTTTGGGGTTGCTTGGCTAAAGTTGCTATTCCCGAACCTAAGAAGAGAAAAATTGGTTCTAAGACTGTAGATGTTGCTTTTATTGGATATGCACTAGATAGCAATGTTAACAGATTTCTAGTCATCAACTCTGAAATCAGTGACATATCCAACAATACCATCATTAAAGCAAGAGATGCAGTCTACTTTGAAAACACATTTCCTTTCAAATCTAAAATCTCAGAAAATCCCAGATCATCTATTCCTTCTGATCTACCATCTTCCAGTTCTTCTCAACCTCTTGATATTGAACCTCGAAGAAGCAAAAGAGGTAGAATCGAAAAAGATTTTGAAGAAGACTTCCTTACCTTTCTTGTTAAAGGTGATCCAAGTTCATTCCAAAAAGCAATTGATTCACCTGAATCTTCTTTCTGAAAAAAAGCCATTGATAATGAAATTAAATCTATCATGAAAAATCATACTTGGATACTCACCGACTTACCTCCAGGTTGTAAACCTGTTGGTTGTAAGTGGATATTCAAGAAGAAACTCAGAGCTGATGGTTCCATAGATAAATTTAAAGCTAGATTAGTAGCTAAAAGCTATACTCAACAAAAGGACATTGATTATTTTGATATATATTCTCCTGTAGCCCGAATCTCAACTATCCGAGTATTATTAGCCTTTGTTGCTATCCATAAGCTAATCATACATCAAATGAATGTCAAGACTGTTTTCCTGAATGGTGATTTAGATGAAGAGATCTATATGCACCAACCTGAAGGCCTCATTGCCAAGGGTCAGGAAAACAAAGTCTGTAAGCTTGTTAAATCTTTGTATGGTCTTAAACAAGCTCCTAAACAATGGCACCAGAAATTTGACAACGTCATTGCACAATATGGATTCACTGTGAATGAACACGATAAATGTGTCTATTCTAAAGTGATAAACAATGATTATGTCATTCTCTGTCTATATGTTGATGATATCCTTATCTTTGGAACAACACTTGAATTAATTTCAAAGTTTAAGGATTATCTTTCCAAAAACTTTGATATGAAAGACTTAGGTCTTGCAGACATGATACTTGGAATGAAAATCTCTAGAGACACTAGAGGAATATCTTTGAGTCTTTCCCATAGCATTGAGAAAATGCTAATCAAATTTAACTTTCATAACTCTAAACCTGTTTCCACTCCTTATGATTCTTCTATATCCTTGAAGAAAAATGAAGGTGATCCCGTCTCCCAGCTGAGGTATTCTCACTTGATTGGATCTCTTATTTACATATCCAACCGGACCAGACCCGATATAGCCTATGCTGTAGGGAGACTGAGCCGGTATACTAGCAACCCTAGCAAAGATCATTGGACTGCCTTAGAAAGAGTATTCAAATATCTGAAAGGCACAATTAACTATTGCTTGACTTACACTGGTTACCCTGATGCTATAGAAGGGTATAGTGACGCCAACTGGGTCACGGATTCGAACAGTATAAAGTCTACATCTGGATATGTATTTCTTTTTGGTGGTGCAGCTGTATCCTGGAAATCTTGTAAGCAAACTGTAATTGCCAGGAGCACCATGGAGTCTGAATTGATTGCTCTTGATACTACTTGCACAGAAGCCGAATGGTTAAAAGATCTTCTCTCTGAACTTCCTTTGGTCCTTAAACCCTCTCCTCCTATTTTCATTCACTCTGATTCTAGATCTACCATAGAGCTTCTAAAGCAAGTACATGTAAATAAAAACATAACAGACATATTCAAATAAGATATAAGTCTGTACAACGCCTGTTAGGCAAAGTTGTGATCTTGGACTTTGTAAAGTCTGAGAAAAATCTTGTTGACCCTTTGACTAAGGGATTATCCAGGAGTGTGGTTCTGGATTCATCAAGGGAGATGGGGTTAAGCCCATAAATAAGGTCACTGACAGCAGCAACTCAACCCTTATTTGGAGACGTAGTCCCAATGTCGGTTTAATGTGGTAGAAACAAGCTGGACAAGTGACTCTCGTGTGGAGCATCGACCTAGATATATTTAAATATCATTATGTAGCATTTGCTACTACCCCTTCTCTATGATGACGATGCTCTTATGATACAACTGGCTAGGCTGAGTTTTACTCTTAATAAGTCCAACGTGTGTATTGTGGGGGTATTAAATAAATAGCTGTAGTACCCTTTGAGGACTTACCTACATGAGAGGAACCGTGATGGTCGCGGTTGGGGGGGCAGGGCTGACCCCTAGAAACTCTCATGAGTCGGTTTTTTATGAGCATGACCTTTAACGCTCAACCCGCTTAGCTCAATAGATGAAAATATATTGTGTGTGTTTTTATCAATACCTGATCCAATGAGCCTAATTCAAGACCTAGTCCATTATGTCCCTCAGGTGGCGATGAACTCACTAAGGAAAGGTTCAAAGCCAAAAGTTACCTCTCCCGAATTCACGATACGAAAGGTTGCCCAACCTATATTTATTTTGTGATTTATTTATTGATTTATTATTTTTGAATTTTCAGTCAATATTGCCTTTTGGGGGGGGCTGTTGGATGCTTTGTTCATGAAAAGGTAATTTTGCCTTTGTGAATAGTCCCACATTGGAAAATGAGATGAATAGTATAGTGTATATAATGGTTCTCTCCTTATTGGGTTTTGAATAGTGTTTTGGGTTTTGTGGGCTTTGCATATCTATCTCACGCACGCGCGCGCGCACGCCACGCCTCGCCTCGCCACGCCACGCCCACACGCGCGCGCCACGCCGCACCGCACACATACACTTTTTTGCTTCTCAAGCTTTTATTTTTGCACGTTTTACATGTTCTGTAACGGCTGCATGCGGGTAACGAAAGCAAGATTTGTGCGTAACGGTCCCTTGGATTCAGCGGGGGTTACACTTCTCCTCACCTATATAAGCAGGCTTGGAGCTCATTAGAGACACACCAACGAAGAGAAGAAAAACTTCTAAGCTCTCTTCTTTCTCTACTCTCATTTCTCCAAGAAATTTCGGCTACATATTTATATTCATATTTTGGGCAACCATTTTCGTCTGAGCATAAGCTCTGTGACTCACGTCCGAGTGTAGAGGCCGGCCGATTCCGGGGGTTTTTATCGCTAGGGGAGAGGGGATAAATTGCGCCAGAGTGATAGGCGGGTCCTCAATCTTCTAGGGCAGTGACATCACGACTGCTCCCGATCAGGCCTGAATTTTCTAACTCTTTAATTTAGATTTTATATTATTATATTCATGTTATGACAGCAATCCTAATTTTTAATGATCTTAGTTGGGATTAAAAAAAAAGGACATTTGTCACATTGTGGCTGGTCTCATAAATTATGGGTCTAAAAGAAGTACTCTTTCAAGAATAATTTTTGTTAGTGAATAGATGTTTTGATAAAATCTATACTCATTGCACTGGATCCAAGTGGCATAGTGATGTATCTATTAATTCAATCATAGCTAGTTTGAAGTTGCTCATTTTCAGAATGTTTAATCAAATGAGACAAAATTGTTGAAATGAGTGGGAGCAATTATTTATGTTAAAAAAAAAAAAAAGGAACGTGACCATTAACAAAAACTAATCAATCTAAGTCTTCTAGAAGTGGAAGGGAATATATCCATCTCCAATATTATATCTTTTGTCCTCTAAAAAGGAGACCCGTTGGTGGTAAGAAAAGCAAGACAATGAACCATACAAAACTCAACAAAACCCTGGTTTTTTAATAAGGTAGAACAGAGATATGAAAGCGAAGCGGATAAAAACGGCGGGTGAAACCCGTCAAAAAGGGCCACCCGTATTTTCGGGATCCAATAATGATTTGTCAACAAAATTATGGAATCTTAAGCGTCTTTGACCAAAATTCTTGTTTTTAAAACAAAAATGGGAGAAATTTATCAGTTCAAGTTCAACGGACTTTAGTTGATGATGATTTACGACAATGACAATCGGGTCGGATCCTGTAAGAACTAAAATTGACAATTTGGGCCTCACAATCCTTAATAGGAGCGTCCAAGAGAATTCTCCAAATGACGCGTTGTGTAGACAAACGTCACATTTCATCCAAAAAGAAAAAAAAAGAAAAAAAAAAGATTAGTAACAGCGTTTGGTTAAGAAAAGTTGCACGCTTATTGAAACCTCTTTTGTTTTTAGAGGGGTGTTTTCAGAAGCAATATTATGATGCTTTTAAAAGCAACTTCTCCTTTTTATAGTTTATACTCCGTATAGATCCTTTAGCTTTTGATAATATTTTTTTTATTCCTATCAATAAACATGAAGCTAAAATAATGTACATTTTAGTCATTTTCACCTATGATGATCTTTAAGCACAAATTTATCGAGCACCTTAATTATTTTAAGAGGTAACTTTTCTTGATATATGATTACCAAATAGCTATTTGCAACAACTTACATATGTTATTTTTGTAAGCTGCTTATATAGGTAACTAATTAGAAGCTCTAGCAATATCAAACTAGCCCTTACTCCATAAAGGAGCGGGCTGGGAAAGAATCCGCTTAAAACCAAGTTTTGCGTTAAAAAAACTAGGCCTAATACTTTATATAAATTCCATTTTAGTCATTTTCACCTATGATGATCTTTAAGCACAGTTTTACCGAACACCTTAATTATTTTAGGAAGCAGCTTTTGATATATGATTACCAAAAAGTTATTTGCAATCACTTATATATATTATTTTTGTAAGCTACACATATAAGTAATTTATTAGAAGCTCCAGCAATACCAAACTAGCCCTTACTCCATAAAGTACCGTTTGGCAAAGGGTTAAGTGAGGGGTTAAGGAGACTTAACCCCTTCTTAACCTGTCAAACACAACAAATCTATATAAGGGTTAAAGGGAGTTAACCCTCCATAATTTGCCAAACATAAAAAATATAGAATGGTTAAGTTAACCCCTCTAGAGGGGTTAAAATAAGTTAACCCCTCAAAATGAAGGGTTTACTAATACTCCTATTTAGATGGAATAAGAGTTAACCCTTCTAATTATAAAGAAAATAGTCAAAATCATTGTTATTCCCAAACACTAAAACTGATCATAAGGGCTAAAATAAAATTTATTTAACGGGTTAATAATTTAGTCATTCGGATTATCAAATGGGCTAAGTACATTAATCCTTCTCTTTAATCCCTCTTCATTAACCCTTTGCCAAACGGGGCCTAAAAGAGCGGTCTGGGAAAGAATTTGTTTAAAACAAAGTTTGTCTTTAAAAAAACTATGCATCATCATCTCTTCCCTTCCCTTGTGATGCACAAGACATAGTTTTACAAAGGCAAAGCTACCGCATAGAGGGGACAAGTGAGGTGTCCCTCTCCTATAGGATAATGAGTTGGCTATCATTAATGATGGCCAACTCATTATCCAATAGGAGTGGGACACCTCACTTGTCCACTCTATTGGTCCCATATTTTGGGTCCTTGAGGAATTTTTCTTTCGCAAGAGTACTCCATATAAGATTAATGCGTTTTGCTTCCCAAAACTTTGATCCAAACTAGAAATTCCTACGGAAAATCAATATTTCATTTTGAGTCTGATATTGTTTACCCCTGTGTTGTTATTTGGGGTCTTAACCTCCAATAATAATAAATTACACCAGAATAAAAAGCTTTAATTAAAATATTTTGGTCTCCATCAAACTCTTTCATTTTCTTCCCTCCTCGATCACCGGCCATGACTCGGAAAAATTATAGGTGGTTGAGAAGCGTAATAATTTTATTCTCACTCTTTGACTCAGCTTAAATATTTAAGTTTGACAATGAGCTCATAGACTGATCTCTCATAGGAGCGCATGACAAAGGAATGGAGACCAAATTTTATTGTATTTGAACTCTCATTATCAAAACAAATGAAAATATTTGAACCTCTGAAAACAATAAATATGCCTGACAAAATTGAGTTAGTAAATTTCTAGATGCATCAACAAACAGTCATTAGCTACCGCAATACTTTTATACAGTAGCTTACCTATGACTTTCCACCAAAATCATCAAATTTCAGGAATCATATTCGCTGCATTATCTACATGAATGAAATGTGATCAAGATTTGCACATGCGGAGAAAATACGTTGATGCTTCAAGCAAAGCCGAGATTTTAGAAGAAATAGATGCCGAAAGAGACCTCCAACAACAATATTTGTAGCTATCAGGACTAAAAGGAAACAACTCAACCTGTAAGATTCTTGTGGCTTATGATTGAACTCCAATGCATCACAAGATGTAGATAGACTGAAAACTTTCATGGCTACACCAGTACATGGACAATTCTCCATAGAATTTTCTCTGTGGACACCACTATCACTTGCAAATATTGTTAGTTCAACTTCCCATGTGTGCATTTCCTTGTTCTTTATTTAGGGTTAATTTCGCAAGCCCTTGACTTTTCAGAGATTTTGCCAAAACCCCCCTGAACTTTATAAATCAAAGAAGCCTCCCTGAATCAAAATCACACCAAAACCCCGTGAAATATTGAAAAATCTCATAAACTAGGTTAACATGTACACTGAAAAGCCTGAAATTTTGACTTGGTTGTTGAATCGTATTAGTCCAACACGAACGTTCTCCATTCAGAACTTTGAGCATACAATTTGAATTATCATAATTAAAACTTACTACTCTAATTGTTAATATCGTTTATGATATTTTTTTTGGGAGTTTAATAGGATTCTGAAAATTCAGGAGGTTTTCTCTAATTTATGAAATTTGGGAAGTTTTGGTAAAACCTCCAAGTTCAAAGGAGTGATAGCTACCCTTTTTTTTAAGTTAGTCTCATCGATGATTAGGCTGATAGAGATGACATTGATAATGATAAATACATGTCACTCTGTAGTAATCAACAGTGACATACATATCAAAGTCAAAAGGATAATAGAAATTTGTTAAGAAAAATCTTAGAAAATCTGAGCTCATAACACAGTTAGCCAGATGTAATAGAATCTAGAGTGATGTGGGCATATTTTCTAAGATCAACTTAATTTTATGATGTTTCCAAAAGTTAAGAATCAAAAGGAAGTTGTGTACGCACCTGAAATCACGGACAAAAGTGTGGTTGTGCCATGGTGCCAACCTTGTACAAATTTTCCTATCATCTTCTCCATCCCTATACTCAACCTCTGCGAAGGGTCAAAATTATGGTCATACAGAATTATAAAGATGCCAGCATGCAGTAACTGTAACTCTAAGAACGTGATATCAGTGTCAATTTATATATTCTCTTAGCAAAAGTAACATAAGTAATAAGACAAGGTTTTGGTTAAGCTGTGGAAAAGAAAGGAAGTTTACCCGGTGACCTTTAGTCAACACGTAATTACTCATTATAGGATTTATATAACAGAGGATCGCGATCGTCCAATGGCATTGAAGTTGACACGATCGCTAATAAGATCTCGATTTGAATACTCCTACGGTTGCATAAAGAATATTTTACCATAAACTACAAAAGTAGCATGAAAATGAGGTCTGGATCTTTAAGTTATACACATTGATGTGAAAATCTCAAACAAACAAGATACGCAATTGAATATGTAGCGGGATATGCAAATGAATAAACAGTAAACGAGCTTAATACAGAATAATAGACGTCTCAGCATTCAGAACTCGTCACGCAACTGCCGATAGGTAAACACGAGATAAGCAACATATATAATGAAAGTTCCATGACAGAATTTCGATATCAACAACCACGATTGATAATGTTGAAGTCAAACTGTTCATCATGCAATTAGATAGTGAAATATTATGATACGTGTCACCACCATTCACAAAGCCATGCACCGTGGAAAGTGCAAACGTGGATAAGTGGGTGGACTTTGTCTAGTTTAGTTAGTTTGTTTGTTCAGTTTACTAAGCTCATGAAGTGCTGATACTTAGTGGGTAGTTGTGTTTTACTTAGTGGCTAGTTGTGTTTTCCTTACTCTTAGCATTATTTGTTGCTTTTCCAGCCGTTGTAAGACTATTATATAGTCGGGAATATCTTGAATACAAGGGAACAGTGAAAAGGAAATCCTTACATTCCCTCTCATTCTCCTCTTCTTCTTCCTCTATCAAATTCAAACATATCAGTGGTATCAAAGCCAAGTTTCGACCATGGGCACTCGCGGCAAAACGAATACCGAATTCCGCAATGAGGTCAATGAAATCTTAACACGACATGAGTCCAGCTTTGATCAAATTAATGCTACACTCCAAATGGTGTTAACAGAACTTCAAGCTCTACAAACCGTCCGAAGCCCACATACTAATAATCTTAAAACTAACCCATTTGCTCCGGGAGAATCCTCACATTCTCCACAGGCTGCTCATTCTACCACCAATAATGACCACCGTCACCAACACCTCAAATTGCCCTTTCCAAGGTTCAATGGCGAGGACCCAACTGGCTGGATGCTGGATCTATAAAGCAGAACAATATTTTGATTTCAAAAATATTGCCTCTGACCAACGAGTTCTGCTAGCGTCCTTCTATCTTGACGACATCACCCTACAATGACACTGGTGGTTGACGAAATTTCGCGGACCACTTACATAGGATGAATTCACCAAAGCTATCCTTCTCCGTTTTGGTCCAACAGACTACGAAGACCCGTCAGAAGCCCTAACTCGGCTTAAACAAGACTCAACCGTTGTAACTTATCAGGAAGCTTTTGAAAAGCTTTCTCATCGCATTGACGGCCTACGCGAAAATTTTCTCATTGGTTGTTTTATTGCAGGTCTTCGTGATGACATTCGCCTAGACGTAAAAATTAAGCAACCTAAGACCTTGGCATATGCAATAGGAGTCGCTCGACTAATCGAGGAACGAAATTGGTTACACAAGCAACCGAGCCAACCATTTTGCTCCCAACCAGCTTCTGTGGCACCAAAGGCGACCACGCCCAACCCAACAGCTAGTATATTAGGTCCTCCACCCGCTCAGAGTGTGAATGCAAGTTCAAATACTACTCCAACAGCATTCCGTCAACTCACCAATCAAGAGGCGCGAGACCGTCGAGAGAAGGGTTTATGTTACTATTGTGATGAGAAGTTCATTCCGGGTCATCACTGTAAACATCCACAACTATTCATGATCGAAGATTCACTGTATTCAAGCCACGATGATGATAACAATGTTCAACAAGAACCAGAGAGTCAAGAAGCAATTTCCGTTCACTATCCTTGCGGACAATGGTCCTTAAGGGGGGGAGAATGATACGTGCCACCACCATTCACAAAGTCATGCACCGTGGAAAGTGCAAATGTGGATAAGTGGGTGGATTTTGTCTAGTTTAGTTAGTTCGTTTGTTCAGTTTACTAAGTCCATGAAGTGCTGATACTTAGTGGGTAGTTGTGTTTTACTTAGTGGCTAGTTGTGTTTTCCTTACTCTTAGCATTGTTTGTTGCTTTTCCAGCCGTTGTAAGACTATTATATAGTCGGGAATATCTTGAATACAAGGGAACAGTGAAAAGGAAATCCTTACATTCCCTCTCATCCTCCTTTTTTTCTTCCTCTATCAAATTCAAACATATCATATTGCTAATAAGATCATGATTCACAACTCTTAAGGTGGCATCATAATTTATTTATCTGTTATAACAGAATGGAAGGGTCTGACCATCGATATGTTGTTACAGAAAAGATGGTAGATTCAGGGCAAAGAAAAGAATCCCCTTAACTAGCTAGAGTTTATGGAAAATATTTCTACAGCTACAAACAGGATTATGCAGCTGTGTTGAACTAATGAACCAGAAAGCAGATTTCTATTTATTAAAACAGCAGCAGCAGAAAGGAAATCATTCCCATCCGTACCATTTTGGTTCTTAAACATCAATTTAATACATAACCAGGGATACATAATGTACCTAGTTGAATTCTTAATCCAATTATTTCTGCATATATATTTGTTCTTCAGAAATTCCACACTGTCCCCATACACTTGAGATGCGACCATACATAGACGACTAGTGCTAAAAACTACTAATTTTACTCATACAATCTTTGATCCAAACATCTTCATGCATAAATATCTTATTGCGACTGCAAATATATTTTGATTGGTTCCAGGAGGATCATGATACCAACTATACTCAAATTTATGCATGGTTTGGTTATTGGTCCATGACCAAGATCCAGACTCCATCTGAATCAGAAGCTGGCTTAGGATAGAGAGCTCAACTGGGTGACAGTTCAATGAATATTGTGTAGCGTGATAATTGCTCCAGGTATTGTGAAAGGAGGATTTATATGCCGAGTTGAGACAATATTGGAAGATGGACTACACTGCTTCTAAACAAAACCTGGAAACATCCCCTCGGAATTGAACTAAAGTATCTTTACACAAAGAAGGGTAAAAATCCACTTGACTTACTAATATTTAAACAGGTACCATTAATAAACTTGCTAATCTGGCAGGCATGGGCCACAAAAAGATGAGTAGCGCACAAATATAGAGTTATTACCTTACTATAATAAATAATCTTATTATGACAATTGGCCACAATGTAGACCCAGTTGAGCTGCTTGAACTATAATAATGGATTGCATCTCAGCAATATTTCATACATCTATCAGGAACAACTTTTAGTTCTGTGGTCCTACAATAAAATTAGTTCCTACATGAGCTGTGCACCTTTACCGCAGCCACCAAAGCAAAAGCATGATAACAATGCCCACATTGTCTCTGCTCAAGCTTCCAAACTATTTAAGAGCTAGGTATCACACATAAAAAATTAAGAAACAAAAGTTGTCACCTTTATTGAGCGCTCATTGGGCAGAACTAAGCAAGCATTATGATAAGCTTAGTAGACTAATAATTTGCTTGTTGCTTTTACTTGTGGTGCAACGAATATAAATGATAACACAGGGAATAGTCCTTAAACTATAACTTCATACCTAATATCAACTTTTCCTTATTCAGCAAAGCTAAGGAAAAGAGGCCACTATTTGCTTATAACTTATTGCCATAGGTGAAAGAGCACACACAGAGAGGCTCAGTGTGGAACTTCTCTGTGTGCGACAATTCAAATATGATGGTTAAAAATCAAGAGGAAAATTATTTTTAAAAGTACATGTTTGGTATAGAAGTCGTCTAAATCCAATGTAATCTAAAGATTTGCAGGTTCAGTTTGAAGGTAACAACTCTCCTGTCCTGCCGACTTCCAGATATGAGCAAACTACGGACTCTTTCTTGTTTGAGTTCACAATACATAGCATAGATGATTCGCTCGCACAAACCAAATCTTTGAACATGGCATGTTTGTGGCACGGTTCCTACCTTATACCATTATTTTCTAATACCTTCAGCATGTATAATTAACTTCCTCAAATTGCAATCATGGAAATATAGACTTGTCAGAATTATTACAGTTTACAAGCAATCATTTTAGATCTGAACAAAGATCTTTCTTTTTAAATTATAATTGAGCGATAAAATGAGTTGCTTCGGCAAAAGATAAAGTATGTTGCCAATCATGATGGAACGATTGTTGAATTAACGTGAAATTTATAAGCATACATCATTCGTAACATTAGATTTTTCTACCATTTCAGACATTTCAGGAAGTGATAGCAAAGTATTAATTATCCATCATGTGCTTTTTGACATTAATTTTCCCAACAGCCAATTTCACACCTCTTTCTTGTTTGAATTCGATTAGGGACAAAGAGGCAGAGGAGAGTCTCTCAAAGGAACATGAACAATGATGTTCCCGTTCGGATTCTTAAAGTTACTCAATCTAACATGCTATTAGCACTGGGCACACAAGCACCGCATTTAAATGTTCTCTGGCCATTGGCTTCTCTTAAGTCTTATTATCGTACACATTACACAAATAGAAAAAAGAATAAATCGTCAAAAAATAAACAAACTCCAAAATATTCTTTAGAAAACATTGGCAGTTTATGGATTTCATCTCTTACCATAGGATAGCACATTCCATATGCCAAGAATGCTGACAAGGGCCAGATTCTTACAACCAAGCAGCACATACTAGGATGAAGAGAATCCCCTCTTATTAACTACAAAAGGCTGCAAGCAAATGGTTGTTGGTGAAACCATGGGTTGATAGGAGGGACACACTTCAAAGCGAACCTATGTTTCTATCCAGCACAAGCCATGCACGGTACTTGCCAATGCATACCCAATAAACGTGTTTGCCTCAAAATAACCAAAAATTGTATATCATTGTCAGAGATATCGTGTTGGCTAAACCGGAGGCATATCCACCTTAAATAACAGAAATTTGACCTTTCAACATAGGTTGGACACTGTTGAAGTTTAAACACAACGTACACGCTTCGGGATGTGCAAATATAGATATATACTCATACAAAGACACATGCACATGTACACACACATCCCTGCACACACATGTACGTGTGTGCGAGTGTCTAGCTGTTTTGTCATATCCTATTTTTAAGAACTAACCATGACTTCATGCACCATGTCTATAGTCTCATCCACGTTCAGTGTGCGTTTGTGTATTCTACATATAGGTATTTTCGGTTCAATCTCTGCGAGCAACATTAATTTTACAGGGAAATCCGTGCAGAACTACCAGAGTTAATGACCAGAAATATAAATGTCCTCATTTACTATACTTACTTATAGCTAGTTTCCATAAGTTTTATTATTTCAACTTGAATCTAACTGCTTTTCCACTTTCATCTCACTAAATCTACAGAGACATTAGACTGGTCACCTGTAAGATCATAAGAACCTATACTAATTCAAGGTTCAGGTAACTGTTCAATCGCAATTTATTGATAAACATTCAAGGTGGTAGATTACTGAAAACCATTAGTTTTATAAAGCCATCTTGAGATTTAAAGATGCATACACCTTGACCTTTATAAAACTCATGACCCATAGTCCTAAATATCTTCTATTTATCAATCGTTAGTTTGCTAAAAATTAGTCACCTGACAGTATTGCTGCAATTGCACAGTGGTTTTACCGAGCCTAGATTTTAAGTGCACAAAAACTACAGTCAAAAACTTCCACAGAACATCCATGCAATGAGATAGATTGTTACTCAAGCACCAAGACACATACCTCCACCACATTCATTTAGAAACAATGGCACTTCAAAGAAAAGATTAAATAGTATAAATCTAACAGCATTTATAGACTCAGGCAAAATATAGTATTAAAAAACAACTCAAATGACAAAAAAGGATTTTCTTAAAACAGATATGCATCCTCTTTAGATAAAATTCACCCGGTTTCTACCATGTCCTACAGGATTAATTCTGTCATGTTCCTTCTGGATCTCTTCACCATATTGTGAAGCTACTCCGTGACAACCTCAGGCGAATAGCCAAGTCATAGTTATGATAATGTAACAAGACAAAAGTTGCCTTTTCTCCAGTGAAAAAGTGCATAGCAGAGGGTAGAGTGATTTATTTGTGCAATGAACCCAATGAATGAATTCTCAGCTAGATAGTTTTCAAGTATTCTACATTTGATGGACAGAGATACTTTTTCCTGCTACCATCCCGAATTAATACTCTTTTCTAACTTTTTACAACTGCTTGTCTGCTACAAGTACTTACTGCAGATGCTTCACGACTAAGAGCTTTCTTTAATACTTTGAAGCTTCTTCATTTATGGAGTTGATATTGATACCAATTGTTATGTCCAATATTCAAAAATCTTCACAATTCTATCTTCTTTTGCCTAATTTTGAACGATTGCCCTCAAATTCTATGATTAATCAGAGCAAGAATAAGTGTGGTTAGTTGTCTGCATATAGTATTTGGCCTAATCTTGAATTGTCCATAATGAAACATGTCTTGTCATTTCGGGACCTGGTTGTCCACATATATAATGATATTGTACCAAATACTTACATATTGTCGTTCACTATGCCTTGCTCTTTTCAGTCCACTTATAATGATTCTATAGCAAATATCTGCACATTTTAGTTTAATACTTGCTTCCAGAAAAACAACTAGGGACGAACATAATAGTACATGTTACTTGTATAAAAACTCCCTCTTAAACTAAAGTTTTATTTGGATGACTTGGTTGTGTCCCAATGAAGAAGGAATATATATTGCACAATATTCCAAGTGATCCCTAAATATGGCTACGAGAAAGAATCGCTCATAAGCCATGTCCAGCCCTAAAATTCATCAGGCAAATTTTCTATAGACACCATTAGGGGATAATGGGTGTTGAGAATATAATGTCAGCTTAAAGTTCTACGCATGGGGGTATACACACACACACACACACACACACACACACATATATATATATATATATATATATAGAGAGAGAGAGTGTGTGTGTGTGTGACGAGTGGGGCTCTTGAAATGCAAGATGTTGTGAGCATGTTCAAGAAAGCCTCGATTCTACACTATCACACTCTTAGAGGGTGTGACGAGTTCTTTACCCATTAGGCCGTTGATGGTTGGACTAAAGTAATATGTTGTTTCTCTTTTAGTCTTTTCTGTTACTTGGATATCTTGTGCTTGAATTCTGATATGTTCTATGGAGAATGTTTCATCAAATTGTTATCTATGAAATGCTTGGTATTAATATTTTACCCCTATTTCCCAAAAAAAGGTAAGTTGTGTTGCCTGAATGGATATTCTATTATTATATATTTAAGCAAGAATTTGCTGGGTATGAAAAGCGTTTCCAGAAGAAATCCCAAATGTTGCGACTTGGGTATCTGATAATTTTGTGTTCTCTGTCTAGACCTCTGAATTGTATATAAGCTAATATCCTTTCAGATTTTATCTACCAGTAGTAAAAGATCAAATTGTCATTATGGAATTATTAGACTCAAACTGCTATGACATCTCCAACTAATGCGTTGTCTTCATAGGTGAAAACTTGAATCGTTTGTTCTACAACTGCACTCTCTCAGCTTTAACCCCTCCTAATCACAAAAACTACAGTTTAAACCAGAGTAGCATATGATGCAACTTAGAAGCAGGAAAAGGGTAAACACATGAGCACAACATTTCCGCCCTACACAAAGCATAGTCTTTCCTATGGCTTCGCCAATAAAAATGTTCACCTTCTCTGAGCTCCTATAAAGGTTAGTATCAAATTCTTTAAGATTTTAAAAATGTTAGAAATTGTAAGAGAATACCAATCAAAAGGCATCAAAAGAACCATGACAACTTAGAAACCATGAAATAATTATTATGCAATACTAAACACTCGCATGACCAGGTATATATTATCAATCAAACAGCACGGTTTCACAAGTAAATATCTGATGACATCTTTTTAACCAGAAGGCATCAATGTTCATATTTGCCATGTTACATGTATGTATTGGGTAGAAGCTTTTATATTTGTCATGACTATGCCTATTAAGATATTTTAATTCCTCGTTTTAACTTTCCGTGGTTAGTAAAAACAATTGCTTAAAAGGTTCAAATATTACGATTGGACTCTTTCTCAACCAAGCTTTACAATAATATGGACATAGATTACCTGTTGTACCATTAACAATTAATGCCGTTCAATTCATTAATCATCTTAAAGTCGATTAGAGAAAAATAAATGTTAAAAAAGAAATAACTGCAGAAAACTTACCACGAAATGATAAGCAGCTTGTCGGTTCATTGTATAAGCACTCTGAATGAATTCATAACTTGTCTCAGTTCCTCTTCCCCCTCTAAGAAAACACTTCCAGATACTTGCATCCTAATTCCTAAACTCATATAATTTGTTACTTCCCACAGGCCACAGCAAGAACAGATAGATATTGCCTATCCCACTCAAGCCAAGGTACTCTATATTGTGGCATAACAATCAACTCATCGTCATTTGCATGGCTTAGTGTTCACCTGTATTCAATGTGACAAAAAAGTTACCCAAAGATATACATAACGGTAGCATATAAGTTAAATACTTCTAACCATAGACACACAAAATCACAAATGTAAAGCAAAAAGAAGGTATTCTACAATCAATACAAACGATTAGAATAATCTGAATGCACAATCAATGCTCAAGACCACCAGAACAATGCAAAAGCTCCCTTTTTGTAGGGCAAAGAAACCAACACGGTTAAACAGAATTGTTAAGAACCTTAAAGTTCGCCTTTAATCTCAGAGCAAAAAGGTATAGAAATAGGGTATGTTAGCTTTTGTTCAATATACACTTTGCTTAAAGCTTCCTGATGGGTAATTGATCAATAGCATATTAAGCAGTTTTAGAATTTCCATGACAAGAAACATTCATCTGCAGCTAGAACACTAGATATAGTTTGAGTTTTTAGCACTCAGTCATTCTCCACACAAGACCCAGCGCAAGTCTCTACAACTTTTTTTTAGCTTTCTTAGATGATGAGTGTAATTCACAACAGAAGCTTCTAAATGCATTTACATCTAGTAAAAACTCATATTCCTCCAAATCTCCGACTGCACATTAGAACTATTGCTTCTCATCGCTTCTTATTCTCCAAGATGTCATCCTCCAGTTATAACTTGGCGACGACTTTGTTATCAAAGGATTTAGGTTCAGAGTCATTACAGCCTCCTCTGACATAGTTATTGCTATGTGGCTTTGGATCCCTCATCAACCTGAGTTGAAATTACTATTTGTGTGAACAGCGAGACACAATTTGTGTCTCGCTGGGGGCCACACCCACGTGCACACCCACGTGAACAACGAGACACGAATTGTGTCTCGCGGACGGGATTTCCTGTTCGGTTTTTTGGGTCCTGGTTTCGGGTATAAATAGAAAGCTTATATCTAGGTTTTTGTAGTGGGAGAAAAACAGACGTAGGGGGAAGAAAACAAGGGTTTCTTTGGCGGCTAGAAAAGAGAGATCTTGAGGAGAGAGCTTTGGAGAGATTTTATAAGAAAGAGGTTAATTCCTTTTGGGTAAAAATCAAATCTTCTTCTTTCGAGACGAGCTTGTGGATTGTACAAATTGTCGGTGTTCTCCTCATAGTAGAATCTCCCCTCCCCCCTTCCCTGTGGACGTAGGCAAGTTTGCCGAACCACATAAATCTCGTGTCTTTACCGTTTTTTAGGTGTTGGCTATTGCTTGTAGGTTCCCTCGACAATTCAGTCTTAAAACCGATGAGAGGAAGAGTGTATATCTCACTTTGTTGAGATATTTCACTTATGTTCTTGTTTTCTTAGCGAAACAGGAATATAAAGGTTGGCTTGAGCTTTTGTGAAAACAAAAATCAGGGTTTTCTCTCGGGTTATATCGCTTCCGCGGCGTGAGGGCGTGACTCTGCGCCCAACAATTGGTGTCAGAGCAATTGGTTAGAGAGAAGAGATTATTAATCAAACGGTGAATGACGTCAACTAGCAAGACAATTAAAGTTGGAAAGTACGAGATTAAAAATTTTAATGAGAATAACGGTTTTTCCTATTAGAGGATGTAGATGAAGAATTCGTTGATTTCGCAGAAATTGCATAAGGCTTTGGCTAGAAAGGAGAAGAAGCACAAGGATATATCTGATGAGGATTGGAAGGAGCTAGATCTGGAAACACGGGCGTCAATTATCCTATGCCTTGAGAGGATGTAGCTTTCTTGGTAGATGGAGAGGAAACCGCTGCGAGTATGTGGTCGAAGTTAGAGAGCACCTTCATGACGAAGAGTCTAACGAACCGGATCTATCTAAAATCCAAATTATATACTTGCAAGATGGAGGAGGGTTCATCAATCCGGGAATACATCAACAAGTTTGATAGGATAATATCGGATCTGAAGGACATCGATGTGACGGTAGAAGACGATGATCAAACTCTTCTACTACTTTTACCTCTACTGAAGTCTTATGAGAACCCGCTGCAAACACTGATGCTTGTGGGAGACAATTTGACGATGGATGAGCTAGAACGACGCTTCTAACGGAAGATCTTTGGAAGATTGCAACCAGTGACATGACTACTGGTGGTAACAAGGAACAAGTACAGGGATTATTTGCTAAAGGAAGGAGCAATGAGCGAGAAAAATACAAGGAAGGAAAGTCTAGATCTAAATCAAGACCTCTTACGGGAAGACCGTGTTTCAAATACGATGAAGTTGAGCATTTCAAGGTTGACTGTCCAAATAAGAGAGCAGGTGGGAAGAAGAAGAACAACAAGACTTAAGAGGAGAGAAGGAAAGGAAGAAGCGAGCTATGTTTCAGAGGAATGGAGCGAGAAGAAATGCTATGTCGTCACGGGTGACGAGGATATCTCCGGGAAGTGGATTCTTAATTCAGGTTGCTCTACTACATGTGCCCAAATAGAAAGTGGTTTACTATCTGCAGAAGAATTGATGGTGGAACCGTATTGATGGGGAACAACCGTGCTTGTAAAACGATGGGACTAGGTGATATCAAGATCAAGATGTATGATGGAGTTGTCTGAACCTTGACGGATGTGAGGTACGTTCCCGACTTACGAAAGAATCTTATCTCAGTTGGTGCATTGAACTCCAGTGGTTGCAGGATTGTTACAAAGAACGGAGTGAAGAAGGTTGTTTAAGATTCCCTAGTAGTGATAAAAGAGGTGTTCGTCACGGCAATTTATACACTCTCTCGGGTACGACGATGATGGGAGATGCAGCGATTGAAACTGAAGAAAGTGATGGAGACCTATGTGAGCACACACGATTATGACATAGGCGGCTTGGGCACATGTCAGAGAAGGGTCTGGATCTGCTTGGTAAGGAGGGATTACTGAAGAATCTAAAGAAACCTTGTATGAATTTTTACGAGGATTGTGTGTATGGAAAGGCGTACAGGGTCCAGTTTCTAAAAAGCAAGTCTAAGAGCAGAGGTATATTAGATTATGTGCACACAGATGTTTAGGGTTCGGCTCAGATAACTTCCAATGGTGGTTCCAGATATTATCTCGTTCATAGACGACTATTCTAGGTATGCTTGGATTTACTTTCTGAAGTATAAGAATGAGGTGTTCAAGACATTTAAGAAGTAGAAGGTGATGGTTGAGAACAGGACAGGGAAGAAATTAAAGATACTGAGATCTGATAATGATACAAAGTATACAGATTGTGCTTTCAAGGAGTTCTGTGATCGGGAGGGCGTTGTTAGACACTGGACAATCAAATCTACACCACAGCAGAATGGAGTCGCAGAAAGGCTGAATTGAACATTGTGGGAGAAAACAATGAGTATGCGATCTTATATTGGATTAGGCAAAGAATGATGGACAGAAGCGGTGGCTACAGCTTGTTATATTGTGAACCGTTCTTCACATTCTACATTGGATGGTGATACACCCTATAGGGTGTAGTCAAGGGGGCATGCAGATTATGAGAGGCTCCGAATTTTCGAGTGCACCGCCTATTATCACGTCAATGAGGAAAAACTTGACACGAGGGCCAAGAAGGTAATATTCTTGGGATATATGCAAATAGTATAAAAGGTTACCGTCTTTGGTGTATAGAAGATTCAAAGTCATGATCAGCAGGGATGTTACATTTGATAAGAAATTCATGATTGCTAAGGCGCCCAAGGATGATGGTGTTGGGACTGTTAGGACTTCAAAGTCCCAGGTTTTTAAGATAGAACCTAAAAACCAACCAGATTCTAGTTGTGTTTAAGTGCGAAATCAGGTAGATAATGACCTTAAGCAGGATGAGGTTCAGCAAGAAAATACACAAGTACTACAACAATAGCTCGAGAATAGTTTGGCTTCCACTAGGCCAAGCGAGCATATAAGCAGGTACTGTAGTTGGGGGTTGATCAACCCTTGAAGCACTATGGGAAGGTTAATTTGGTGGAATACGCACTCTCGGTGGAGGATGATGAGCCAGTCTTCTTCAAGAAAGCTATTCGGGATAAAGATAGTACGAGTTGGTTGGTTACGATAGAGGAGGAGATGGAATCTCTTTGGAAGAACCAAACATGGGAGGTAGTCTCATTGCCCGTAAGAAGAAAAACTATTGATTGTAAGTGGGTGTATAAGAAAAAGAAGGATCCTTCATAGCTTGGTGGGACAAGGTACAAGACTAGGCTAGTGGCTAAGTGATTTGCACAAAGAGAGGGTGTGGATTGCAATAAGATCTTTTTTCCGGTGGTAAAACACACTTCTATTCAGGTGCTATTGAGTACTGTTGCTCATAATGATTTTGAGCTGGAATAACTCGATGTTAAAACGGTCTTTTTGTACGGAGACTTAGATGAAAAGATCTATATGCATCAACCTGTGGGCTACAGGGTTGAGGACAAGGAGAATCATGTGTGTCGCTTGAGGAAGTCACTCTATGAATTAAAACAATCTCCACAACAGTGGTACAAACGATTTGGCTCCTTCATGCTGAAGTATGGATTTTCCCGAAGCGATTACGATTGTTGTGTTTACATTCGGAAGCTTCATGGAGGTGGTTATATTTATCTCCTTTTGTATGTGGATGGCATGCTTATTGTTTCGAAGAGCAGGGTAAAGATAGATAGGCTGAAATCTCAACTTGATAAAGAGTTCGAGATGAAGGACATGGGCGCTGTAAGGAAAATATTGGGTATGGAGATTAGGAGAGAGCGGGCGAATCGATAATTGTTCTTAAATCAGAAAGGCTACATAGAACGGGTAATCGCGAGGTTCAGGATGCAAAATGCTAAGTCAGTGGTGACTCCATTGGCTCCACACTTCAGGCTTTCAGATAAACAATCTCCTATTACAACGAAAGAGAAGGCACACGTGGAGTGTGTATCTTATGCTAGTGCAGTTGGCAACTTGATGCATGTAATGGTGTGTACACGCCCATATATTTTACAGGCGATCAGTGTGGTTAGTAGATTCATGACGAATCCGAGAAAGGCGCACTGGGAAGCGGTGAAGTGGGTCCTGAGGTACTTAAAGGGTACCGTTGACATGGGTTTGTGTTTTGGTGGAAATACATGTCAGATTGATGGGTTTGTTGACTCTGATTATGTGGGCGATCTAGATAGACGACGATCTACTATTAGTTATGTATTCAGGATATATAGGGTTCTAGTTAGTGGACGATCGATGTTACAGGCTACAGTGGTATTTTCTACTACAGAGGCCGAGTACATGATCATGACGGAGGGAGTAAAGGAAGCATTGTGGTTGTGGAGTCTTCTAGACGATTTGGGAATTGAGCAGGAGAACGTGAACTTGTGGTGCGACAGTCAGAGTGCGATTCACTTGGCGAATAATCAAGTTCATCATGCTCGTACCAAGCATATCGACGTCAGGTATCATTTTGTGCGGGATGTCATAGAGGAAGATGATATTTCTCTCATGAATGTGCACACGAATGAGAATCCAGCGGATATGTTAACCAATGTGGTGACAGGTAGCAAGTTTCGGTATTATTTGGATTTACTTCATATCAGCTCGTGTTGATCTGCCCAATAGGGCATGGCTCTTCGGGGTGATGATGGGGTGAGGTGGAGACTATATGGAGAACAATATGCAGAACTATGATTAGATTGATCCCGATCAGAGGGTACGTATGTAGTCATGGTATAATGGTGCAGCTGGTTTGGCGTCTGGTTTTTTAGACTGGTTTAATGTTTCAGATCTCTCTGGTGATGTTCAGTGTTCTTCTAGTGTTCGTCCAAAATTTGAGGTTTATCAAATGATGTACGATATGGAGAATTTTGAACAGCGAGACACAATTTGTGTCTCGCTAGGGGCCACACCCGCGTGAACTGCGAGACACAATTCGTGTCTCGCAGGGGGCCACACCTACGTGAACAGCGAGACACGAATTGTGTCTCGCGGACGGGATTTCCTGTTTGGTTTTTTAGGCCCTGGTTTCGGGTATAAAATAGGAAGCTTATATCTAGGGTTTGTAATGGGAGAAAAACAGACGCATAAGGAAGAAAATAAGGATTTCTTTGGCGACTGGAAAAGAGAGATCTTGAGGAGAGAGCTTTAGAGAGATTTTACAATAGGTCAATTTTTTGGGTAAAAATCAAATCTTCTTCTTTTGAGACGAGCTTGTGGATTGTACAAGTCGTCGGTGTTCTCCTCATAGTGGAATATCCCCTCCCTCCTTCTCTGTGGACGTAGGCAAGTTTGTCGAACCACGTAAATCTCGTGTCTTTACCGTTTTTTGGGTGTTGGCTATTGCTTGTAGGTTCCCTCGACAATTCAGTCCTAGAACTGATGAGAGGAAGAGTGAATATCTCACTTTGTTGAGATATTTTACTTCTGTTCTTCTTTCCTTCGTGAAACAGGAACATAGATGTTGGTTTGAGCTTTTGTGAAAACAAAAGTCAATGTTTTCTCTCGGGTTATATCGCTTCCGCGGCATGAGGGCGTGACTCTGCGCCCAACAATGTCTCAAATATAGGTTTCGTACGTGTTACACTTGCGAACTTAACACCTATAATTCTTAATTACTTGATTTTTTTTCCCATTCCTCCCACGATCCAAGACTTCGAACTACCAGTAAATTGTCGAGATATCATACTGAAATCTGATATTATTTGCTAAAAGTTCTAGATCGAAATTATCCTAAATGATCTTGAGAATTCAATATCACATATTTCCTCTTTATAATGGTAATAGATTCCTTAAAATTGTTCGCAATTACGAATTCAAAACAAATATAACAGGATCAAGCTATGACAGAAGCTGAGAGAAGTAAATCAATCGAAATCATCACGAAATATTTTAAAATAATTGCTGCAAATTACCAAATGAGAGAGAGGGGGGTACTTGAGATGGCGAGCGAGGCCGAGCTCGAAACCCCAGATGGCGGCAAAAGGAAGCCACGAGAGAGAGCAAAATTTTCAGAAATGGATAAAAGAGAATGAAAGAAGAAACAGCTGAGGCGAGCAACAGGGACCAAAATGGTAATATTATGTAATGGGTTACGGTTGGAAATCTCAACGGGACCCGTTAACCCGCAGTAATTTAACGGGTTCGGATCATCCAACTGTTTTCTTTTTCTCTTTTTCTTTTTTTTTCATAGCAAATATTTTATTTTTTATTTATTCAATATTTTCTGTTTTCACAATTAACAAAGACAAGAAAAACTATTACACATGTGATGATGACAAGCAAGCAACAAGATGCGCCGCTAATCCTTTTTGAATTGCAAATAAAAAACTATTACACAATTAGCAAATATTTTTTTTTCCTATTTTTTTCTTTTTTTCTTTTGAAAACAAACAAAGTTAAATCGATAAACTATTACACATGTGATGATGACAAGCGGGCAACAAGCTGCGCCGCTAATCCTTTCTGAATTGCAAAACTCAACCTACGAAACATATACTCAGCTTTCCAGGATGGAGAGGTCCGTTATAATATTGAGCAGGGATTCTATCATAACATTCATCCTATGGAATATGGTGATCTATTCTGCACTCACCTTGTGATTATTATATCAATCATATCATACTTATACTCGTTATAAGAGTGCGAGTTTAGGAGAAAAAAATTATCAATGAACAAAAATACCCTTGATCCTTTTAAATATTACATTGTTACCTTAACCTGATTAATATAAATAAGTAATTATGCAATTAATATAGATAACTTATTAAATGAGAAATTATAGTTAAAATATTTAAATATATACAGTAAAAGATAAGGAATTGATTTTTATCATTTAATTTTATCATCAATGGGCATTAGTAAAGAGATTAAAAGTTGTTGTTATTTTATAGTAATATATTTAAATTAGAAGATAAGAAATTGATAGTTAGGAGTTAGTTTTTATCTTTAAATTTGATTATTTATAGTAACTAGTAAAGAGATGAAAAGTTGTTTTTAAATCTCTCACTTCTTTTCGTAAGTAAATATATGGGTTTTTTTTGTCAAACATTTATTCTTCTCTAAAGTAAATCTTTAAACATGTCTATAAGGACCAGTTTGTTTGATAGGAAATAAAGTTGTAAAAGTAAATAAAGCAACTAGACTTATAAATACATTGTTTGGTTTGTAATTTTGTAATTAGGAAATGTAAATATGCATGCAATTTGTAGAAAAAAACTTGCAACAAATGCAATGCCTAATTTGGTGTGTGGAAAAGCTGCATGCTTGGGAAAAGGTAATTAAAAATAAAAATAAATTATAGCTCATCTATGAAAATTCTTCCTAATCCCGAAATGTAAAGCCATCTGCACCCGCTTCTTTCCCCTTATGATAAAATCACCGCTTTTGTTAATATTTTTGGGGTTTTCCACGTTGGGTTCTTGAATTGATTGGGGCATGATTTTGATATTACGTTTATGCCTTTGTTGATTAAAGCTAGATGATGAGGATGATGTTTATGCTTCAGTGAAAAGTTAATTTTAGATTTTGGTGAATATAAAAAACTTAAATTTTTTGTTAGAATACATTAAAAAAATGTTGTTAGAAGGAGAAATTTATGTGATTAATCTTTATTAATAGAATACCAAACACGAATACCTGGGAAATAATTAATGGTGGAATTTTTGGTTGTTGCTTACGTGTCCAACCTCATATTTTTTGGATGTACTTAGGGGGTGTTTGGTTCAATTTCTAGAAATTATAGGAAATGTTTTCCACCTAAAATATGATTTCATTGTATTTCTTAAAAAAATTATAGGAAAAGTTTTGAGAAATCAAAAAGTACCAATTTTCTTGTTTTTTGTACTTTGCTTGTTTGGTTCAAAACAAGAAAATAGCTCATAACTTTATATAAAATAACAAGATTTAGTAGATTTTTAATTAAATATGGTATGTGTCAGATTTCTGGTGATTTCCTCTCATTTTGAGAGGAAATTACTTTTTGTAAAATTTGGTAGGTTTTGATATTTTATAGAAAATATTTCTGTAAATTTTTTGTTGAACCAAACACAATTTACAGAAATCTCTAGAAAACTTTTAATTACAAATTTGCCATTGTCAGATGTTTTGAGAAAAGTTTTCTCAAAAAATGTGCAACCAAACAGCCCCTTATAATATCATAGGTTGGTCTTTTCATGTCTTCTTTGCTACTAAATGTAGGTTGCTTTCTTTGACATGTAATACTTTTTTTTAAGCTAAAAACAGGGTGAGGGACCCTGTTCAAAATATATATATAAATGAAAAGAAAGAGTAACGCCATTTGTACATGAAATCAAAAGAAATAAATAAATTGGGAGCAGGGGGAAACGAAAGTGGATGTGGTCGGTGGGGAGAGGACCTTTGTCGTCACCAACCAGACAACATCAACTTCGCTTCCCTAGCTCCCGACAGCAAAAAGAGATTAAAAAAAGAGAGAAGGAAGTGACGACTCAAACTACTACAAATCTAAGGAATGAAGAGCATTCCTAAGATAGTAGGAGAGTCAACAAAAACCATATTTTAGCCTGCTGACGAACAGACCCACGATTGGTTACCCAAAAAAACAGAAGAACTGTATGGGAAATATCAAATTACATGAACTAACAGACCAACTAGAAGGATTCAGCAGAGAAAGAGAACAACAAGAAGAGTCTATCTAGACCCTAGGAGCAAAGTTACCACCGATCACATCTTCATCCGCAGATTTAGCAATATATATCCTGCATACCAAGATCAATCGCGGCACAGTGCATTTTCTTTGATCTCTTGCTACCAGGGGCTCTAGACCAGAGCAGGGTAAATCGAGCCACATTAGAAGCAATATACTGCGCTGAAACAGAAGAGTTATTGAATACATGGTTGTTGCGATTGGACCAAATACACCAGCAAAAACATGGAAGAAGAACCTTCCAGGTGACTTTGAAGCTATGGTTGGAGAGGAATTTATCCATTTGGGTAATCATATTTATCACCTCCTGAGGCCAGCTGCTGATATTAAAAGAAGGGAAAAGGATGGACCATACTTCTGAAGCGAAGGAGCAGGAGATGAAGAGGTGGTTTTGGGTCTCCAGTTCAAGATTGCATAAAGGGCAGAGGGGATTACCAGACCACCCCTTATCGAGCAAATTTGCTTTCGTTTGAAGTTTGTTCTTGCTAAGGATCCAAATAAAAATCTTGACCTTCAAAGGAGTAGGGGACTTCCAAATAAAATGATGAAGTTAGGATACTGTGCCTCCATTATTGAGAATAGAATAAAGAGACTTAGCCGAATAGATGCCAGATGGGAGATGTGGCCACCAGACCTGGTCGTGGCTATGTCTGGAAGGCTGAACATGTTCAATGAAGGCAAGTAGGTGGGCAATGTTGGAGCTGTCTTCAGAAGTGATGCCTCTTCTAAGTATAGGTTGTCATTTCCAAAGAAGTTGAAACCATGTGCCCTGGGAGATGACAGAGCAAACAGGGGAGAAAGCCAGGGAATGAGCCTTAGGGAAAAGGCTACCGAGGGAGTTGTCCCCGCTCCACTTATTAGACTAGAACTTGCATGTGTTGTCATCCCCTAAAGACCACCTAACTAGACTAAAGAAGGGAGGATGGATAGCATGAAGATCGTGGATGAACTTGGATGCATGATTCTTAGGGGGGTTTGAGATTGGGTTGGAGTTATTTGAAGCGTATAGAGAAAATATGACTCTACTAATCACAGGAATGCAATTCAATGATACCAAGACCCCTAGAACTTTTGCCTTTGCAGACAACACCCCATTTGACCAGATTTTTGACTTTACTAGGTTGAGAGCTGCCCCCTTCCCCCCCCCCCCCCCCCACCCACCCACCCACCATCCCAAGAAAATTTCTTCTACTCTTGTCAATGGCATTAATGAGCCAGGTTGGAAGCTTGAAAAAGGACATATAGTAAAGAGGAAGTGATGAGATGACAGAGTTGATGAGGGTGAGTCTGCCACCTATGGAGAGGGATTTATTTTTCCATAGAGCAAGCTTTTTAGAGAAAGAATCCAGCAATATTGGTTGCCATTCACGTCTATAAAAAGTATCTATTTAGAATCCAGTTACCTATGTAATACTTGTACTTCCTTGTTTATATCTATAAAAGACTTGCTTTTTTCCTAAATGCATTTTAATTCAATCCAATTATTTTATGTATAGATGAGACTTGCAATTAGTTCATTGGCTCGTAATAATATGATTTCTATCAATCTATCAATTAGAGGAAGACAAGCTACTGCTATTCAACTATGGTTGGAGGGCTTATAACAATCATCTTCTTTAAAAATGACCTTTATTAATAAAAAGCGAAGCCATGCATGATTCTAAGATTGGCGGGATGTTAGCAAGAAAAATTATCTATTTAGAATAAATTTTTATTTCTGATTTTCCCTCAATAGCAATAGTCTGAATGAAGAGAGAAGTATTCTTTTACTTTTGTAGTTTGCTAGCTCAGACGAAGGGGTTTACTTTGGGATAAATTGCACGTCAAAATAGAGGAGCAGGTAGCAGCGTTTTCATATACACTAATTACTAAGGGTCCGTTTGGTTAGAAATTTTTTTCCTTGAAAGCCTGCCAAAGTGTCACTTCTTTGGTAGGCTTTCAGCATAGAGACGATTTTGTTTGAAAGCCTGTCAAAAAGTGACACTTTTAACACTTTTAACAGGCTTTCAAGTGAGTCTTTCTCTCAAAAACAGGGAACCAAACAGCCCCTAAGTCACAGTGTGAGGAATCGAATAATAGATATCAATTTTTTTCCGGTCGGATGGAATTGCAGGTCGCTATTTCAATCATGTATCGTATGCAATAGATGAACCAAGGGGTGATCTTATTTCTCAACCAAGGAATAGTACCCTCATCCAGAAATATCAATGAGTACTAGATACATGCCTTATTTCAAGGTAATCTAAATTCTTTAATTTTTAACACACTAACTATCGATTTAGAGCACTAAAACTCTTATAACATTAATAAATTCTTTATTATAGGATAGTATACGTGCACTTGTTGGTACGCGCATACGTGCGTCAGTTCCTGCTGCAAGTGTTGGTAAATTTAGGGGGAGAAGACTACCCAACTCAATATGTTAGCATGTATGGACTTCGATCTTCAGTTTGTTGAGGATTCAAAACAATCAAATCGAATCTGTGTTCTTCCGGATCTTGTGTTTGAGAGTTGAGAAAGTAGGAAAATCATCACAAATCAAAGAAAAAACTTGCATGAAAATATGCAAGAAAGAACACACTAGATTTAACGAGGTTCGGCAACGTGCTTACGTCCTCGGGAGCCACACTACACAATTCTTTGATTAATTAAAGAAGATTACAATGTTCACAATAGGCATCTCTCTCTAAGAAATATTGGATCTCAAAGAGCCGTCAAAAACCTCTATGAACTTTAGGACACCCTTGGGGAAATGCACTTTTTGTCTCTTATCTAAACCCTAAAACATATAGGAGTATATATAGAAGTCTGGGTGGAAACAGAATCTCAAACAAAACAGGAAACTGGAAAACCCGTTGTCGGTCGACCGGACCTGATGTTTCGATCGACCAGCCAGTACGTAGTTTTCTTACAGGGTCTGGTGCACGTTTTCAGTCGACCGGACATCATCTTCGGTCGACCGATGACCACTCTCGGTCGACCGACACCAAACT
The DNA here is from genome assembly GCA_022839385.1 of Asparagus kiusianus. NCBI lineage: Eukaryota > Viridiplantae > Streptophyta > Magnoliopsida > Asparagales > Asparagaceae > Asparagus > Asparagus kiusianus. The sequence continues at coordinate 136,150 of BQKN01000111.1, read as the reverse complement.
TTGATCGACCGGCTAGAGTGCAGTTTTCTCCTCAGTTTTCTACAGGGTTCGCGGTCGACCAGACCTCCTCCGTCGGTCGACCGACCAGCGTCTGAACTATTTTCTTCTTCTTTTTGAATCAGCTTTGGGTCTACACCACTTAGACTAACAATCTCCCACTTGGAGACCAAAGCAACATCAACAAGCTCTCCGGAACTCCTGCCTCCTTCGCAAGCATCTTCTCCTACACTGAAAACATCCATTCTTCAATCATCATCAAACCCGGCGATCCCGTCGATCCTCCTGATGTGGCTCCGCCTTCATCTCCTACCTGTGAAGACCAATTGAAGTTGCGCACAACTCAAGTTTGTCAATGGTCATTGCTTTCGTCAACATATCTGCAGGATTTTGACTTCCTAAAATCTTCTCTAGCTATAACTTCCCGTCCTCAATCAGTGAGCGTATAAAATGGTATCGTACATCGATGTGCTTTGTTCTGACATGATATAATGGATTCTTGGCAAGGTGTATAGCATTCTGGCTATCACAACAAAGAACTATGTTCCTCTACTTCAGATCCAACTCTTCCAGGCACCCTATCAACCAAATCATCTCCTTGCTTTCTTCAATCACCGCGACATACTCAGCCTCAGTTGTAGACAATGTTAAAACCTTTTACAGACGTGAGACCCAGCTCACTGCTGTCGACGTTAAGGTATAAACATACCCCGTGGTACTCTACCTCGTATCATGATCACCGGCGAAATCCGTATCCACGTATCCCCGTAGTATCAACTCCTTCTTCCTGAAACATAGTGGCTTATCCGTAGTCCCTCTCAAATAGCGTAATATCAACTTCACGGATTCCCAATGCTGCTTCCCTGGATTGCTTACAAACCTGCTCATAACTTTCACTATATGGGCAATATACGGCCTCGTGCAAACCACCGCGTACATGAGACTCCCAATGGCTGACGAATATGACACTCTGCTCATATGCTCCCTCTCTGCATCTGTCTTGGCTGATTGCTCCTCAGATGACTTGAACTGACTTCCAAAGGGCGTGCCGATGGGCTTTGCATTCTGCATGTTGAATCTCTGAAGTACCTTCTCGATGTATTCAGCTTGACTCAACGTCAATGTCCCTTCAGCTTCATCTATGCTGATTCGCATCTCAAGAATCTGCTTCATTGCACCCAGATCCTTCATAGCAAATTCATTTGCCAACTGCTTCTTCAATCTGTTTATCTCTTTTAAACACGGTCCTGCAACTAATATGTCATCAACATACAATAATATCACGATAAAGCTGGACTCTAACCTCTTGAAGTAGCAACAATGATCTGAATTGCATCTCCTATAGCCATTGCTCTGCATGAAGCTGTCGAACTTCTTATACCACTGTCTCAGAGCCTGTTTCAATCCGTACAAGCTCTTCTTGAGCTTACATACAATCTCTTTCTTTCCTTCTTCAATAAAGACAACAGGTTGCTTCATATAGATTTTTTTCATCCAAGTCACTATGAAGAAAAGCAGTCTTCACATCTAACTGCTTAAGATAGAGATTTTCTGCAGCTATTAAGCTCAACACCACCATGATGGTTGTGAGCTTCACAATGGGAGAAAATATCTCCGTATAGTCCATTTCTTCTTGTAGGATCTAAAATAGATACACTAGAACACTAGAGGGAGTGAATAGTATTCTTTTAGAATTTATGCAAAGTAGATTATAAATTGCAAAGAAAAATGGCAATCTCAGAAAATGAACATCACAAACACAAGCATGTATACTGGTTCCACCTCCCCGGTGTACATCCAGTCCCCGAGCAAATCCCGCTTGAGAGTTTCCACTATGATTTTAAAACCATACAAAATCAAAAGTAAACCTAACCAATTTGCAAGACCATGCAAATTGCAAACCATGCCAATCGTCACACCGATTTCTAGACTAAGAGATCAACCCCTCTCATAAACCGAGAGAACCTTTCTTTGAAGCAATGTACAATTCCAATCCTATAAGCCTTGATATAGATGTGAATGTATAACAGTGGCCTATCAATCTTTTTAACTCTCTGAATATTACCTAAACAAGCTCTAAGAATGATAGGAATAAAGGCAATATCAGAAACTCTCTTTTATGGAAAAACAGATCAAAAACTGAAAGTTTAGAGAGTTAATTTGCACAATATGTGAATCTTACAAGTGCAAAACTTTGTGCTTATTTTCTGATGTTTAAACCTATTTATAGCCTCTGAAATGACATAATTTTAAACTTAATTAACGTCCAAAAAAGGGCTATAAACAATTACTTATTTAAAACCTGAAATCTGGAAAAACTACATCTGTAGTCGACTACAAGTCATAGTAGTCGACTACACTGAGTCTAAACAGACTCTGTGAAATCAGAAAATTGTTTAGTAGTCGACTACAAGGTATAGTAGTCGACTACACTTGTAGACGGTAAAAATTACCGCGGCGGACTAGCAAACAAATTCGCCCATAAGTCAAGACCATCCACTGAGACGAAGAGTGGGGTGTAGCCATGAAACGGGTTCGACAGCACACCTGGGCCCTCACGCGCCAAGTCGCATGGACCCACTAGTAGAATGGATCCGCCCTCATGAGCTAAGCCCGGTCGCAGGGGTTCGAATCCACCCTCATGAGCCAAATCCGCTCGCAGGGGTTCGAACCCGCCCTCATCCGCTCGCAGGGGTTTAAATCCGCCCTCATATACCAAACCTGCCCACAGAGGGCCACATCTACCTACGAGAGTCGAAAGCCGGGTTTCCAAGGACAAGCCTTCCCTACTTCCCGCGATGCGAGGGGAGGGAGCACAGTGCTCCAGATTCGTCAGACGGTCGCCCGTAATTCAAGCGAACAAGACAGGCGTCGGACCGGCCTGCATACTCATAAATGCGGGTTACCTCACCCATCAGAACCGGAGCCGTCGGCATGCAGCAAGCTGCCCAAACCCACTCGGGTACG
>BQKN01000111.1:122881-133176 GCA_022839385.1 Asparagus kiusianus | reverse complement strand
TAATCATTTGATTATTAGTTTGTAATAAGCCTTCTTATCAATACAAACGAAGTTTCCTGTTTTCGGGAGATCAAATTTGCACCTACAACACTGTAAACTCAGATTCTGAAATTTTCTTTTTAGTATTTTGACTGTAACTTTCTCATCCGATATCAGAATGAGGTGATTTAAGATTTGTTAGAAAGCTCTTGAAGAGACCTACAACTTTGATCTTTTGAATTTTTCCATATTCTAATTTCTAAGGGGATATAAATGACATGTTTTAAGACTCACTCAATATCTATAAACTCTAATGGCTAACATAGGGAATTTCTATTATTAATCAACACACTAAACATGTGTTAGTATGTTCTAACATTATGTGTGTGCATGTGTGTGAGTGATCAATGCTTGTACAAATTTCTAAGCAAAGAAAATATAAAATTACATTTTGACAATAAAGTATATCTTCTTCTTTGCTTTATTTTTCCTTGAACTCATCTATGTCTTGAGTATCTCTTTGAATATAATTGTTAATATAGCTCTGATACTACAAAACAAATGTTAGCATATAATACACATAACATATAATATTTGTTATCATCAAAATAAACTAATCTTGGGGTCAAGATTCCTAACATTCTCCCCTTTTTTGATGATGACAAATATATGTTATTAAGATATAAAAATTTTAATCCCCCTACATAAAATTATTAAATAAAATCTTTTACTCCCCTACATCAAAGCATTAATAAAAAATTTAAAATTTTCTATATAACTCCCCCTTTGTCATTAACAAAAAGAAATAAAAATAATTCTAGTTAAAATTTTCTTTTCATGAGCACCTTACTAAAAATATTAAGCACTTTGGTACCCTTTTATATTATATCATTATGATTAGCCCTTGGAAATCCAAATCCACTTGGAATTTGGTTTCCATTTATTAACATAAGTGTAATTCTTTGAATTGCAAACTTCATACATATAAGATGAAATATAATCATCCCTATCATAAATATTCAAATTCTTAGGAATCCATATATACTTATTTTGTTTAGCATGAATATTCTTATTATTATTCTTCAAAACATAATCATTCTTTGTAAAATACTTAGGAACAAATCCAATGCCAAAATGATTGTTTGAAGATTTTTGAAATGAGAGCAAATTATTCAAATTCTCTTTACTTTTATTGAATTTACTGACATTCAAACATATATCATCATATTTTAATTTAATAGAAGAAGTATCTTTATCTAAAACATTAATGCGAATTTTTAAATCATTGCATTCTAATTTTAGATAAACATTCTCATTAGTCAAAATATGATTTTCTTTAAGTAATGATTTATTTTCCTCTTTCAATTCAATTACTTAAGAATTAGAAATAGTAGAAGAATTAAAATCAGAAATTTCTTCAAGTAATCTTTTATTTTCACCTTTAAAAAAATTATGTGAAGCTTTTAATCTCAAAAATGTTTTATATAATTCATTGAAAGCATCTAAAAGCTCTTCATTATCACTTACTTCATCTTGTGTCATAAAACATATATGAGCACTTTCCTTTTCTTCGATTTCTTCATCCGAAGATGAATCATCACTATCATCCCATGTAGCCGCCAAAACCTTCCTTTTCTTATTGAATTTTGTTGACTTTGACTTTGATTTTAGAAGGGGACAATCATTCTTCATATGTCCTGGCTTATTGCAACCATAACAAATAAAATTATTGTTAGTATCTTTAACATTACTTGTACCTTCATGATTTACCTCGAGTGTGTGCCAAATATCATATGCGGATATGGCCGTTGACACCCTATTGAACTCATTCTTGTCAAGAGCACAAAATAAGACATTCATTGCTTTAGAATCCAAGTTTGCATTGTTCCTTTGAGATGTAGTCCATTCCGTGAAAGGAATGGTTGACTTCTCATATTTTGTTTCCACAATACTCCAAAGTTCAAAGCCAATTGATTAAAGGTAAATCTTCATTCGGAACTTCCAATAGTTATAGTTCAATCCATCGAACATTGGTGGACGATTTGTAGAGTGACCTTCTTTGAATTGTGATGTATTTGTAGATGCCATCTTTCACCTTGCTCTGATACCAAATGTAGGATCTGAAATAGATATACTAGAATACTAGAGGGGGTGAATAGTATTCTTTTAGAATTTGTGCAAAGTAGATTATAAATTGTAACGAAAAATGGTAATCTCAAAAAATAAACATCACAAACACAAGCATGTATACTGGTTCCACCTCCTCGGTGTACATCCAGTCCCCAAGCAAATCCCGCTTGAGAGTTTTTACTATGATTTTAAAACCTTACAAAATCAAAAGCAAACCTGACCAATTTGCAAGACCATGCAAATTGTAACCCAATTGACAAGACCATGCCAATCGTCACACCGATCTCTAGACCAAGAGATCAATCCCTCTCATAAACCGAGAGAACCTTTCTTTGAAGCAATGTACAATTCTAATCCTATAAGCCTTGATATAGATGTGAATGTATAACAGTGGCTTATCAATCTTTTTAACTCTCTGAATATTGCCTAAACAAGCTCTAAGAATGATAGGAATAAAGGTAATATCAGAAACTCTCTTTTATGGAAAAACAGATCAAAAACTAAAAGTTTAGAGAGTTAATTTGCACAATATGTGAATCTTACAAGTGCAAAACTTCATGCTTGTTTTCTGATATTTAAACCTATTTATAGCCTCTGAAATGACATAATTTTAAACTCAATTAACGTCCAAAAAAGGGCTATAAACAATCACTTATTTAAAACCTAAAATCTGGAAAAACTGCATCTGTAGTCGACTACAAGTCATAGTAGTCGACTACATTGAGTCTAAACAGACTCTGTGAAGTTAGAAAATTGCATAGTAGTCGACTACAAGGCATAGTAGTCGACTACACTGTAAACTCAGATTCTGAAATTTTCTTTTCAGTATTTTGACTGTAACTTTCTCATCCGATATCAGAATGAGGTGATTTAAGATTTGTTGGAAAGCTCTTGAAGAGACCTATAACTTTTATCTTTTGATTTTTCTATATTCTAATTTTTAAGGGGGTATAAATGATATGTTTTAAGACTTACTCAATATCTATAAACTCTAATGACTAACATAGGGGATTTCTATTGTTAATCAACACACTAAACATGTGTTAGTATGTTCTAACACTATGTGTGTGCATGTGTGTGAGTGATCAAGGCTTGTACAAATTTCTAAGCAAAGAAAATATAAAATTACATTTTGACAATAAAGTATATCTTCTTCTTTGCTTCATTTTGCCTTGAACTCATCTATGTCTTAAGTATCTCTTTGAATATAATTGTTAATATAGCTCTGATACTGTAAAACAAATGTTAGCATATAATACACACAATATATAATATTTGTTATCATCAAAATAAACTAATCTTGGGTTCAAGATTCCTAACACTTCTCGCTGTTAGAACCCCTTCACGACTAATCTATCTTTGTATCTTTTGCTTCTATCACTCTCCTGCTTGACCCGATAGACTCATTTGTTATGCAAGATTTTCTTCTGTGCGGGTAGCTGGGCTAACTCTCATGTCTCATTAGTGTGTAGAGAATCCATCTTCTCTTGCATCGTATGCTCCCACTGCTAAGATTCACTCACTTGCATAGCCTCCTCATAACACTCTGGTTCTCTACTATCTGTCAAAAGTAAATAATCAAGTGATGAGAGATATCTGAGATTCGGTTTGGGTACCATGGATAACCTCCTAAGCTTTACACACCGGGTAGTCATCTCTACACCTGGATTCTCCTCCATTTTTCGGTCAGAATTGACTTTATCGCCCCCATCTGGAAGTTCCTCCAAATCTATGTACTCGGATCCACCTGTATCCATAGTGCTGCTCCCACTGCTTTAGCTATCCTTGGCATTGTCCTTATCCTTATACATCACCTTCTCATTGAATATCACATCCATACTCCTGATGATCTTCTTGTTCTTCTCATCCCAAAGACGATACCCAAACTCATCAATGTTATATCCAATGAATGTGCACTTCTGTGACTTAGCATCTAGTTTGTCCCTGACATGATCACTAATATGAACATATGCCACACAACCAAATACTTACAAATATGAGAAATTGATCTTCTCGCCACTCTAAACCTCCTCTAGAATCATGTAATCCAATAGAACTGATGGCCCATGATTAATCAAGTAAGCTGACGTTTGCACCGCATCTGCCCAAAATGTCTTAAGTAGACCTGCATGTAATTTCATGCTCTTGGTACACTTCGTCAGTGTCCTGTTTATTCTCTCTGTGACGCCGTTCTGTGGTGGCGTCCCTGGAGTAGTCCTCTCCAAAAAAAATCCATTTAGAGCACAGAATCTCTTGAACTCCTCCAGCTCGTATTCTCTACCGTTGTCTGATCTCAGACACTTTACCTTCAAATCTATCTCATTCTCTACCATGGCCTTTTACTTCTTGAAGATCCCGAACATCTCTAACCTGTGCTTCATGAAGTATACCCACACCTTCCTTGAGTGATCGTAGATGAAGGTGACTTAGTATGCCGAAACGCCAAGAGAAGACATGCTAGCTAGACCACATACGTCAGTATGAACTAACTCTAGCTTCTGAGCTTTAGGTGGCCTTCCATCCTTCTGGAAATTAACTCTCTTCTGCTTCCCAAAGATGCAGTCCTCACAAATACCGACTTCTACAGAATCAAAGTCGGTTAGCTTCCCCTGTAAATGTAGAATCTTTATCCCCTTCTCACTCATGTGTCCTAATCTATTATGCCACAGATTTGTACTCTCTTTGCCAGCTACAATTGCAAGGGTTTCCTATTTTGTTGCCTCAGACAATAACCATAGTACCATTTGAGATCCTCCACGAATCCCTGGTGAATGTCGAAACATAGCCTTCTGCTCCAAGATGGCAAACTGAAATAAGATTCCTCTTCAGCTTCGGTACGTGCCTCACGTTCTTCAGATTCTACTTAAAACCCTTCAACTGTATTTGCACATCTCCTCTTCCAACAACACTACAGGGTTCATTATCCCCCAAGTATACTTTCCTCAAGTTCATTGTTATATAGTTATGAAGAAGCTTCCTATTAACAGTGGCGTGAAACAAGGCTCCTAAATCGATGACCTAAGAATCAGAATCGATGTCCATAGCTAGAATCAAGGCATCCTGCACGAGATAAGCCTTCTGCTCATTCACATCCTTCTTTTGTGCTTTACAAGATGAAGACATGTAGCCCACCTGGCCGCAGTTCCAATACAATCCTTTGATAGCTCTAACCTTCAAGTTTGACCTTTTCTTCTTTGACTTTGACTGATTCTTATTCTAATTACCCTTCTTCTGGCTTCGGCCTCTCTGCTCGAGATTTAGGGCTGAATATGAACCTTCTGATTCGGACGATTTCCTTCTAACCTCTTCAGATAGAATCATGCTCACAACCTCGCTCAGCTATAACTTGTCCTTCGAATTACTGATTATCGTCACACAATCTGCCCAACTATCCGGCAACTGCGATAGTAACAATAGGGCCTGCAATTTGTCATCTAACATGATGTCTACGAAGATAAGCTGATCAAAAATCATGTTAAACTCGCTGATAGGTACATCGTGAAGGACCGTCCTTCTGTCATCTAGAGGTTGAAGAGGGTTTTGATGAGATGCACATTGTTTGCGGCGGACGGTTGCTCGTACATCTTCGCAAGCGCTTCCATAAGCCTCGCCGTAGTCTTTTCCTTCAAAATATTATGGGTGACTGTCTTGGTGAGCGACAACCGGATTTGCCCTAGAGCCTTCCTATCTAGTATCTCCCAATCCTCGTCTGACTCCTCTTCTTCTTTCCCTTAGCCTTGCCCATCAACGGGCGATATAAATTCTTCTGGTACAGATAGTCTTTCATCTGTGACTTTAAGTAGGCAAAGTCTGAACCGTCAAACTTCTCGATCTTAGATTTGTTTTCCTCTGCCATGGCTCTCTTTCACAAATTTGCTGAACGAAGCTTTGATTCCAGTTGTTAGAGATTCGAAACAATCAAATCGAATTTGTACCCTTCCGGATCTTGTGGTTGAAAGTTGAGCAAGTAGGAAAATCATCACAAATCAAAGAAAAAACTTGCATGAAAGTAAACAAGAAAGAACACACCAGATTTAACGAGGTTTAACAACGTGCCTACATCCTCGGGAGCCACACCACACAATTCTTTGATTAATTAAAGAAGATTATAATGCTCACAATAGGTCTCTCTCTCTAAGAAATTGGATCTCAAAAATCTGTCAAAAACCTCTATTTTTTGTCTCTTATCTAAACCCTAAAACATATAGGAGTATATATAGAAGTCTGGGTGGAAACAGAATCCCAAACAAAACAGGAAACTGGAAAACCCATCGTCGGTCGACCGGACCTGATGTTTCGGTCGACCGGCCAGAACGTAGTTTTCTTACAAGGTCTGATGCACGTTTTGAAAGCACCCTAATTCTACTAGGAAAGAACCCTAGAGGGGAGTGAATAAGGTTTATGCTAATCTAATCTGATTTACTGCTAATTAAAACTAATTAACAAATATCCTAGCAAATTAGATATACAACAAGATATATGAGCAAGGATATTAAACTAAACAAGAGCAATATAAATATAGACAATATAGTGGATGAAAAAAAAAGAGAATGACAATAAAGATGAACAAAAAATATAAGTGCGCTAAGCCAAACTCAAATACAAGATATGATCACGGAGTTCGGTCCCCACGATCTACGTCTCCGCTCCTCACCTCGAGGAGATCACCACTATCACAACCGAGTTTTCTATGCTCACCCGAATAATGTTTATACCTCACACTCGGTTTTCTAGTTCACCGAAAACTTTACAATCTCACACTCTTGTAATCTCACTTTACATCCTCTAAGTGTTGGTCTCTAGCCCGTGTCTCCCTCAAGTGTTAGGAATTACAACCTACCTTTAGGCATTACCACATACCCTACTCCTCTTGGGACGACCTCGTCTCTCACAACACACTCCTCTTGGTGTACAAGTGTAATACAAAGTGTATCTCACAATGAAGGCACAAGTACAATGTTTGTTCTCTAATACAAGATGAGAACTAAGTGTAAGCTCACTCTCAATGTCACAATCACACAACTCCAAATTATACTATGTATGAAATATTATAAGTTCAATAGGTTGTGTGTGAACAATGAGATAAATCAAAACTAAATTCAATGTAATTTTAGCTAATGGAAATTATAATCAAAACAAATAAATAGCTAGAAAAGAGTTTAGAAAACTTATCCAATGGATGACAAGAGAGAGAGGGAGATGAATTGAAACTTAAACACCAAAGATTATCTCCTCAAGCCCTTGTGAAAATATCTTCACAAAACAAACTCTTAAACATACTTAGAAACCCTTAAACAAACTTGTAAAACGCTTTAAAACTTTTCTCTTGGTGGTTCTCAGAAGTTAGAGGGCAAGGGGTATATATAGGATCATAAGACAAAGCCCAAAATCTAAGAAAACCAAGCAAAAAGACAAAATAACAGAAATATGAAAATCTAGAAAAACTAGCTGTTATGATGTCATCAATCAATTGATAATGTTCATCAGTTGACTGATGACCTCATCAGTCAATTGGTCAGTTGACAAAAAGAAAACAGACAGTTTCAGAGTTCTGGAATTTTGTGTATCTGGTATTGTAAAATCAATTAAAAATAGTAAATCAACTTTAAAAATCATGAAATTTTTGGGAAAGTAAATAAACATGTAGAAAAACATGTTAGAGAAATAATTTATTAAATACCACTTCCCATTTGTGAGAAATAATTATTTGAACACATATATTATAGTTTCTGAAAACTGCTAAAACACCCGATCTTGTAAAATCAATTTGACATAGTAAATCAACTCCAAAAATCATGAAATTTTGAGAAAAGTTTTGAAACATGTATATGAACATGTTATAAGAAGAATTTTGTAAATATCACTTTTCATTTGAGAGAAATAATTTATTTTATAAACTGGTCAAAAATCTGGAAATTATACAAAAACTAGTCGTTGTGAGTTTATCAGTCGACTGATGATCTCATCGATCGACTGATGACCTCATCAGTTGACTGATCAATCAACTGAAAAGAAACAGAGACTTTTTGATGATTCCAGGTATTTTCATCAGTCGACTTATCGGTTGACTGATAACACAATATCAGCCTGAAAGGAACAGTAAAACTAAACTTTAAAGTGCCTTTAAAAATATCAAATAAATTCCAAAAATTATAAAACTTTGGAAAATAATTGTAAAAATATAAATAAATATGTTACAAAAAGAATTTTTGGAATTGCACTTCATGTTTGTAAAATATCATTATTTTACAAAATAGTCCAAAATATAAAAATACAACAACACTTGTTTTTTGTCATTTTGACTAAACCATGTTTTCAAACTTTATAAAGTGATTTTATAGACTTAATAAAGTATGTATAAACTAAAATTGAAGTCTATAACCAAATAAAATAAAATTTTCATAAAAACACCTATATTTTGATAAAATCAACAAAATCAATAAATACGTGTGTGTAATTAATATATGAGCTTAAAGTATCTACACACAAGTATAAACCTAAAACTAAATTACCCAAGCTTGATAGATCTTCATTAAAGCTCTTCTTGGTAAACTTGCGGATGAAGCTTGAACTTGAATCTTTAACTTGAATTGTATTGCTTCACTCTACAGTTCCACCAACCTCCTTTGGATTTGATCATGAATGCTCGATTTCATCCATCCTCCAATTTATTGTTTGTCTAGAATAAATACAAAAATACAAACACTAGACCAACAACGTTAGATGTAAATTGTTTGTAAATCATCATCAAAACAAAAGGACCCAACACGTTTTCGGTCGACCGGTCATCACCTTCGGTCGACTAATGATCACTCTCGGTCGACCGACACCAAACTTCGGTCGACTGGCCAGAGTACAGTTTTCTTCTTCTTTTTGAATCAGCTTTGGGTCTACACTCTTAGACTAACACAGTTTACTTGTGTTCTAGCTGCGTGGGAGGGATTAGCGCATGATGCTTTGATTCTTAGTAGCGATGCCAGAATACGTTAGCATGCGTGGACTTTGATCTTCAGTTTGCTTATGTCCAGCTGCGTGTGAGGGGTTAGCGCACGATGCTTGGATTCCTAGTAGTACGTGGTGCCTTGGAAATGGAAGATGGCTTGAAAATAGAGCGAGGTAATATAACTCATAAAGTGAATTTACTTGTATGATTTTTTTTATGTGTTTTCATCTAACTTAATTTGAAATACATAGGAAAATATTATTTGTGCGATGCTGTGTACGTGCGACCAGGACAAATTTTATTTCTCCATTTCGTGGTGTGCGGTATCATTAAAAGAGTACTCCAATCGGGCACCTGCAAATGCTAGAGTTATTCTAGTATAGATACTCATCATTTATAAGAAAGACCGTTGAAGGGGGCTTTTGGCTCAGGGTTGCAGCTTCTGGACTATTTCATCCCTATCGAACACAAGTTGATCTTGTTCTTACTTGTATTTTGTATTACTGTACAAATCAATCATGATGGTAAGAAATTTGTTCCTACGGACGAAGAACGGGCGCCTAAAGGGCCAACAGTCGTAACAGGATGAAAGAGACGATTCAAAGAGATTTGGTCGCTTTAAGAATCGTATGGCGGTTGATACGTGAAATAATCAATGATAATAAAATGTTGTTTTAATTTGTAGCGCATATATAAGACACTTTCAGCTGTCTTTGGTTGGCATCATCTTTTCTTTTTATGGTGTTAGGAGACATGATAGGACTTTAATTTAGTCGTGATGCTTATATTTGTTATAATGTCATACTTATATAATGTCACGAGACATATTTCCTACATGATGCTTATTCACATGATTACTTTTAGTATTTTTCATTATAGTTATCATCTTATACATCTATATCTATATCTATCTATAGTATTATGAAAAAAGAATTGTGGTGTTAAAACTTTTAAGTTTATTTGAAAAATGTGTCCAGGCCCCAAAAGCAGAAACTTCATGTGACGATGCCCCTCATAGTTTTCCCCATGTGGATCAGCCCCTTGAAGTGCGACACTTTGTACTGCAGCCCCTTTTTATCAATTATTACATGCCAGCTAATCTAAAATCCCCAAATTATCCTTATCCTCTCTCCTCAATCTCTCTGACCCAGCACTTATATCATCTCTCTTTCTCCTCTCTCTCTCTCTCTCATCTCCTCTCTCTCTCTCTCTCTCTCTCTCTCTCTCTCTCTCTCTCTCTCTC
>BQKN01000111.1:100977-114209 GCA_022839385.1 Asparagus kiusianus | reverse complement strand
GAGAGAGAGAGAGAGAGAGAGAGAGAGAGAGAGAGAGAGAGAGAGAGAGAGAGAGATGCTGAGGAAATAATAGAGGAGAGAGAGAGAATGTGGGATTAAGGGAATCAGGGGGGAAACACGAGGTGAGTGTGTGCGGGAATTAGGGAGTGAATTGGGGAAGTAGGGTTGGGGAGAGAGAGTATGAGAATGAGAGAGAGATACAGAGTGAAATACCGTAGGGAAAAACACGGTAAAAATACCCCTTTAAATAATTTAAAATATCAAAAAAATTATTCAAATAAATATTAAAAATTTATGATCAAAATAATAGTAACAATAACAATAATGAATAATTAACTATTAATTTAAAAATTTTACCGAAACAATTAAATTTATAATTAGCAAAACTATTAAAATAATATAATACCGTATTTTTAAATCGTAGAAAATTCTAGAGAAATTGGAAAAAATACAAATACTCTTTTAGAAAAATAATATTTAATATTTAAATACTAAAAAATTATTTTAACCGGTATTAAAAATTTACAGTCATTACATCCTACCCCCCTTAAAACAAATTCCATCCTCGGAATTAAAATAAAAGTAATGCAGAAAAAATCTAAGGATAGAGATATGGAACGATATCCATAAACAGAGGAGAATGTAAAACAAAAACGACACAAGGTAAGATAAAAGATGTGACAGCAAAGATATTGCTATCACATTTCAGACTCGCAACAAAATCCAAGCAAATACTATGATACAAACATATTTAATTGTGTGAACTTGTTATACAATACTGGTAAATATATAAGCAATCTATCAGTATAAAGTATAAGATAAGCAATAATATAGGATCAAAACAAATATGTACAATATAAATAAACAATCATATAGAGTGAATCATACAAATAATATACAAGCATTCATAGAAACAAAGCAGAAACATATTAAGTAAGAATAAGGTCAATTAAGAACAATAAATCTAAAGCAAATAGAAACAGGCAGAAACATAAACAACAAAATAAAAAGTCAAAGAATCTAAAATATATAGCAGTTTAAACCAAACATAATAGCAAGGTATAACAATGGTTAATCAAAAACAAAAAGAAATTTAATTATGAAAAATACAATCAATATAGGTTCAAACTAAAGATATTAAAAACACAATGTAAGATATAAAATCAATAAAAACGAACATCGACAGGATCATATAACAAAATAGAATGATATAATAAGTATAAATCAAAGATAATAGGAAACACAATCATAAAGCAATTAGAACAATAATACATACAAAATAAACACAAATAATAGAAAACATATTTAATTGATGGAATGATGAAAAGTAGTCTGAAACATAGAAAAGGTATAAAGACAGTCAAGTATAAATAGCTAAACACAATTATTAAAATAATTATACAATCAAATAATCATGTAAAGCAGTATACAAAATTTAGCAACAAATAATTCATTACACAATATTGGGAATTTACAAATTGTATACACGGAAATTAGAATGTGACACACAATATAATTATGTAATAAGCAACACGATGCAAGTGGAATATTAGAGGTAATTGAACATAAACAAAAAGATATGATATACAAAATAATACAAAGCAGTTAGTCATGGAAGGACAATGTGATATGACACAACAACATATAAGAAAATGAATTATACGTAGTATATCATATCAAAAACAAAATAAATAATTATAGTCGTATATCACAACAATAATTATCAAAAACACACACTTTATATAAATATATGACTAAATAAACGAAGCAGACTAACCTGAACAAAAAACAAAATAAAAAGTAAGTATTAGAATTAATAAGAAAATGAATTATACGTAGTATATCATATCAAAAACAAAATAAATAATTATAGTCGTATATCACAACAATAATTATCGAAAACACACACTTTATATAAATATATGACTAAATAAACGAAGCAGACTAACCTGAACAAAAAACAAAATAAAAAGTAAGTATTAGAATTAATAAGAAATTGTATATAGAAATGATTGATAAATTAAATCAAACAATAATGATACATGTAATTGGAAGTAAAGTATGAAATGAAATATACTAAATGAAACTACTTTATACGTAATAAAACAAGCTAGCAAATTAATAATGCACTTATTTTATAATATACAATAGTAGACAATGATTATGTAAAATGACTAAAATATACTAAACACGAGAATGACGTAATATTACTAGAAAGGCACAAGACATAAAACAAAAATACAGAACAATCAGGCAGATAGACAATAAAGATTATAATAAGGTATACAGAGCATACATAATCACAATTGAAATAACATTAAGAAATAAACATAGATAGAAAAATATCAATATATATAGACAAACAAACATAGACAAATCATAATAATAATCAATAGCAGAATGAAACGATACATATAATTACTAGCATACAAACAGTTATATAACACAAAGTAAATAATACCAAATCATAGTTAGGTTCAAAGAAACACAAATAAAATCAAGGTATAAAAATAAAAAATATAAAAGCAAAAGGGATAAATAAGATTCAACAACAATAATAATCACTATATAAAATCAATTTAGACATAGTAGTATATTGTGAAATAGTCAAAAATCACATAAATACAATCAACGTAATACACATAAATAAAATGTATAATACATAAGACATGAACTATGGAAGATAAAATAGATTTATAAACAAATGAAAACATACAATAACACCGTATGTGATACATAAAATATGTAATAAATGATACAGAAATTAATACAATCAAATAATATATAAATCAAATCAAAGAAAATATAGTTATAAAAATAATAACACATATAATAACGACCAGTACGAGGAAAGAGAAGAGATACAAAGAGAGGGTAGTCGTGAAGCGATGGGACAAGAACCGTGGAAAACTCTGGAGTCAAAGGGTGATAAGATAGGGACGAAACGAAACCTATTAAGAAAATAGGATAAGGGCTCAAGAATAGTCGCACGGATGAAATCATGATATGTATCTAAATTGTCTACTATATTATTACTAGTGAGGACTCGGGATCGTGACCGAAACCGTGACCTGCATGGGCCACCACTAAAACCTATCACGCCCCGCTTCCCAAAATACCCGAGAATCGGAACGTGAACAAGTCCGCGACGTATTAGATTGAGAAGAAATATACACTATCTTTTTTTTCTTTTCTTTTCTTCTCAATCCAATACGCTAAGCGTCTAGAAATAAATACAATGCGAAGTCACAATACCCGATCACAATCAGCAAGAATATAATAGACAAACTCAGAATAAAAATATCATATCACAAATGAATATCATCCAAGACATAAAAATACGGGTCAAACATGCCCTTATACAAAGCTGAACAAAAGAATACTGGAGAATATAACATACAATGATCAGGCGAAAAGGAAATGCCACGAAAATAAACTGAAAGAAAATAACTAAGCTTCAATTGTTCTTCTGCTCCATCTACAAGGCAATCCTGCTGAGAATCCTCTGGCTCCTGCTGAACCTGTTCTTCCTCTAAGTCTGACGTACACCAGAGAAAACAGGTGTACGTCAGCGTATATGGCACACGGCAAGACCCGACCCCACAAAGAAAATAGAACGAACGAAAATCCAATGCGAAAAATGATACGATAACAGAAACAATGAAAAAATGTACAACTGAAATACACAAATCAACATGAAAATACTACTAAATCATGATAATATAAAGCATCCATAATCGATCAGGTAACGAGATCATGTAGCTAGAGATCAGTATAATCATCCAAGTAACAGGGGCATACAATAGATGGAATTAATACCTAAAAATCTACAACATGAGACGTAGTACGTCGAGCGAAATAATCCAAACAATGAAACCCTCATGTATATACCATATGTCTCAAATTGTAGATAATTAAATATTAATCCCGATCTATGTATGAAAAGAAATACAATTGGCCTACATCTCACAAGAATCCATTAATCCTAACCAAAGTGACGACACCGATTCACTTTGATTCAACAACCAACCCTAGTGGCGACACCGATCCACTAGTAACAAGTCATGTAACTAGTCATCCTATAACAGGTCACATATTCATATCTCACACAGAGTCAACACTCATATCATCGGATAACTGACTGTTCGCATATCCCCCACGTGCATCCAATAAATTTAGGAACCAAAGTAGCGACACCGATCTACTTTGACCCAACCAACGAACCACAGTGGCGACACCGATCCACTGTGACTCAACAAACCAACCCCAGTGGCGACATCGATCCACTGGTACGAACACAGAATATATATCAATAGTCTTATCCGATTATATGAACATGGACTTTTCCATCCCAACTCATCTTGCTTTTCTAAGTTAACAACACACGAATCTCTAGGTCCTACTCACGTCACACAGGTCATTCTAGTCATAAACTACCAAGGTTCTCAAATACAACAACGAGATAATAACAACATTAATTTCACGCAACCACATCATGACATGTCGAATATAGTAAAATATTCACAAACATGAAATGTAATCATGAACAACAACTATGTAATTCAGAAAATAATTCATTTTCTAAAATAATTTCTTTTAAAATTATTTCTCATTATAATAATCCAAAATATTCTCTTTTTTAGAATAAATTCTTTAAAATTATTTCTCATCAATTATTATTCTAAAATAATTCCTTTTCTTAAAAATAAATTCTTTAAATACTATAAATTCTCTAAAATGATTCCGTTATTAAAATAAATTCTTTCACTTCATTATCATTTTTTTGAAAATACTATTTATCACATAACTACGATTTAAATCAATATTATTCATCAAACCCACGCAGATAATAACAATTATAAATTAACATAACCAAATAATTCACCAATTCATCAACAAGCTCACGCGGATAATAACAATTCATAATCTAATCTATGCAACTAATTAACGACAGATATAAATTGGAAATGACGATTTAAAAGGATCGGGATCTTGCCTACGAGACCGTGGGGTCTGATGACATCGAATCTGGAGTTGACAGCGGCTACGATAACTGAGTGAAGAGGTTGAGGCTGTCGACGAGGCGGACACGTCGGAGGGAGCTGGAGAACAACGGCTCGGCGAGGCTGACGGGGCGTTGGTCGGATCTACAGGGGGTGGTCGGCGTCGGGCTGAGGCGAGGGGATCGGGGAAGGGACTGGTCAACGGGGTTGCAGATCTGATGACAGTTGGGGTCGAGGGAGGCAATGGGGGTGGCTGCGAGGGCGATGGCGGCTCAGGCGGTGGTGGTCGGAGCTCTGGTAGCGGCTGGCTGGGTTCAAGGAGGGGCCGGCTATGAGCTAGGCGGATGAGGACGGTGGAGCGGCGATCGATCTGGAGGGAGCTTGGACGGTGGTGACGTCTTCAAGCGAGGGGGAGGCGGTCGGCGACGAACGGAAGGGGTTGACAGCAGAGGACGAGGGAAGAGGGCTGGAGGGGGTTCAGGCGGTGGGCGGTGGTTCTGGTCGGGGAAGAGGGAGGAACGAAGGCGGTGTTGGCTGGAGCTTGAGGCGAAGCTCGAGGGGAGGATGGCGGGCATGGGGCGGAGGCGAGCGGCCTGGAGAGGGCGACGACATGGGGAAAAGAGGGGGTCGAGCGGTGACGGGGGCGGCGAGCTCGCGGCTGGTCGGGGTTCGTCAGCGGGTGGCGGTGTTCGGAGTAGGAGGCGGTGGGTGTTGGGTTTGTTTGAGAGAGATGAAGAGTGGGAGAGCTGATGAGTGAATGATTGAGATGGAGAGAGATAGAGAGAGAGATGCTGAGGAAATAATAGAGGAGAGAGAGAAGGTGGGATTGAGGGAATCAGGGGGGAACACGAGGTGAGTGTGTGCGGGAATTAGGGAGTGAATTGGGGAAGTAGGGTAAGGGAGAGAGAGTATGAGAATGAGAGAGATACAGAGTGAAATACCGTAGGGAAAAACACAGTAAAAATACCCCTTTAAATAATTTAAAATATCAGAAATTTTATTCAAATAAATATTAAAAATTTATGATCAAAATAATAGTAACAATAACAATAATGAATAATTAACTATTAATTTAAAAATTTTACTGAAACAATTAAATTTATAATTAGTAAAACTATTAAAATAATATAATATCGTATTTTTAAATCGTAGAAAATTCTAGAGAAATTAGGAAAAATACAAATACTCTTTTAGAAAAATAATATTTAATATTTAAATACTAGAAAATTATTTAAACCGGTATTAAAAATTTACGGTCATTACATCTAGCCCACATCTATGTTAGTTCTAGCTAGTTCTAGCTCTAATTCATCTTAGTTCTAGGCTCTTGTGAACGGATAAAAGCTCGTCCCACCTCCCACGGAGCCCACCGAGACACCCCGACGACCCCAGCAACCTCCTCCCACCTCCGGCAAGCCCGGACAGTGACGAAAATCTCCGAACAGTGAAGAACAAACCCGAACAGCGAGAAATTACACTGCAGAAAACTATAGTTTTGTGCCAACTTCGCACGCACTTTTTGATCTCCTCTAATCTCCGTTTCCACTGATTTCTTCTTTGGTGAGTAGTCCTATATGTTGCCTATCACCTCCAATTTGTATCACGCTCTAACTCAGTCTCTATCTCTCTCAGTAACGTCCGAAACATCGCTCGACGGCAGCAGCAAGCAGAAAACAGCAGCGTCATACCGACTTCGTGCGTGTTTTACGGCCACCTCCAGTCTCCGTTTTCACTACTGTCTTTGCCGGTGTGTAGCCCTTTATATTGTCTTTCACACGGTATCTTCCTTTCATTTGGGATCATTTTCTATCTCTCGTTATATTGCTTCGAATATCGCTCGACGACACCGTGGCAATTTCATTCATAGAGATACATTAATACATATTTTCGTTCTTTCTTAATTACGGTATTTCTCTTCATTCCCTTTCTACTCTACTTCTCCTTACCTTTCTTTTTTCTTTTTTTTTTCTTCTTCTAGCTAATAGATTAATGCTCTGTGCGTCTCGGCCTGGTAACTAAAAAACATCCACAACAGAATCGATCATAATTTGCAAATACAGAAGTTCATAAGGATAAATCCACAGTCATGTGAGAAATTAAAAACGTAGATATGTTGTTAACATGAACCCTCAATTGATCAAAGTCTTCTCAAATAAAAAAAGATAAAGTAATGTCCAAATCTCAACGGGTCACAACAACATCATTATTTACGGTAAATATCAATCTCAAAAACCAACCTACTCGTAGCATCATCTTCTTAAATTCATCAAAGCATAAAACACCATCTCCATTAACAACATACATTCAGATCATCTCCCTGCACTCCTCAACAGTCTTCAATTGCCCGCGCTTTTTGAGTGTTTCCCTCAAGCTCTGCGGCGGCGATCTACGGCGGGGGAGCGGTGGCGATCTACGGTGATGAGGACGGGCGGAGGAGGGGAGGGGAGGCAGCGGCGAACTCGATGGGAGTCTTAAGGGCCTGAGCGGAGGTGGTGACGAGGAGGAGGAGGAGGGCGAGGGCCAGGACGACGAGCTTGAGAAAGCTCTTAGTTTTAGAGAGAGGTGAGAGAGAGAGAGAGGAGATGAGAGAGAGAGACAGAGAGAGAGAGAGAGAGAGAGAGAGAGAGAGAGAGAGAGAGAAGATGAGAGAGAGATGATATGAGTGCTGGGTCAGAGAGTTTGAGGAGAGGGGATAAGGATAATTTGGAGATTTTAGCTTAGCTGGCATGTAATAATTAATAAAAAGAGGCTGTAGTACAAAGTGTCACACTTTAAGGGGCTGATCCACATGGGGAAAACTATGAGGGGTCTCGTCACATGAAGTTTCTTCTTTTGGGGCATGGACACATTTTTCCCTTATTTTTTCCCTCTCAAAGTTTAATAAATTTTAACTATGCTATTATCTCTAATTAATCTTTTATTGAATAAATATAACATCTTATTAATTATGCACCCTCGCACCTTCCTAAATAATTATAATTATCAATTATATTATAACTATTAATTGTTTAAAAATAATAAAAGAAATTAATTTATTAAATAACTATACAAAATTAATTATTGGTAGTAACCAATTAAATTATTATAATAATTATTTATGAATTATAATAAAATAATTAAAATAATAGTATAAATAGAGTAATATTACTAAATACTATTAAGAAGTATACTATAATTCAATGAGCAATAAAATAAATAGAATAAATTTTGAATCACATAAATAGTATAATTATTTTATTAATATCACATAAATCATAAATTACACTACTTATTTAGTATTATATTCATTAAATAAATTAAATAAATAATTTAAAAATTATTTTTAGAGTGTTTTCTCAAAAATTATTACATGATACTGAGTAATCTATACTTGGTAATGATTGAAAACTAACATTTTAAAATAATATTTAATATTAGTAATAGTACTATTAATTGTTAAGGATAATATAATAAATTTTTATAAAATATTTATAGTACTAAATTATTTAAGAGAATAAGTAAAAAAAATTAAATTAGATAAAAATTTATAGTATATAGACAGCATAATTATTTTAATATTATTACTTGAACTAAGAATTATAATATTAAATAAGTTAAATTACAGTAAGCCCCCATGATCTTTTAGCATTTTGCAGTAAATAGACCTTATAAACCTTCGAAATCACACTAAACCCCTAATAACTTTGTAGAAAGCCCCCAATATCTTTTAGATAAATTACACCAAACCACCAACTTCTTTTAAAATGCCTTTTTATGACATTTTCTGGTTCTAATTTATGGGAATTATCTCCAAAATGTAGAACATTATTAGGGGTGGGGGTGGGGAGGTCTTCTTTGAAACAAAAAAAGTTATTAGGGATTTAGTGTACTTTTAAAAATTCATATAGGCTATAAAGTTCACAAAGGATTTAGTGTAATTTACCATATTAAATAATTATAATGAGAAGTAACTATTGCAATATATTGCTGGTATTAAGTATAACTATCTAGGGAACATTAGGAAATAAACTTGCAAGATTAATACAACTTAGTTAATTTAGAGTTAAGTTAACAGCTTTCAAGTTGGAGAAGCATATTTAAGAGAACTTATAGAATTGACAGTTTTACTTAAGAATGATATTAGATTTGCGGACTTATTTAAAAAATTTACTATTGGGCGATCATTATAAGAAAAGCATTCAATCATAATAACTACACAATAATAATTTATTTATATATTTCTTTTTAGACAATCTAATTATATAATTTTATTTATTAACACATAGTTTTACTATTCAATAAAAAATCAAAACTTAAAAGGTGTACATTTATGTATAAATCACATGCATTATACTAGTATAACTAAATTTAAATTTGTTCAGAACAAAATGCAGGTGCCTTGATTAAAGGCGAGAAAGGTTGGTGCCAATTTCAAGTGGCCTTATTATTCTATTTTGGTTATATAAGTAAGGAAGGGGATGGAGTCCGATAAGAATTTAAGCCTCAAACAATTAATGCTACAGTTACTTTGGTTAATGAAGCATTCCCCGAAACTATGGTGACGGACCAATATTCTCAATCACTTGCGAACTTTGAAGAGCAGATGGAAGGAGATAATGAACATTCATATGAACTTGGAGATAATGAACATTCATATGAACTTGAGTGGGTCTAGGTGGGATGGGAGCAAAGAGATGCTTATACTAATACTATGTTCGGATAGAGGGTAATGGAGGGTAAGGTAAGGGAAAAAAAGAGTTGCTCTGTTTAGGAGTTTTTTTAAGAAGGTTAGGGGAGAGAAGGGGAGGGGGAAAACGTTCAATTTTATTCTCCTCCAAATTGAAGGATAGAGAAGGAGAAGGAAAGGAAAGTAAAAATTCATAATAAAAGAGACATCTTGACCATTTATCATAATGAATCAATGGTTAAGATTCATTTACTTCTCTTCTCATAATTAGAACTCTCAAACAAAATAATTTAAGTTCACATCCATTCCCCTTACAAAACTTTCAAACAAAATATTATAATTTCTCTCCCTTTCCTTACCTTTCCTTTCTCTACCTTACCTTTCCTTTCCCTACCTTACCTTTCCTTCACTCCCCTTAGTCTGTGTTTGGATTGAGGGAAAATGAAAGAAAAGATAAGGAAAAGGAAAAGGAGAAGAAAAAGAAAAGGAAAGAAAAAGAAAAAAATGGATTACTTTTTCATGTTTGGTTAGGATGAAAATTAGAAGAAGAATTTGAAGGAAAATAATGAACAACCAGTTTATGTTTGATTGTTAAAAAGATGATATAGATGATACAATTGGTTTATATTATACAATAGTGCCCATCAATTTATTAATTTTATAAATATTTTCAAATTTAAATTAATTATAATGACTTAATGAGGACAATATGTGGATCCTATACATGTTTTTTCTAAGGTATAAGCGTTTTTGTTTTTGTTTCTTTTGTTTTTTATTTTTTATTTTTGTTTTTGTTTTTATTTTTATTTATTTATTTATTTTTGTATAGGAAAAAAAGAGTCTTTCAGAATGCCTTCAACAAAAAAACTATATAGGAGAAAGTGTTGAAATAAATTAATATTAGTGGAGTTTTATGAAAAGATATTATTTAATGATTGGATTCCATAGATTAAAATTAAAATGTGTTTAATTAGTAGTATGCGAGTTTTAGTCCCATGTTGGATAATTAAATACACTTTAATTAATTGGTTTAAATTAACACACGTGTTATTTATGGCATAACAAATGTGTTAGTATTATACACTTGTGTTGGTATATAAGTGAGCGTGCGAGCAAGCGAGCGGGCTTGTGCATGCGGGCTCGTTCGCACGCACGTGCGAGCGGGCTCGGGCATGCTAGTCCGGGCGTGCGGTCCGACGCGTGCTGTGCTTTAAAATAGCTTAAACGTTTTGTATGTGCTCACTTAAAACCAGCTGAACGTTTCGTAGGTTACAAACGTTACAATGTTTGAATAAGTTTTATTGCAGACATTACAAACATTGTAATAACTAGAATTCAAACCTTTGTCTCTCGTGAACCCTATAAAAGTGACTCTTCTGATCATTTGAAGGACACAGAACATAAAACGAAATCTCTTATCTTCTTCTTCTTCTTTCAATTCTATAAGTTGTTTAGTATTTGAGATTCTGGCAATCTGAAGAAGCAGTCGAGGTGCTCACAAGAAGAGAGCGCTTCTTTGGACTACAGTTGTCTCATCCTAGGAAGTACTGTGCAGACCTAATGCTATCGTATATGGGGCATAATTTCTTCAAGGCCGGTCCTCTGTTAAAAGGGAGATTCGGCACTTCTGTAAAATATTTCTATCTTGAAGTGTTTTAATATGATGTCTCTAACTTTCTTTTCTTTTCTTTCATTCATGTGTGGTTTGTTCTGTACTGCTTTAGATCTATTTTTATGCTTGTTTTTCCCAAACAATTTTGAAGAGACTAATATTAATTGAAGTTATGTCGTCTGTTTCTAGAGTTGGTTCATATGCCTCAAAGATGGACGTGTCTAGAATACCTAAAAAGTTCGCTGGACAGTTCTTCAAATGTTCGCAACAACGTATAAAGATCCAACGTTTGAAGATCCGACTGACGACTAAGGGGTTGTTGCCAATGATTTTAACAGAATGCTCGAAACTAGATGAAAATGATCCTAATAGTATAGATAAAATTGCACAGTGGACGAAGAAGGACCAAATAGCCAAATGATGCATTTTGTTGGCTCTGTCCAATGTGCTCTTTGATGTCTATTGTTCTTCTTCGGCCACTACAAAGGCATTATAGAATGAACAGGATAGAAAATATAATACTGAAGACCTCGGTCTTGAAAAATGTTATGTTTTCAAGTTCTTAAAGTTTCAAATGGTCGAGGGTAAATTTATAACAGAACAAGCACATGAACTTCTGTTCATTCTTCATGCACTGTGAGAAGCTGAAATGGAGCTTCCTGAAAATTTTTAAGTTATAGCAATCATCGAGAAATTTCCTAATTCTTGGGAGACTTTTGGAATGTCTCTTAAGCATCGTAAGGAAAAGATAAATCTTGATGACTTGACGATTGCCATAATATTGATAAAGAGCATAAGAATCAGAAACATGTTGTGCCTATTGAGCACCAACCTAAAGCAAATGTTATAACTTCTAAAAAAACTTAAAAACAAACCTAATGGCATACCTGATGACAAAATCAAAGCCAAATCTAAGATCCAAAAGAAACCAAAACCAAACAAACCATATTAGAATTATGGACAGGCTGGACATTGGGCAAAAGCTTATCCTACAAAGAAAGCTAAAGCCAATCCAGGGTCCACTAGTGTGCCTCAGGTTAACATGGTTATGACTGAGCCAACTGGATCCATAGAAGGATATGTTTCTATTAACCCTGAATTACTAAACATTTATGAACCAAATGAATGGTTGGTAGACACTGGTACAAACATATACATTTGTGTTAACAAATTGTTGTTTGTGTCTTACCAGCCTGCAAATAGAAATATTGTGAAGATGGAGAACCAAACTTCATCTAAAGTGTTAGGATAAGGATGAGTGGACCTGAAGTTTCCTTCAGGGCGAGTTCTATCATTACACAGGGTGCATCATATTCCTGCTGTTCGACGCAATATTATTAGTGGTTCAGGTTTAGTTAGGGAGGGTTTTGAGCTTTCTTTTAAATGTAATAAAGTAATTATGTCACATGCTGGATCTTTTATTTTTAAAGACTAAGATTCTGATGGACTACTAAGAGAGGTTATCTTCCATGGTAAATCCAAAATATTAGTTAAGGTAAAAAGTGTAGGACTCATCAGACCAAGCTCTCATCATTTTGGTTACCTTGTTTTCCAGCAAGGAGGAGAGATGAGAGGAGGGAGGAGAGGAGAGAAGAGAGAAAAAAAAGAGATCAAACGGAAATTATTCAGTGGAATAAGGAGAGAAGAGAGTTAGGTAGTGGTTAATTAATGGTGAGGAGACAATGGGTGAGTTTATTAGAAATATGCAATAGAGAAGATGAACAATCATTTTGTTGGAAATGGAGAGATGCCTGGGAAATGAGAGAATAACCATGCAGACAGGGGAAAACGCGTGATTTTTTTCTTTCCAATGAACCGATACGCAGAAGCCAAAAAGGATTGATTTGGCGTGTGTAAAATCTTTCCAATGAACCGATACGCGAAAGCCAAAAAGGATTGATTTGGTGTGTGTGTGTGTGTGTGTGTGTGTGTGTGTGTGTGTGTGTGTGTG
>BQKN01000111.1:89518-100967 GCA_022839385.1 Asparagus kiusianus | reverse complement strand
TGTGTGTGTGTGTGTGTGTGTGTGTGTGTGTGTGTGTGTGTGTGTGTTAGGTCTCATGTTTATGAGCCTACTATCTAATCTAGTTTTGATGATTAACAAACAATTCCTAATAACATTTGTTGAGTGTTTATTTACTTGTTAGGTATTCTACACAAAGATCCTCCGTTGGAGGTTAGATGGAATCGAGCTTAACAATGATATCTTGGATGTTGGAGGAAACCGGAATGAAGCTTTGCACAATTCAAGTCAAAGACAATATCATGCTTCATCCCACTACCAAGATCGAGCTTAATGAAGATTTTTATATTGGGTATCGTTTTGTAGGATAGGTGTTTACTTTGTGTTTTTATACTTAGAGCTCAAAATTCATACGCACACACACATTTGTTTTGATTTATCAGTGTTTTGGATTATAGACTTAACGACACAATTTTATATCTTTTCTCAAGTCTATAAATCTATTGGAAAGTGTTTCAAAACTTGTTTCATCAAAATCAAGTATTTGATGATTTCATATAAGTTTGCAAAATACTTGAGTTTTCACTTGGGAAATGCTATTTAAGAAATTTCTTATTTAACATGTTCATTTTCATATATATATAAATGTTTCCCAAAGTTTTACTAATTTTGGAGTTAATTTGTTATTTTTAATTGAATTTAGAAAATTAGTTTTTCGGGTTTCATGCTATTTTTGCAAACCAGATGAGTTTTCACAAGTGGAAATGATATTTTAAAATTTTATTCTCTAACATGTTTATATTCATGTATATAAACATTTACCCAAGTTTTATAATTTTTAGAATTATTTGCTAATTTTAAACGTACTTTGAAAATCAGATTTACTGTTCAAAACTGGGTTGTGCACGTTTATCAGTCGACCGACACTGTTCATCAGTCAACCGATGAACTGCTCTAAAATTACTAAAAAGTTTCTGCTCAGTCGACCGATCTTTATCAGTCAACTGAACAGTGTTTTCAGTCGACCGATGGCTTGCATCAGTTGATCGATAAACTTTTCTGCATTTTCAGTTTTGTTTCTGCTCAGTCGACTGATCATTATCAGTCGACCAAAGCAGCTTATCAGTCGACCGATGACTTGCATTAGTCGATCGATAGCTTCCCAGTCTCAGCTAACGATCGGATCATCGGTCGACCGATGTTACTGTTCAGTCAATCGATCGAGTATTTCCTGCCAACGGTTAGTTTTTGATGAGGTGGGTTTTTAGGGCTATAAACACCCCTTTTGCTTTTCTTTCTTAAGGTTTTTTAGACAAGTTTTGGGCAGTTTATTTCTGAGTTTTCAAGAGAGTTTAAGTGTGTTTAATGTGAAGAAAGTTTCACAAAGAGGAGAATATCGATTTCATCTTTGAGGAGTTCAACCTCAATTCTTCATCCCTCTTTATTTAGAGAAGTTTTCTTAAACTCATTATCTAGCTTGTTTATATTTCAATTGTTATATTTTTACTTGCTACATTAATTCGAGTTTGATTTTATTTATAGTCATTGGTTACACACACACCCTTGGAGCTTAAGTATTTTCACATATAGTATATTTTGGGTTGTGGGGTTGTATCTTCGAGAATGAGCTTAGAATTTCATTCTCATTCTTGTTAGAGAACAAATCCTTTATATTTGAGCCTTATTGTTGAGAGAACACATTGTAATACATAAGGATACTTGGAGAAGTAGTTGGTAAGAGACGGGGTCAATTCCAAGAGGAGTGACGTCGGTTGTAAATCCTAAGGAGAGGTAGTAATTCCGAGTACTTAAGGAAGGTGACACGAGATAGGCCAACACTTAGAGGAGTGTATTGTGTATTAACAATTATATGAGTTGTAAACGTTTTATCGGTGAGTATTGAAAATCGATTTTGTAGTATTTTTGAGACAGTGGAGATTCTCCTCGAGGATGAGGAGCGGAGATGTAGGTCGTGGGTCTACCGAACTCCGTGATCATTTGCCTTGTGTTTGCGTTTGTCATTTGTGCACTATCTCTCTTGTTCTTGTGTTCATGTTTATTTCGTTCATTGTTTAACTGTATATCCTTGCATATTTCATTGTCTATTACATCATTATGATATATTAATTAATAAGTTTTAAATTTGACATTAATATCGGATTAAATTAGTAATTACCCTATTCATCCCACCCTCTAGGGTACTTTCATTTGGTATCAGAGCTTGATGCTCTTTGATTTGTGGCTTAATCGCCTAGAGTCAAAGATCCTCACTTTGATTTATTACTAATCTAGTTTTATAATTTTTCATTTTGCTTGCATTTATATTATGAACATGCACGGTGCATCTAGTTTAGGTTATGCTATTAATATCGCTTCAAAATTTAATAATTTTCCTTATGCTCAATGGTGTGTTAGATTTAAACATTTTGATTTATGGGAATTAATTGACTATGCTTATATTATGCATATATTGGAGAAATCCAAGTGGAGCAATGATGATAAAAGAATGTTTACAATAAACAAGATTTTGTTAGAATTTTTGCTTAATGCTTTTGATTCATCAATTTCTAACAAACTTGCTCATTTTTATAGTGCTTACAATTTATGGAAACATATAGAAGCGCATCACGACAACTTGGAGGAACTTCAACGCATTCCGATAGAGTCCACTTCAAGTGATATTGGAGCTTCTGTAGGCTGTCTAAAAATCACTACAAATAGCTGATCCCCATCAAACACTAATGATGGAAGTTACAATTTGACGGCTTCCAGAAGGCTATAATTTAAAGACTTTC
This sequence comes from Asparagus kiusianus, assembly GCA_022839385.1. Classification (NCBI taxonomy): domain Eukaryota; kingdom Viridiplantae; phylum Streptophyta; class Magnoliopsida; order Asparagales; family Asparagaceae; genus Asparagus; species Asparagus kiusianus. The sequence goes on along the minus strand of BQKN01000111.1, from coordinate 98,214 downwards.
ATATAGATTGATGAAGGTTACAATCTGACAATCTTCACAACAACTGATGAAAGTTCTAATCAACAGCCTTTATAATCAAAAGCGAGAGTTACAATCTGATGACTCTCACATATCAAAGAGCTGAAGCAAAGATTATAAAACGACGATCTTTGCAACGCTCTGACAAAAAGAGACTACAAATTAACGGTCTCCTCAATCCAAGACGCGAAAGTCCTCCCCGCATTTCAGCATCAAGATGCAGCGCCAATTCAACTGCGGACGCAGCTCCTTATCAGCAATCGCTGACGTAGTTTAAGCCCACGGACGCAGCTCATGTTCGGCAGCAAACGCAACCTCTGAAAGCTATTAAACGCAGCTTTCAAATTACTACAAATGTAGCTTCCAAATGCTACAAATGCAGCTTCTAGATATTGCAAACGAGCTTCCAGACGTTGTGTTTGGACGCAAAATTCATGCCAGAACGCGGATTTTACGTTTGACTCGTTCAAACACGTCCCACGATCTGAGGGGATTACAACTCCACTCAGAAGTGATTTAAGGGGCGATTACAACCCATTAGCGCTACAAAGGAGCGCTTTTAGGGGCGGTTACACCCCCTAATTGCCTATAAATGCATGAAAGATTAGCTTAGTTCAGAGGGGGGGTATCTTTGGATCTTTGAGAATTTTAGAGATCTAGAGATTGACTTCTTCTGATTATCTTCTCGGCAATAGATTCTTAGGACTATCTTCATGCTTGGCTTGTCTAACCAATTACGGTTAAGATCAATCAACTCTTTTACAAGAGTTTAAACTCGCTCGGAGTTATCAATTCGTTCAGAGTTTCAAACTTACCACGCAAGTCCTCCACAGCGTCAAATCGTAAGGAGAAGATATCGTTCCAGTGAAACAAAACATTTGAATCGTCAACGAGAAGCAAACTCGACGCGAGCATTCGAGGGAGTATCTCATCGCTACCGTGAAGAACCCAGTATTAAACAAAGGGGAGAATTTATATTAATTCTTCTCTCTTTTATAACTGGGGATCCAAATTGTAATTGAGATTGAGAGAAAAAAATCAAATTCAATTCTTTCAAGTTTCTTCTTATTACAAAATTTCCAACAAACAGCTTCATCATGCAAACGACCACTAGACGATAGCCCTAGTGAGGTATACAAGTTCGATTCTGAATGTGACTTATTTATTAATGAACTCACTTGTGCATATGAAAGATTAATGCATGCATATAACAAGTTGCATAAAAAAGTTTCTAGATTTAAAAAGCAAGCATATTATTTTGAAATCCGATTGTGATATGCTAGCATCCAAGTTTGACATCATTGTTAAAGAAAACGTGACACTTAAAGAAAGCAATGATAAATTGAATTTAGAAAATAAAAAATTGGTTTCTAATATAGCTAGCTTATCAAATGACAAAAATGATGCATTGTTAGAAGTAGTAGCTATTAGAAATGAATTTAATTCTTTTAAGAATAATCATATTTGCTCTACTTCTATTGACAATGCTATTGTGCCTAATAATGAGTTGTATGCCTAATAATGAGTTGTATGGCATGAAAAATCACATTTCGCTTTAGATTCAACCTTGAAAACATGCATTGTCAAACATTAAAAACTTGTGGCATATGTGCTAAGTCATGTTCTACTACTTCAAACCACCCACTCACTATGCACATATGTATAACAAAATTTATAAATGCTCTATTTACGGCCGTAAAGGCCATCTTACTAAATTTTGCTATGATGCATAAAAACCCACAATTAATGATAATATTGCTTCTTGTGCATCCCATAAAATTTCATCACACACACACACACATGCACACAATGTTCATCATAAGCATGTAAATGTGTATACGTGTGATTTTTGTGGAAGAGTTGGTCATTTAACAAAATATTGTTTTGATTTGCGAAAAGTTTCTAAATCGAAAAATATTTCAAAAAGATCATCTTTGTTTAAAAATGTTTCACATTTGCAAAATGATTTAAAAACACAACCCTTGTTTGCAAATGTTTCTCGTGCACATCCATATGGTCAACATAAACAAGTGGCACCTATTGTAATAGGATGAGTCATTTGCGAGATTATTGTTATGAACTAAAATGTGCACTATATGCACCCAAATAGGGTCATAACCCAAGGGCTTTGAATTTTATTGATAAGGGTCATGTCCCTAAACTCTTCGGCACCAAGAGTGTTTGAGTGCCAAAATTAGTTTGATTTCCAAAACAAATTTTTTGTGTTTTTGTTTTTATTTTTTTTAGAAAACGTGTTTGCGAAAATTATTTTTAGGATGTATTAGAAAAACTTAGTTTTTTTGGAATGTATATTGATCAAATTTTTACTAAAATAATTGTTTATTTTAATCAAACAATATTTTTGAAAATTTATTTTATTTTATTATTTATTTCATATTATGATTATTTGTTGGTTTTGACTTTGAGAGCATTGATTGTGACAAATCCTTTGCGCTAGTTGTAAGGATAGAGTCAAATTCTTGTATGTTTTTAGCATTTGCAAGTTTTAAAGTTTTCAAACTATTTCAAATGCATCCTAGAAATGCCTTTCAAATTGGTTTTTATAAATAAAGAGGTTTATGTTTGAGCAACCCCTCCCGGATTTATTGATCCTCTTTTTTATATCATGTTTACTAGGTTGATACAAAGTTTCTCTATGGGTTTATACAAGCTCCAAGATCTTAGCATGATTGCTTATCTAGTTTTTCTTATCGAAAATAATATTATTGATATTAATTTGTTTTATCCTAAGCATAATTTTTTATCTTTGTGGATGAAGCGTATAAATGTTTCAACATTATTTTATAAGATCATGTAGATAGGAAACATGTGTCCCATATTTATATTGATACAAAATCTCTATTAACGAACATCTTTACCTAACCTCTTTGTCAATAAATTGTTTTCTAAGAGGTTATTTGAGCATTCTTATCATTTGATTCAAATATTTGCTTGATCGTTTCCTATCTCCTTCAAAATTTGATGTTTGCATAAATTTTTGGCCTACGACTTTGGAAGTCAAATCATTTCATGAATTTATGGATTTTTAAGAATTTTTTATGAACTTTCTTTCATGATTTTTCATAAATTAATTCATAAATTTTGTTTGATATTATGATTTATTCGTGGATTTTTCATAATTTTTCTTCGTGGGTTTTCTTTCATGAATATTTTCGGATGATGTTTGGATAATCATTTTTATGGCCTTTGGGATTTGTTTATACTATTATTTTTAACTTTAATTAAATTGTTTTATGTATTAATTATTGTTTAAGATTTGTTTTAAATTCTATGTATTAAGACACCATTGTCATTATGATATATCTATACATGTTCTTTTTGTATTTTTATATGTGAGTTGTCAAGATATTTTTGTTCATACTCACATATTGATGCCATAAAGCATATATCATATTGGGCCCTTTATGTGCTTTATCATTTCCATTGATACATACTATATGGCATTTTGATAGGGGAGCTTTTTCCCTATATTTTTTTTATACTCACTCATGCTTTTTGATAGGGGAGCTTACGCTCTCTTATCTCTTATTGTTTTCCCCATTTTGATGTTGTCAAATGGAGAGAAATAAGTATATAGTGAGTATATTCTTAGTTTTGCTTTCTATTAGTTTTATGCATGAGCGTTACAAATTATATATTCATTTGGTATCATGCATATTTATATACTCTTTGTATAGATTTGTCATCATAAAAAATGGGGAGATTGTTAGGTCTCATGTTTATGAGCCTACTATCTAATCTAGTTTTGATGATTAACAAATGATTACTAATAACATTTGTCGAGTGTTGATTTGCTTGTTAGGTATTCTACACAAAGATCTATCATCCGGTGGCGGTTGGATGGAATCGAGCTTAACGATGATATCTTGGAGGTTGGAGGAAATCGGAATGAAGCTTTGTGCAATTCAAGTCAAAGACAATATCACGCTTCATCCCGCTACCAAGATCGAGCTTAATGAAGATTTTTATCTTGGGTATAGTTTTGTAGGATAGGTGTTTACTTTATGTGTTTATACTTAGAGCTCAAAATTCATACATACAAACACATTTGTTTTGATTTATTGTTGTTTTAGATTATAGAATTAAGGACACAATTTTATATCTTTTCTCAAGTCTATAAAATCTATTGGAAAGTGTTTCAAAACTTATTTCATCAAAATCAAGTATTTGACGTTTTCATATAAGTTTGCAAAATACTTGAGTTTTCACTTGGGAAATGCTATTTAAGAAATTTCTTCTTTAACATGTTCATTTTCATATATATAAATGTTTCCCAAAGTTCTACTAATTTTGGAGTTAGTTTGTTATTTTCAATTGAATTTAGAAAATTAGCTTTTCGGGTTTCATGCTTTTTTTTACAAACCAGCTGAGTTTTCACAAACAGAAAATGATATTTCAAATATTTCTTCTCTAACATATTTATATTCATGTATATAAACATTTCCCAAATTTTATATTTTTAGAAATTATTTGCTACTTTTAAACGCACTTTGAAAATTAGATTTACTGTTTAGTAGACCGATCGAGTATTTCCTGCCAACGACTAGTTTTTGATGAGCTGAGTTTTTGGGGCTATAAATGCCCCTTTGCTTTGGTCTTTCTTAAGGTTTTTTAGACAAGTTTTGGGCAGTTTATTTTCAAGATTTCAAGAGAGTTTAAGTGTGTTTAATGTGAAGAAAGTTTCACAAAGAGGAGAATATCGATTTCATCTTTGAGGAGTTCAACCTCAATTCTTCATCCCTCTTTGTTTAGAGAAGTTTTCTTAAACTCATTATCTAGCTTATTTATATTTCAATTGTTATATTTTTACTTGCTACATTAATTCGAGTTTGATTTTATTTATAGTCATTGGTTACACACACACCCTTGGAGCTTAAGTATTTTCACATATAGTATATTTTGGGTTGTGGGGTTGTATCTTCGAGCGTGAGCTTAGAATTTCTTTCTCATTCTTGTTAGAGAACAAATCCTTTGTATTTGAGCCTTATTGTTGAGAGAACACATTGTAATACATAAGGATACTTAGAGAAGTAGTTGGTGAGAGACGGAGTTAATTCCAAAAGGAGTGACGTCGGTTGTAAATCCTAAGGAGAGGTAGTAACTTCGAGTACTTGAGGAAGGTGATACGGGCTAGGCCAATACTTAGATGAGTGTATTATGTGTTAAAAATTGTGTGAGTTATAAACGTTTATCGGTGAGCGATGAAAACCGATTGTGTAGTATTTTTGAGATAGTGGAGATTCTCTTCGAGGGTGAAGAGCGGAGACGTAGGTCGTTGGTCTACCGAACTCCGTGATCATTTGCCTTGTGTTTGCGATTGTCATTTGTGCACTATCTCTCTTGTTCTTGTGTTCATGTTTATTTCGTTCATTGTTTAATTGTATATCATTGCATATTTCATTGTATATTACATGATTAGGATATATTAGTTAATAAGTTTTAAATTTGGCATTAATATCGGATTAGATTAGCAATTACCCTATTCACCCTCCCTCTAGGGTACTTTCAATATATATATATATATATATATATATGTATATATATATATATATATATAAAGAAAGATTTTGCAAGGATAAAGGAATGAAATTTTGCACAGATTAGTTTTTTAATAGATTTTTAATTTAAGAATTTGATTAAAAAAAGAAGAAATTGTCAAGTGGTATTTCCAATGGTAAGAGTTTTTAGTAATAGATATAGATTAGTATATTGGTTATTTTTTTGCATGATTTAATAAGATTTTAGTATCCAATTTTTTTGTTAAGATGCAAATGCTATCCTACAATTTGTAGCAGGTTTTAAAATTTTTTCGTTCAGTAACTTCAAAATTTGTTTTTCCAATGTGAACTTCAATTTGGCAATAAATATATGTATGTCTTATTTGCATATAACTCAATTTTTTTAGGACATGACAACTTATGATTATGTGGAAATAGAAATTAAAATCACAAATATGAACATAATAAGTTCATGGAATTTCTTAAAGAATTCATGATGGTAAGTTGATCATAAGAGAAGAAGGTGACCATATCCTGTTTGTTACAACTTACAAAATGTTTAACCAAACATTAGAATTACAAATCATGTAGATTTTGTACTACTTGATTTTCAAGCAAACACTGGATTTGCATTTGAAATACATTTTCCACGGTAAAATAGTATATAACCCAGACAATAGACTTGAAGTTGAATTGCAGCAATAAATATTGCATGCAATATTTGTTACGGTCTATTTTTCACAGCAAACAACCTCTAAAACCTTTTTAGTCTTTGTGATGCTTGGGGGGGGGGGGGGCGAGAGGTAAACGTATCCTAGCGGGGAGGGGGGTGAATAGGGTAATTGCTAATCTAATCCGACATCGATGCCAAATTAAAACTAATGATGCAATATCCTAACAATAAGATGTACAACAAATTATATGCAAGGATAAATAATATGACAATAGGCGATAAATAATGAGACAATAGGTGATATAAAGATATGCACAAGATATAAAGTAGAATAGTACGCCAAATGCCAAACGCAAAACATAAAATATAGTCACGGAGTTCGGTCAACTCTCAACCTACGTCTCCGCTCCTCACCTCGAGGAGATCTCCATTATAACTCAAAATAACTACACAATAACGGTTTTCAAAGCTCACCAATAACTTCTACAACTCACACGATGTCAATCACACAAGGTATACTTCTCTAAGTGTTGGACTACCCGTGTCCTCAAGTGTTTGGAATTACAACCTCTTCCTAGGATTTACAACTAACCCACTCCTCTTAGAATTGACCACAGTCTCTCCCAACCACTCCTCTAAGTGCCCTTTTGCATTACAACGTGTTTAACGATGAGTGCGAATAAATATTTTGTTCTCTAAACAAGTGAGAACGAATTGTAAGCTCTCTTAATAAAACACTATCACAACCCAAATATACTTAATATGAAATATTAAAGCTCAAGTGGGTGGGTGTGTAAACAATGAGTAAAATGAAATCAAACTTAAATAAATCTAGCATATATATATGAGAATAAAAAATATAGATTAGCTAGATTAAAGAGTTTAGAAAACTTCTCCAAAATAAAGAGAGATAGAGATTTGAGGCTGAACTCCTCAAAATTGAAATCAAGATCCTTCTCTTGGTGAAACTCTTTCCACATAAACCAAACACACTTAATTTCTCAAAAACTGTAGAAACAAACTGGTAAAACTATATTGTAAAACTATACTTAAAAACTAATGCTTGAGGACTATTTATAACCTAAAAAACGAGAACAATAAAAACTAGCCATTACAGTAAAAAGAGCAGATCAGCTGACTGGTTGGTTTTATCAGTCGACTGATCAACTAGCCGTTACTGTAAAGAAAATAGACAACCATGACTCGGTCGATTGAAAAGCAAGATTAGTCGACTAAAAACACTATGTTCGGTCAACTGATTTTATATGTTGGTCGACTGATAGATTGTAAAAACTCTTCTGGTCGGCCGACTAGTTAGATTTCTCGGTCGACCGAAAACTGATATTTCAGATACTTGTTCTTTCTTGAAGAGTTGGTTTTCTAAATTTGATTTAAAATATTAAATCAACTCCAAAAATAGTAAAACTTGGGAAACGTTTATACACATGAAAATAAACACGTTAGAGAAGAAATTTCTGAAATAGCACTTCGCATTTGTGAAAAATCACTATTTTGCAAAATGGTATAAAAACGTTAAATATGATTTAACAGAATCAAAAATACGAAATCATTGAATACTTGATTCTGATGAAATCATTTCAAACAAGTTTTAAAATGGATTCATAGACTTTTGAAAAGATGTAAAACAGTATCATTAAGTCTATAATCCGAAACACGTTATTTTCACAAGAAGACGATAAATAAGAAACTAGTGTGTATGTATATAAATATATCTATTAGTTTCATATTTATATGGCTAAGCTTGAAAGCGATAAAACGAAACGTGTATGTGTGTGGTTTGAGCTTTAAGCATAAATACATAAAGTAAAAAAAAACTAACTAGAAACAATATACCCAAGTTAAAGATCTTCATTAAGCTCGATCTTGGTAGCGGGGATGAAGCGATAGTGTCTTGATTGAATGGCGTCGCGCTTCATTCTAATTTCCTTCTAATCTTCATGAATATCATCGTTAAGTGCAATTCTAACCAACCTCCAACAAGATGTCATCATTAACGCTCAAGTCCAACCAACCTCCAATAAGAACGCTTGTCTAGGATACCTAGCAAGCAAACACAAATACTAGGAGGTGGTGTCAGAAAAATTATTTGTTAATCATCAAAACTAGATTAGACAATAGGCTCATAAACATGAGACCTAACAGGGGGGTTGCCATGGGTATTAGAAATTATCCTCTTAGTCAATGAGCCCTGAATGTTACTAATAACTCTTTACTGATAAGCAAGACCTCACAAAGCGAATCAACTAGAAGATTATACATTAGTGTTCCCTTTTGCTCCTCTCACAAGGTTATAATTTATAGATTTTTTTATTAATTTCGCGTGTTTACCTCTCATTGCATTTTAATATTTGATGCAGGGCCGGCTAAAGGCATAGGCCACTAAGGCATATGCCTAGGGCCCCCATTTTATTGGGGCCCCAAAAAATATATTATATATATATATATATATATATATATATATATAT
>BQKN01000111.1:66661-89118 GCA_022839385.1 Asparagus kiusianus | reverse complement strand
CTCGATTGAAGAGGAACCGGATGCGGATCCAGCCCAGGCGACGTGCCAGCAGGCGGCGGGTGATCGGAGGTCGAGGGCGAGGACGGGAGGGAGGGGGCCGCCGACGGTAGAAGCTAGGGTTTGGAGAGAGACGAAGCAGCTCTCGACTCGTCCGACGAATCAAACTTCCAGCTCAATCAAACTAGGGAGGAGGGTTTGGGGCGGCGATGCTTGGGGTCACGATCGAGAGAGGGAGAGGGAGGAGGGGAGGGTTTGGGGAGAGAGAGGGGGAAGGTCTGGGAAGTTCTTGGGAGTTGGGAATATGGGTCACGAGAGGGGTGAGGGCGTATTTGAGTTGAGATCAACCGTTCGTTAAATCCAACGGCACAGGAATCATTTCGCACATTGCTGTGCGAAAATCATTTCGCATCCGAAGATTTCTATATATATATATATATAATAAAATATAATTATTAATTTATTTTGGAAATATAAGAAGTTGACTATTGTAAGGATTCTAAATTATCAATTATCTTTAATTGATCATTTATTGCTATAATTATATATAATTATCTTTATCTTTGGAAAAGAACACTAATAAAGTTTAATTGTAACTTTTTATATTTTATTTCTATAATTAATTAGATTGTAACAGTAAAAAAAAGAGAAAAGCACATATTAAATACTCATTCTTATTTATACATAGTTTATGCGTTTTTTCTCTTGCTAACTTCCTTTATTTTCTTCTCATTCACTCATCTTTCATATTTGTTTAATCTTTGATACTCAACATACATAATTGCAATTCTAACCAGAAGGCCCCAAAATAAAACGTAAGCTTGTTGGTTTTTATTTATTTTAATTAATTTACATTCATTCTCCTCACACACACACACACACATATAGCTCACGGATATGTTCTGTATTTTGTGTTTTTATTTTTTTTCTTTTATATCTTTTTATTAATAAAATATTATTTACGTTCAACAATGTCTCAAGAGATTAAATAATTTGACAATTTTATCAATTGAATATTAAAGCTTGAATATAAAATTTAATTAGTAATTTTGCATCTCAAAAAGCTAGAAAATTAAATTTTATATAAAATTTATTTTTTAAAAACTAATATTTAACTTTTTTAATGTTAAGGCCCTAAATATTTTTCTCTGCCTAGAGCCTCAAAAATGCTTAAGACGGCCCTGATTTGATGATGTAAAATTATATTCTTTAAAAAGTCTTCTACCCTAATTTTCTACTAAACAACAAATGTAAAGTAGTTTTAAGGAATATGGTGAGTAAATTCCACTTTTTTTGACAAAGGTAATACATTGATAGATTTCCCATTTCTGATTAAAATTAGCAAACCCATTAGCACATTGGAAATAAATGCATTAGTATAGGCTGTCTAAAAATCACAATAGATAGCTAATCCCCATCAAACACCAATCATGGAAGTTACAATTCGACGGCTTCCAAAAGACTACAATTTAAAGACTTTCACGTAGATCGATGAAGATTACAATCTGACGACCTTTACAACAACTGATGAAAGCTCTAGTTCAACAGCCTTCACAATCAACATCAGAAGTTACAATCTGACAACTCTCATATTTTCAAGGAGCCAAGACGAATGTTACAAAGTGACGATCTTTGCAACGCTCTAGCAAAAAGAGACTACAAATTGACGGTCTCTTCAAATCAAGACGCAGAGCTCGCCTCTACGTCTCAGGCTCAAAACGCAGAGGTCCTCCCTACGTTACAACCTCAAAATGCAAAGGTCCTCCATACATTTCAACCTCAAAACGGAGAGGTCATCCCTGTGTTACAATATCAAAACGCAGAGGTCATGTCCGCGTTTCAGAGTCAAAACACAGAGGTCATGCCCGGCACTCCAATTAAAATACAGAGTTCATGGACTCAAAATGCGAAGTTCATTCCTGCATCCCAACTCTGCGTTTCAAATTTACAACGATGTGCGAACACGGCGTTTTCAGTCAAAAACAGGCCCAACTCTACGTTTCAAGTCTAAAACGCAGAGTTCGGACTTAGAACCCCCAGATTGGTGTTTGACTCGTTCAAAGCACAAACTTGACAGTTTCAAAACCATTTTCCCCACGATTTGGGGAGCACTTTAAGGGGGCGGTTACACCCCATTCAGCCCCACTTAGGAGCACCTTAAGGAGGCGGTTACACCCCATTTAGCCCTACTTAGGAGCAAATTAATGGGGCGGTTACACCCCTTAATCTCCTATAAATAGGAGTAAACTCAACTGAGTTTGGATCCTTCAGCCTGGGGTTTTGGCAGCAAATAGAAGATCTTCGGCTGGCTTTTAGGGGATCTTAGAGTATCTTGGAGATCTAGAGATCGGCTTCTCCGGATCATCTTCTCGGCATCAGATTATCTTCGAGCTTCCTGCATCAACAAAGTTCTTAGAGCATTTCCTTGGCTTATTAACCGATTTTTCCATTCAAATGAACTCTTTTTCAAGAGTTTAAACTCGCTCTGAGTTATCAACTCGTTCAGAGTTTCAAACTTGCTTTGTAAGTTCTCTACAGCGTCAAATCGTGAGGAGGAGATACCGTTCCAGTGAATCAAGATGTTCGGATCATCAACGGAGAGCAAACTCGACGCGAGCATTCGAGGGAGGCACTCCGTTGCCACTGTGAATAACCCAGAATTAAACAAAAAGGAAGAATTTAGATCAATTCTCTTCTCTTTTGTAATCAGGAAATTCAAATTGTAATCGAGATTGAGAGAGTTGTAAACATTTTTTTCTAAGCAGTTAGAGAGAATAAAACATTCAATTCTTTCAATGTCTTCTCACAAATTTTCCACCAAACAATTAGATAATAATTTGACCTCGTAAAATGTCCAAATCATCCCCTCAAAACTTTCATCTTTGATTCTTTTGTCATTTTTGATTGATCCACTTTTCTTAATTTCTCAAAGCATAGTTCTCAAAAATAGTGTTTCTGGTTAAGTTAGAGGTGTTGGAAGCCTGAGTATAGAATCTTTGATCAAATATTAAAATGTTATCCTAGGAAAAAAATATGATTTCATGATGAATTTTGAGAAGTGATTAAAGAGCAGAATTAGGGTCGAATTTTCTATTTCACCTCATATGTTAAAAAGGAGGTTGTGGCAAGTTAAGTTTTTTTAATTCATTTTGGAACCTAAATAACATAATTTATTTTGTTAGCACTTAAACATTGTAAGTCCCCATTTTGATATTCTAAAAATTATCTAGCTTGGAATTGAACCTAAGACCGTGAGAGTCATATTGGAAAACCATCTGGATCACTCGCGGTAGATCTGTTTTTGTCACTTAAAAACCACAAGTTATTTTTTGCGATAATTAAATACCATAAGTTTTACAAATTTGTTACGTTGATAACTTATGTTAGTCACATGTGAGAATATCCCATAGAATTTTTTCATGTGACTATCACATGACAAATTGAGTTTATTTTAAGATTATGCTTTCCTTCAATTTGAAACCTAATGTCCAATTTTGAATGAAAGCATAGGTCCTTTCCTCTCTAAGCTCAAATGGTGATCAAGAAGTTATAAAGTTAAAACGATGACTCTAAGGAAGGCGTTGATAATGATAATTAAAGTAGAAATTGAGAATAATGATGAAAATTTGAGAATGAATTATGCGAAATTAAAGAGGAAAGAGGTGAAATTATTTAATAATGAACACATTATTAGGGATAGAGAAAGAGATTTGGGAGAATTAGATGCTCATTCGAGGGAGGAAAAAGAAGAACTTAAGGTAAAAATCAATTAAGGTAGTGGTATTTGTATTCTTTCCCAAAAAACTAACAATTTTAACATGATTTCATGATGGACAACTTATGATATTTAAGTGTTACGAGAAAAACATTATTGAATTTAGATGCCAATATGATGAAACTTTATGATATTTAATTGTCATTTAGCCAATAATCAATCTTCTAACTTCATTCTATGGGATTTGCTCCTTTGATTAATAAGTTCGGAAGCATATATGTAATGTCGCATTATGTACCATGAGTTGTTAATTGGGGTGCAACGGGAGAGAATTCAATAATTTATTTGCTTTCTTTTCTTGTACTTTCTCTTTCATTTGATTAAAAGAACTTTTTATATAATTTATATATATTAGTCATGAGATCTATTGAGTGAGTATTTGTAATTCGTGAGTTGTAGAGGTTCTCTACATCTACTCGAAAAAACATCATGAGGAATTGTGTTCTGATTTCTTTTCATCTCTTTTTTATTTGTCTTCTATGTTTAAAGTCAAGCTTCTTGTTTCTTTTCTTCTCTTTTTTATTTGTCTTTTATGTTTAAAGTGGAGCTTCTATTTTACTTTTGTACATCCAATCAATATTTTGATCCATGATTAGTCACATTCAATTGCTTGTTTGGTTTGTTTGAGTACTCAGTTACTTATCTTTATCCTAATGCAGATAGCTATTCACGTTTATTTAAAACTTGAATGTGATTTTTTGAAAATTTTGCCAAAAACTACGACCTCTATATTGTGATTTTATACTAAGAATTCAAGAACTAAAATGATGAGATTCAATGCAATGAGAATTTGTTAGAGTTACACCTATTACCAGACAAATATGTTAATTATATTTGTGTATGCTTATTAATTATTCAATTATTGTCATAAGGAATGCTTCTCGAGTGCCTTATTGATTAGCATATTATAAAAGTCTATTTTTATTCTTAATTTTTTACGTGTTTGTAAATATTTAGGGTCATTCTTTTAAAAGAATGTTCTTTTTTTATTAGCATAACTTGAAATTTTAATATTGAAATTTTAAGAGAATATATTCATACAGTATGACACGGGGCATAGAAGTAATATCAATTTTATCATCAACAAATCAAATTATCAACTGGTTATCCGATGGATGACTTATTACTTAAATGCTATATTTATGCCACTAAACTTTACTAAATTAAACTAATACGATTTTATCTAGAAAGACATTCAAAAAGTTAAATATATTTTATGAAATCTAGGTATATTAAAGAAATAAACTGAAAAAGTAAAGATTTTTAACCATGAATGCACGTACATTAGCCAAGTAGTTTCTTTAAAGGACAAATTTTCAAACTAGATCACTTTAGGAATTTATTTTTAAAAAACGACTCATTCGAAAGTTATTTGCCATTTTCTACCCAGTTTCAGCCATAAAATGACAAATAAAGTTCAAAAACTTTACGAGTTTTTTAATCATGTGAAGTTTAGTGCATGATTAGCCACGCTAATGAAGCTATAGAGTTCAAAAACTTCACGGTATTTAAAACCTCGTGAAGTTTAGTATCTGATTAATCACGCTAAACTTTATGAGATTTTAAATCATGTGAAGTTTTTAAACTTTATTTACCATTTTTGATCTAGTTTCAGCCAATTTGATCGAAAATGACAAATAAGTTTCAAAAAGTCAATTTAAAAAAATAAATTCCTAAAAGGATCTCTTTTAAAAATTTGTCTTCTCTAAAAACAGGTCCTCCTCACCGTAATTTTCCCTAACCACGAGTGCTGAGCCCATTTACTTCCCAAATATAAAATAGCTTCACGAACAAGAGCCAACTCCAAACTTTGGCAACAAGAAATCCTCTCTCTTTACCAAAACTTTCATCAAATCAATCCAGTTGAAGAAAAATTTCCAGGTTCGATTCGCCATTTCAATCGTTTCTTCACTCGTCGAGCAAAATTTTCGACGATTTTCGATGAAAATGACCTAGTTTCGAGAAAGTTGTGCCTTTAGATGTACTTCAGAGCTAATTTAGGGTTTTTTCTGTGTTTTTTTTCTTAAGGATGTTCTTTAGTGGCGATTTGACGAGTCGAAAGAAAGTGGATTTAGGGGGCCGGAGCTCGAAGGAGAGAGACCGGAAGGTTCTATTGGAGGAGGCGAGGCTCGAGAGGAAGAGGAGGTCAGAATTGAGGCAGCAGACTTCTGCTGCAATCAAGATCCAGGTTTGCGTCACAAGCTCGATGTATTTTGTTTGAATTCATTGATTTTTATCGCGATATTAAACATAAATAGTTCGTATGATGAATCAATGTTGTTACACGCGTCTTGTGCTTATGTTATGGTTTGAAAACACCCATTCAGAATGAGCACTCGTCAATATCATTTTCTCATTGGAAACAGAAATTACCAGATTGGTATAATTATTTGTCACTCTTTACCTATAAGGTATATCACCTGCGATAACAAGTTATTAAAATCTTTTTACTTTTGACATTAAGGTACTAAAGTTCGCCGCCAATGATGTTTTTTTGCGACAAATCGTCACGTGACCTCACATGCAATTTAGTTGGTTTTTTTACCACTGACTTAGCAAAGTGCTAATAACATGTCTAATTTAGCGTTTTCGGTTGGATTTCATTTAAAACTCAAACTGCGATTCAAATTGTGGCTGAAAATGAATTTGGGGGAAATTTAGGGTTCTTGGTTGGTAGGGGAAATTTGGGTTCCAATTAAGGCTGAAATTTTGAGAAAAAAGAGGGCTTTTGGGTTTCAATTTGGAATTCTAGGGTTAATTATGAATCCCGCATAACCATCTGCCACATCAAAGCTCTATCTCATTAGCAGTTTTAATCGTTTGAAATGGATCACGTGTGGACACATGAGGCTCTGGCACGTAAAGCTCACCGGGGATGAGAGATTTTACCTTAATGGTAAAATTGAATAAGTATGATACTTTATTGTTGCCAACGCAACTAAATAGACCTTACTGATAAAGAGCATCAATTGAATATACCAATCTAGTAATTTAGCCCATTGGAAACTAAAAATAATATGGAAACAGATACCAATGCAACTATTTACAAGATAAACCATCTTAACAATAAATTGCTTAGGTATGGATAATAGCATGAAAGCTAGAAATGCATGAATAATAGCTATTTCCAAGGGATATGGTTTAGAAGTGGCTGGGACATTCACATTCCTTCAACTTGTGGCGACTATTTATTAGAACACTATGGAGGGAATCAAGATAAGTCATAAAATTATAAGTTGGAATGCTGAGCTTGTTACTTACAATGAGACATGGTCTTGAAACACAGGTGCAAAGATGAAAGTCATAACTTATTAAATTATAGCATGGCCCTTAAGACAATAAGAGAAAAACTGATAGAAGGATGAAAAGAGAGGCAGGAGAAGAAACATAGATGTGCCAAAATGTGTTACATATAAGTAGAAGTGCTAGAACTTTTATAGTCTCTAGAAATTTCAGAGTTTCTTATGACAGGGTCTATGAAGTAAATGGTGGTTATTTATCTATATACATGACAGGAACTCCACCTTGCTTTATCGTACTCGATTCTTTATTTTGAAAAGGTTTAACTACTCGGCATTTTTTTTATAGTTTCACTTAGTTGGGAGGTTAAATTGCTGAATCTATTTTTGTCTATCTTGCAATTATGCTTTTGAGACAATCAGTTGCGAGCTTCTAAGTGAGACTTCTGATCTTTGCCTTTTTCCTGGCGCAAAATATGGCACATGACTTATTATAAATTTGCAGAAATGCTTCAGGGGGAGGAGGGCAGCTGAACTTGCACGATCAGATGTGCGCAAGCAGTTTCGTCTAACTTATGGAGATTGTTGTCAAAATGTAGATAAGTGAGTTTTCTTTTCTTTGGTGCACATGCTTCAAGGATTATCTGCATGTATTTATCTATTTTTTTAGCTTCAGAATTTTGAATTTAAATGGATATTACAAGATCTGAGGTATTATCTATAATATTCTGAAATACCTCTGTCAAATCAGGCACTGTTTCAGTTCTGATTCAAAGTTTCTTCGCCAGTTGCTCTTCTTCTTCACTGCAAGCAACAACGATGATGTTTCTATTCTTGTGGAGGCTTGTCGATTACTGCTTCATTTTGTTCAACTGAGTGGTATGTTTATATCATGTTAAATGGATTAATTTATGAAGCAAGCAATTAGATTTTTTGATCTTGATCAAATTGTTGTTTAACAAACAACTTCAAGGTCATGGCTTGGAGATTAAACACGATGTTTGTTTCTGATATCCCATAATGGTTTTGAATTTATGCATATATGAGAACAACTTCTTAGCTGTCTTCATTTACTCACTGGACAGCTGACACAGCCACAATGTTTGCCCCTATTTTTATGCTATATGAACTTAGAATAATATTAATATTAGTAGAATTCCTAATCAAATAAAAAGGTTTAGAGAATAAATTCAAGTAGAAGCTTTGAGCAGAATAAGATTCTTTGGAGAGTCTAATTTAGGTATGAGGTTGGGAATTTTTCCATCAATGATTAAAATGGCAAGTTATGGTTACAAGAAAAGGATATACAAAACCTTAAAGAACCTATGATATAGATCTATCGTGTAGGACACACACATGTAATCGAGCTAGAATCCACTTAGGTGGATGGGAGAAGTTGTCTATTCAACTTTTTATCCATTCATTTTGCTTTAAGATTCGTTTTGGTATGTGATACACGTGACTCCACACATCTCGAAGAAAGCCTTAAGTGGATCCACAAATCTCAAAGAAAAAAAAAAATGAATGGGTAAAAAGTTGGGTGGACAACTTCTCCTATTCTCTCAAGTGGATTCTAGCTCAACTCTGTGTGTGTATCTCTTTGGTAGTGAGATGATCACTTCTCATCAACTCATCTAATGAGTTGGTAATCAAGTGAGAACCATTTTCAAGTGGCTTTAAATGCGTGGTTGAGAAGTGGCCACCACAATGCCAAGGACCAATTTTGTTCTGGGCACGAACACAGAGAGAGAGAGTAGGTATGTAGGTAGGTAGATACGTATGTACGTACACATAGGTACGTATGTACGTACAATATGAGATGGCAACTTATTTCTTATTTTAGTAATGAGCTATCAAGACATAGACTAGCGGTGAGCCCATAGACAGTCATATTGGAGCAGGTAGACCTCACCCCTCAAACATCTTGGTAGCTCATATTTCTAATTGAGGTGAGAACATATTCGGTACCCACGTGTATGTAAAGAATTAGGACAGGGCATAATGTAAGATCAAGTTCCATGGTAACTTATCGTACAATGAAACTTCCTGTAAATCTTCATTTGTATGAACCATGAAACCTCGTACCTTAACTGTTCAAAATCTAAATATCTCCAGACTATGGAACAAGGCCTTACACGCATGTGTTAGACACGCTGGCTGCGTATTCACCAAGTATCTCGTAAGCGTTAACGCAAATAAGTGCCGGACAATGATACAAGGTCTCAGATGCATGCCCGTTTAAACATAGTTTTTTTTAATGAACATTGAACAATGTCCCCTATCAAACCATCCTTGTGATCTACTCTGAGTAGTGTATATGATTATTCATAGTATTTCATGGAGTGTCCATTTTGGCTATTGAGGATCAACCGTAAGTTAGGAAGCTTTATTTTACAATTAAAGTGAGTATGGATTATCGTGTTAGGAGACACTCTTCTGGCACAAAAGAAGATATGTTTTGATAGGTTGTAAATATAGGTATTTGGTCCTTTTTATGCACGTTTGCTTCTGCTAAAAATTTAGTTTTATTGGGGAATAAACCTGTACTCCGATGACCTCAATCATTTCGTATTACTTTCATAATCTCAAATTTTGATTAAAATTAAGAGAGCATGTAAAATCTGTATGGCTGGGGGACCCACTACCAGGATCCTGAAGAGCCTTCTTACGCCAATGACAAATTTAGAGCTACAGAGCAATGTATATTATTATAGTAGCAAGAAATTTTGAGCATGTGAGGAAATGATTTTTATGATTTTTATGTTTCTGCATCTTGGTCATATTAATGAAGTACTTGGATAATATTCCATTCGTTTATCTAATTGGATGTTTTCTTTTCAAGGTAAGGGCTGGATGGGTAGGGTCACTGAACAATGCCTTATAAGTTATAAGTTGTAACTGATAATACTTTATGTTTAGCAAACCCTAATCTGGGTAGCTGCCTTTTGTATCTGGCCAGTCTTATTTCTTTCTATGCATGCTTTTCTTTGACATCTTCTTTCAAAATTAAGATTAAGAACTATTTAAATGAATTTGCATGGTCTTGCTGGTTTGTCAATTGCATGGTTTAGGCTATGCATCTCATGCAACTGAATTTTTCGCATGCAGTGATTTGATTTTTGATCTATTCACTAATTTATTACACATTTCTTTCCACGTCCATATTATCAATGTCTACCTTTTTCCTTGACCTTCAATATTATGTTTGATTACTTGTCATCCTGTGTATCTTCTGCTTAACCGTAGAATATTATTATCAGTGACATGGGTTGATCGTACACAGGGAATATTGTCAGCCTCTTTGCAGGCACGGATTACAATGCAAATCATTCCATGGTGGAGATCAGAGTTAAGAAGCTTGTCTATTTTTGTCTGAAGGCAGTCCATCATAACAGGTGAGAGTGGCTTCCACCATGCTGTCAATCCAGAATTTCACAGGTTTGCTTTGGTGAAATCAGAGCTTATGTATACGTTACTATTATTATTTCTTTATGTGTAGTGAGCAACTACTATAATCTGAAGGATTCTTTGAAGTGTGGTATGTTAGATCTACTAGACCTTTCAATCAAGTTGTTATACTATAAAAGTTGATAGAGGGTAATCATATCATCTTTAAAGTAACAGCTATATCATATTTTGGTGTCATCTGTTAATTTAGGACACAATTTAGTTGTCACATATATTTTCTCGTGCCTTCGGATCTTTATGAGAATGTTGCTTTGGTTGATATTTTGCTAAGCCATGTGGTGTGACAAGAGACTATTACCAGTGGGAAAGCCGGTAACTTCCAGTTACCAATTAATCCAATAGATGCCTCATTATATTATTTGATGGTGTAAAGCAAAGGAAAATCATACACAAACATGTACGCACACAGACGGCATTAAATCTTTGGCTATGAAGCACGGACACAGATACGGACACGGCGACACGGACACGGCAAAACCCAAAAACAGGACACGACGACACGGCTAGATTTTTTTAATATTATTATATATAGATAAATTTATAAAATTCAAACAACAAACTAAAATGTAATCCTCAAACACAAAATACTAAGCTACTAACACTAACATTGCAAACATATAAAAATTACAAGAAAATAAAGATCAAGTTGCAACTAGTTCCATGGCTACAAAATATTAAGTTATTAACATTGCAAAATTATAAAAATTACAACCAAAAGCGTATCTTAAAATAAAGTTTTCAAGTTAAAACATCAAAAAGATCATTCTATGGCTTAACTCTTTCATCCTCCTCAAACACAACGGCCTCCATCGTGGGCTCGTCAAGAGAAAGGACAGCAACATCTAAAATGCCGGCACCTTGAAATGAGTCGAAGGTATCTCCATCAATACCCCACATTCTTAATTCCCCTTCCATATACTCTTCCGAACTTCGCGAAAGTAAGCGAAGGTTGGTGTGAACATAAACAAGATCCTCTGCATGTGTTGGTGTTAGCTTGTTCCTTTTTAAGGAGTGAATGAAACCATACGTACTCCAATTCCATTCACAACAAGAAGAGGAACAAGGTTGGCCTAGAAGCTTTACGGCCAATGCTTGTAAATTTGGAATACTTGGATCATAAAGAAGCCACCATGACTTTGGATCCATATGTCCTCTATCGAAAAGAGAATCCGGATCACTAAAAGCCTCCAAAACCCCCGCAAACTTAGCATATTCCAAGTTCATCATCCGTCATTCATCGGGGTTAGGATAGTATCTTCTTAAGCACTTTGCTCTATCCGTAGAGATCTCAAGATCTTGATTTGGAATTTGCTGATTGACGTTCTCATTGAGCCATGTGGAATGATAGTACCTATGTTCGTTAATAACATGAATTAGCCCACAAGGTATTGATTAATAGAAATATTCGCATTAAAGAGTAAAATGTGAAATATTACCTTAGAACTAAAGAGTGTGCCAACCACTGAAGCGGGGTGTTGCTCTTGTTCCATCGATCCACCAAGATCTTGTGAATTACCTCATAAAAAGGAGATTCCTCGTTATCCCTTTTACCCTCATGCCTATAAATAGCTTTCTTCACCTTCTCAATCATTGTATCCTACATATCACACACCAAATGAAGACACGGTGTATCGGTGTCGGTGACCCTTATCATTTCATAGATTGGGCCAATGAAGTCAAGAATAAAATCTATCTTGTCCCACCAAAAATCATCAAGGACTTTCTCTTTCACAAATTGAGCTTTCCCCACATCATCTTCTCTATACAAGCTTCATCGATCGCTAAGGACCATGTCTTGGAGGTTCTCTTGACGACCTTAAACCTCTTCAACATAATAATCCACGAGGCAAATATTATGTTGGCAATCGATAGGAGCTTCATCTTGGAATAATCATTGAACATGACAAGCCGCATAGAGTGGTTTATGATAAAATTCTTCATAAGCAATGCATCATCGGAGATCTCTATAATCCAATGTAATTGTGCATAAGCCACGACATTTGCTTTCGTGTTCTTAGCCGCACAAATATTCTTGATAGTAAGATTGAGTGTATGGACTACATAAGTAGTCCAAAATATATGAGGCCTTGTGCCCTCCACAAGCCCTCCCGCGGCCTTACATGCTGAAGCATTATCGGTTATGATTTGGATGATATTTTACGGTCCCACCTTTGTGATGCACTTTTCTAGCTTTGCTTGGATAAAATATTTATTCTTGACTTTTCCCTCGACATTCATGGCATTCAAGAACATTGGCTTACCCTCATATATCACCATAAAATTGATGATGGGTCTCCTTTGTGCATCCGCCCACCCATCACTACAAATGAAGACCCCCTTCTGTTGCCATGTGCCCTTGATGGGCTCCATCAATCTCTCTACGTGACTTTTCTCACGTTGTAAGATAGTGATCCTCATGTAATTGTAACCGGGAGGCTTATAGTCAGAGATTGGATTGCTTGCGGCATATGTAAAAGTCTTGGCATAATATGGATTCCTTGTCAAGTTGAAGGACAATCCCTCGGTGAAGAACATCCTACCAATCAATGCATCCAATTCCTTCATTGCTCCCATGTTGAATGCTTGTTCCACGGTATTAAGCCCCCTTCTCTTAGATTCACTTGCACGATTCAGCAAGCTTGCACTTGCACTTACACCGGTCGTACTTGCAGTCGAAGATATAGGCAAAGATAAAGTCTTAGGCCTAGAAACCCTCAACCTCACCTCCGCTTGATCTAACGTCATTTGAAACTCCCTTAGGTTTTTGGGTGTTGACTTGGAACACATTTTAATTCCAGTCTCGCTTATCCTCAAGAGGTGATTTTTAACTCTTGAGTGTAAACCGATAAACTCCTCTGCAATAATTACATCTCCATCTCCAATTTCCTCCTGTCGTTCCCTCCTTTTCTCCAATTTGGTAACATATTTTCAAAGCGGACATTTATCATCTTGTACTCCACTGCCACTAGAACTCCCTTCTTGTTCCATTTCTCTAAAGTACAATAGCAATAACAGTAAATTAAAAAATTAACAATAGCAAAATAGTAACCAAAATCCTAATTAATTATAAATTAAAAAATAGAACCCTAATTAATTAACAATAAATTAATGGAACCCTAATTAATTAACAGTAAATTAACAGAAAATAGTAAATTAAAATGTAACAATAACCTTAATTAAATGGAACCCTAATTTAATTAACAGTAAATTCACGTGAAAACAGTAAAATCTTCATATGTATATTTAGAGAGAGAAAGAGAGAGATTCAGAGAGAGAGAGGCGAAGAGATCCAGAGAGAGACGAAGAGATCTGTCGAGAGAGACGAAGAGATCGAGAGATCGGGAGAGAAAGACGAAGAGATCGAGAGATCTAGAGAGAGAGACTGACCTAGTAGCGACGAGCTGACGAGGACAAGGACAAGCTGACGAGGACGAGGACGAGGACAAGCCGATCTCGAGAGAGAGAGATGAATGGATTGTGGCGGCGTCGGGACTTTGGTAAGTGAAGAAATTAGGGTTTGGGTTTGGGTTTCGGGTTTTTCTTTTTTATTCGTGAATCCCATCCGTGTCGGGAACGAGTCGGGGGCGTGTCAGGGCATTGACGCGTGTCGGGGGCGTTGATCGTGTGTCTGACGTGTGTCGAACGCATGTTCGCGTCCGACATGCGTCGGACACGGACTCGGGGCCAAGTTTTGCGTGTCGGTGCTTCATAGATCATTAGCAATATTTGTGAGTTTTCTCTTTCTTTTGTTAAAGCTAAAAGACTCATCTTGCCTTATATCTCTGGATAAGATTTCAAATCTGCTTATGCTTGAGCCTTCAGGTTCTTCTATTTGAGCTATTCCCAGAATCCTAATATAGTTCTATCTGAGACATGAGCTTAAAAAACAAAGGTAAATCATTATTCAATCATGCAAAACCATCATTGAAGCTGTTGAAAAGAAAAAGTGAATTAAAGATAAATTTAGTTATAAAACATGGCTCACGGCATAAAAGAGAACTTCATTAATAGAACAAAAGCATATGTCTTTTTACATAAGCTCTGAAGGGTACTATAAAAAGTTTGTATATAAACTATGTTTTTGTTTTTTGGATCATTCAAATCACTTTGTCACAAGCTATATATCTTATTGTGTCACCGTAGCAAAGCTGTATCTTTCTTTTTCTAACCAGTATATTTTAAATGGAGTATTGTTCTGCAAGACACGGTTGAGTTTGTTTGCCAAATTCTAGACAAAATCTTTGGTACCTTTCTTTATTATATTTACTACGTTCTCCATTATTTTCCTTTACGTGGAAGGCAATTTTTTAAGCTAACATTGAATGGCTCAATTCTTTCTCGTGTCTTCATTTCAATTATTACTTATTTGTAGTATGTCTAGATGAATCCGCCTGAACTAGCAGTTGCTCAATCTGCATACAACAAAATGAAAGAAGACTTATGGCATGGAACTTTCAAGTCTATGATATCGTTCTCAACATTTTTAGTAGTTGGAATTCATCTTTTTATCTTTGAAAGTTACAGTCCTTTTCTCTTTATTTGTCGCTCTAGTTCATGAAAAAAATCTTCAGATACATTTCATTGTGATCATAAACCTTTGAATTATGTAAACACATGATGTTACTTTGACTATTCTTCTAGCTCTTTTTGCAATTTTCTTAGTTGATTACTGGCATTTAGTCTAAATCCCCTTCTGGACATGAATAAAGCCTCCGTATGGATTTAGAAGCTCAACAACCTTGGTTGATTATTATTATGAATCTTATACTAGTCATCATTCACAGTAACTGCTTGTAATTCAGAAGAAAAAGACATTACATTAGTAAGCAAGAGACTAATCAGCTAAAGAAAGAAGTGGTTGGTATTAGTATCTGTTGAAACTTTCTTATTCATAGAACAGAAAAGTTGCACCTTTTAGTTATACTGAAGTAGACAAAATCAAAGAGAACAAAGGATGCTAATCTAACGATATATTAGGGGACAATCTTTCAGGGACAGGATAATCAGCAATCACATGTTCAAAATATGTGATTATTTTTGCTTCTTTGGACCTTTTCAGTTGTTCTTTGTTTCTTGGTTATTGATTATTTTATGTGTGAATACTGAGGTTTTTGTATCAAAAGTTTTATTTTTCAAGGTTTCTTCTCATAGTAGCAATTTACTTCTCATGTGGGATTTCTTCAAGTTGCTCTTGTACTGGCTTCAATTACGGCACCCTTTTTTGGTGGCAATATCACATTTGTTTGTTTGTTTATTTTTCGTACTGCTCTTATTTGGAAAAAATAATCTTTGCATAGGGATCGCCTGAAGAGTCAGCTTTTGATGCCAGCCAAAAACTCTAGTATGCCAACTGTCATCTTGCTTGAGACAGCTGCTTCTCTGAGCAATCCTGATCTTCCATGGGTTTGTAAAGTTGTGGATCATCTGGTGAAGAGAAGAGTTTTCTCTATGTTTCGGGGCATCCTTCTCACTGGACTGGTACTTTTTCCGAGTATATATATTGTCACATGTGTATTGTATTCACAAGATATATGTGCTATAATTTTTTCAAGAATGACTACCAGATGTCTCTTTTCTAAATATATTTGCTCACTTAATATCTTCTCTGGTTGTTCTCTGTTTAAGCACTCAATGCTCCAAATCACACATGCTGTTATTCTTTTTGTCTTACGGAAATATTGGTCATGCAGCGGAACGCTAAGACACCGGCAGCTAATGCAAGCATATCTTCTTTTGAGCATTTTCTTATCCTCATCTCTTCCCATCCTGCTCAACATCCATGTAACAGCTTGAGTTACTCGAGTGTAGATCTGCAGTGGAGTTTCTCATCTCAGCTGCTTTCTGTTCCTTTTTTTTTGGCGCCATCTTCCACACTTCAGAGAGGTAATCTTTCTTAGAGCTATCTATACTGAATAATATATATTACTAATTTTGTATTCTCACTTTATGATGATAATCAAAGTAGTTGAATAATGATGTGGTTCGTAACCACCAACTGTGTTTACACATACATGATACACACATGAATGCACGCATGCCCGCCCTCGCCCGCGCACTCGCGCACAGAAAGGGAGGGGAGGGAGAGGGAAGGAGGGTACCAAGCATGAAGTTGGTGCTTCGTAGTGACATGGAAGTTTCTCATCCACACATTTAAAAATGGTCCCTGCTTGATTACCCATCCATTAAATGAGTGGATGGGAAGTGGTCATATCACTACCAAGCCACTACTTCAAGAAAGTCTGGAAACAAATCTTGTCATCTATAGGACACTGAAATTGAGACCCGTCATACTCAAGTTGATATCCATAATTTAAAGTGCCTAACAACGAAAACACAAATGCAGTTGGATTGTTTTGTCTATGGGTAAAACAGACTAGATGGATAACCAAAGAGCAGGAGTGGTCTATGTCTATTGTTTGGGTTTATTGATTGGGATTCAAGCCCTTGACCATAATTTAAAGACCTAAAGTCCTTCTTGTTTTAGGGGTCTGCTGGGCAACTTTAAATTTATAGTGGATAAGCATTATAATAATCCATAATAAAACATCTACCTTTTGATTTTGAGTTTTCAAATTTAGTTCTTTTTATTTAAAATCGAAAGGCAAGTCTCACATCCAAACATATTACTTACAAGGAAAATTGAGTAGAATTATGGAAGTTCATTTTTTCTGTAGGGTTTAGTAAATAAAAAATAGTTAAAAAATATAACTGGAGGACCATAAACCCGGAGGACCATAAACCCGGCTGTCTTGATTCTGTATAATAAAATTTCCTTGTTAAATTAAAATAGCAAAGCCTTGCTGAAGGGAGAGGAGTTGGGCTAAACATTCCCAAATAAGTTAAAATTCAAGATTTAGTATGAGCTTCACCTTATGAAAAAAATACTTAATGTGCTGTCACATTTTTTTAGTTTAAATTTAGGACTTTAGAAGGTTTTGACTATCTTTTTTGTCAATATGAAAGAAAAATCAGTTTTTTTTATCGAAAACTATGGAACTATCCAAAGTGTCCATAGCAACCCCTAAAGACTAGTGTGGTAACAGTGAACCCCCTACCCAAGTTAATATGTTAACATTATTAAATATTCTTCAGACTTCCTCGTCACCTATGCATATCCCATTCTGTGTGTTGCTCAGTTGATAGTGATTATTTTAGATGCTGTGGTTGTGTATCCTTTATTTTCCAGGTAGAAAATTTTTGTTTTCTTATTTGTTGAGGATGCAGAAATCCACGATAGTAAAATATGGATTTATATGTCGGTCCGTAGGAATATGGCTATACACATGCACAATATTCATTTACAAGAAAATATGTATCAATATGTGCATGCCTACTTGTGTGTGTGCATGGTTTCTTCAAGGTGGATTTTAGATAATTCCTTCTTTGAATGGCAGTGCGGTAAGCATTACATAATATGTGTAGCCTGTATTCTCCTATTATGCATAGTATATTTACCAAGTCTTTTGTTTTTTCTTTCTTTCAGGTTTTCTTTTCCAAGGGACTGGTCAAGCATTACATTCATCAGCTGGCATTTTATTTGCCTAGTCATGTTAACATCTTTCCTGTTGACTTTCACGACCTCCCGGGTTATGCCTGCCTGCTTGGGAATTTGCTGGAAGCTGCTGGAGTTGCTTTGTCTGAACCTAATTGCACTTTTGCGACGGTATGGTGGGGTTTCTGCTTGAATTTTTTCTTGTTTAACTATCGAGCAACTGGGCACATTTTTTGTTTCAGGAGAATAATTTCGATCTGGTCAATTGTGCTGTAAGTTCTTGTGTATGCCGTATTGTGATATGGAGAATGTCTGCTCTCTGTTTCTCTTGTTATTATGTTGAGTGACACACTGGCCATTTGTTTTGACGAATTGTACATTAAAATATCTCTTTTTCTAATTGCTTCTCTCATAGTTTTTGAATGTTGTCTCTGCTTTTATGCATTCATTTTGTTTCCCCCCTTGAAGGAAGGGTGCTTTATCAATGTTTTGAAGTATTCATGATGTAACATCTGTAACAAAGCGTATATAGACTTACCCCTTTTTCTTGATGCATGAATCATGATAACACTTCCATAGTTCCATATGTATTTCCATATCCATGTTTCCTAAAATCATCTCCATCGATTTATAAACTTTGATTTTTAAATATTCTCTCTCTTAGTTGTAGGCTTGTATTGGGTTTTATACTTTGTCAAAAACCATTCTCTATGTTTATAGGGAGCTGTCTTTATATAGTAATGATCTTTTCCAATCTAGCCTCAGAAATTTGTATACTAACCAATTGCTTATATACCTCTTATCCACATAGGCCATGGATTTTGTAGCTGTCTCAACATTTTTACTGGAGGCATTGCCTTCCTTGCTGCCAGCTGGAGAAAGTAAGGATTTGTTCATTTCCCGCCATGAAAAACACCACTTGGTCTTGTCTTTATTTCACTTTTTTTTACATACTAGTTGTTATGACTGAATTTGTAAGTTTAAAAACAAGTATTCACAAACATTAAACACCACAAATTTATTCTTATCTGGTTTGCCTGGAAGATACAAGCCATTTTCCATCCTCTCCTCATATCCAATGCAGGGATTTGTCTCTGTGCCCTTTTTTGCTTAACCTTTGACTTGAAATTGTCAATTGATCATGTTTGTCATGAAATTTTGATTATATCTAATTAGTAATTCATGAAATACTATATACACATATCTTTCTTCAGAAGATGTTGGAATTTCACGGTACTGATATTTTTGAGTTATGGTTGACTTGCTGTAGACTGTAGTTGTGTATGTATTATGTAAAGCAAGAACATATCAACCTCACCACTCTCATTTCCTAAAACACTTGATTCAGAATAAAATTATGATTTGAGAGTCTAATGATTGTACCTATTGGAGTTTTATCAAATAATGTTCATGAAAAAAATTGTTTGTGTTGGATCTAGTCGGAAAGGATGTCAAGAGCTACCTGGTTGAACATGTCGTTCATTTACAGCAATTCGCAAGCGCAACCTTTTCTCTGAGATGACTTGGGTTTTTTAGTTTTCGCATCCCTTTATTTAAGGACTTTGGATCGAAAGGACAACAGCATTTAATGTTACTAGTATCTTATATGATATTAATTGATTGCATTCAGGCAGAATGAGGTTCACATCATCCAATATTGTTTTTTAACTTTTAATGTTGTTGAGCTAATGCTGATATTCTTACAGAACACAAGATATCACTTTTTTGATGTTTTTGACCATAATAATATATTCACTTGAGTGTTGGAAGTCCATGAGATTTCGTTGTGTTTGATTTGTTACAGTAAATATCTGCAAAGACTGCAATCTTATTGATGTGCGATTCATTGGGACTCATGCACGGGTTGGATTCTTTAAAATGATATATTTCTTTTCTTCTATCCACAACTAACCTATATCATTGATAATCCATCCAAATTTTATGTATTACACTTGGTCTTTCGGTACCCATTTTACAAAATCATTGTTATCCGGTGTTTGAAGCTTCGTTATAAACTACTATCTAGCTGCTTCTATATGCATTAACTGATCAAAATTTAAGGTGATGCTCCTTGGCATCCTATATGGCAATGAAAATGAAATATTTATCTTTATTTTAGATTGCAGATTCTACTCAAGCCAATCATTTATTTCCTTCTGATTCTAAAGTTGTTTGATCGGAGCTTATGTATATCCAAGTAACACTAGGGGAAGAAGTCCATCCCATGCCAGTGCATAAATATCAATTTTTTTTATTCAAACCACCCCTGATGTGAGACTTGTGTAAGAGAATTGAGGAGCTGGGATCCACCCTCCTCAGCAATAAGAAAATGTACATCTAATTAATAAATGTATCTGGAATGTTTCCTAGTTCCTCGTCTTTGTTGAAGTAATCAGAGAAGGATCATTTGTCAGAAGCTTGAAGTCGAGGAAAATGAAAATAAAATAAAATAAAGGAGTTGTAGCTCACTCTACAGCTCCTGCATTTTCTAATTGGCATCTTTATAATTTTAATCCAATATATGTTATTGGAAGATTATGTTTCAGTACTGTATTTAGTAAAAATCATTTAAATTCTAAAAACGTGAATTGACAAATCTGACTATAAATGGATGAAAACTCATTTTAATGCTTATGTGTTGAGAGTGTATTTAAAGAACCATAACTAAATTTGTACCGAAGCAAACTGGTGATACTACTCACTTGTGCGGCTCTCATGTTAGCTCCTGCCTAATGTAAGTATGTAACAACCAATTCTAGCAGTATATGTCTGAATGGTTATCTTGTGGCACTTACTGAAACTTTTTTTGCAGCTGTCACATCTTTACTGTTAGCTTATTTTAGCTTTTAGTTGATGGACTTTTGCTTTCTTGCTTCCTGAGATAGCTGCATCTGATATCACAGATCATACTAAAAGTGAAGATGCTATGGATGAGGACTACAAAGAAACCCTGGACGTGGATTTAAGAAGGCAGATATCAGATGCAGTTGATCCGCGACTTCTTCAGAATTTAGTGCGTATACCTTGTGCCAATATTCATCTATTGGACTTTTTTTTTTGAAACATTTTGGCAGGAGCTTAAGGATTCATCCTCAACAGGTGAATACTTTGTTCAGATGTACATCACTAACCGATAATCTAGATAAAAATGTGCAATCACGTGAAGAGGTGGAAGCTATCGGTGCTATTTGTGCTTTCCTTCATGTCATGTTCAGCACACTGCGCATTGAGCGCATCATGACTGGACTAGCTTATAGAACAGAGCTTGTTCCTGCACTTTGGAATTTTATAAAGAGATGCCAGGAGAATCGAACATGGCCTGTCTCCAAGTTCACAGCACATATACCTGGAGATGGTCTGGGTTGGTTATTACCTCTGGCTGTTTTCTGTCCTGTATACAAGTAAGGGTTCATGGTCACTCTAGATTGGTTGCATTAAGCATGACACCTGCATGTGTTGTTTGGTATGACTGAATAGTGCAAACATGGTGCTAAGAAAGAAATATAATTCTGTGTTCTGTCAGGCATATGCTTATGATCATAGATAGTGAGGAGTTCTATGAGCAGCATAAACCACTCTCAATAAAGGACATCAAACTATTAGTTGTCATTCTAAAGCAGGTATATTTAATGATTTACTCTACGTTAAGATTGACTTCTCTTGTTTCATTTGAAGTTTATTTTTCAATTACACATGCTAACTGTTGAAATAACATAATATAGCAATTGTTTATACTGATATCTAGACATGCGTCTTTCTTTGCGCAGGCCCTGTGGCAGCTCCTGTGGATAATACCTGGAAACACTCCACTTTCTCAAAGATCCGTTTCAGATCTCTCTGGTCATAAGAAGCTTACAGTGGATGTGATTAGAGATAGAGCGAGGATTGTTATATCTGAATTGTTGAGCCAGGTAATTCCTGTTGCAAACTTTTCTTTATATGTTCTTAATTCTGAAAGTTCCAGCTGTTGTATGTTTCAGTTATATTAGACTCCAATTTCATTATATCTGTTTTTTTTGCATGGCTTCCATTTGACAAAACTGAGCATCGTTATAACTAAATTTATATGAGAACTAGTCCAGTGTCATTCTTGGTTTAGGAGAACTGTTGTGGACGTTGCATGAATTTCAACTGCATGCCTAATAAGTTATTTTCCTGCCTGATATGTGCTTCCTCGGATTTATTGCAAGTTTCTCGCTTTGCCCAAAACTCACTGGCTGGGATTAGGCATGGACTTGGGTTTTGCATCAGGTGGGCAACCAGTGACATAATTTGGTTTATCTCTATGGTGAAACCTTATGCTCCATAACCTCACTTTTGGAAAAAGAACTTAGATATGTGGTTTTCTACTTGTGTTCTTTTTATAGCAAGTGTCATCTTGTAAAATTAACTTAATACAAATATCCTTGTACCCACTGGGTATAGAAAACAACCTTTCAGGAGCATTAGCGAAGAAAGACACATTTATTATTGTTTATGCTGAGAA
>BQKN01000111.1:26012-49435 GCA_022839385.1 Asparagus kiusianus | reverse complement strand
CCCCCCTCCCTATTGAGGAAAAAAGTTTATTTTTACTAAACAATCAATATGCTCCTTGCCATGTTGATTCTATGATATAAAAGTGAAAAATACACTGTAGCTATTGGTGATATAGTCATAAAGGTGGATATTCTTTTATGGTCTTCTTTGTTTCCACTTGCATCAATGTTTTTCAAAGTTCAAGAGACTTCGATTTCAAAAGCTTCCGAATGCCAAGTATACAACCTCCCATGTAAAGTCTACTCTATGCCATACAGAAATATTGACCTTAAAGAATAGCTAAGGGATGTCTTTTCATGTTTTTAAGATTGTCCAGTTCTTAGCTTGCTTAGATATCAAAAATTGTATAAGCATTTATTTTGACACTTAGTTCTCTCTGAATAACAGTGAATAAGCATTTATTTTGACACTTAGTTCTCTCTGAATAACAGCAAAGAGCAAATGCAAGCCAAATTGATGTATGCAATCAACGCAGATGCTGGCTTTGATCTGAGCTAAAAGAAAGATAAAAATAAACTTGTGACAACTTCCCTCCCTCCAAAAGAAGTCGAGTCTTCCCTGTTTAAACACCAAAATCATACAAAGAAGATTTCATGGTTTTCATAAGGCACCATCGGCCCGGATTTGGTAATATTGGTTCTGATGGAAGAGGACCGGCTCTAGTTTAAGACAGCAATCCGTGAAAAATAACATGTATATATTGAAAATTTTCATGTAATCTATGTGACAGCTGTACATATCTCTCTTTGTGGTTCTCATAGAAATGTATCATTCGTGGGATCAGCTTTGGGCTGTTACCGGTATCATATTTCTTTCGCTAAAGATTTGGAACCATGTTAATGAAAAAAATGATCCAGATATACTCCTCTTTTTCTCTTCTTTATCCTTACGACTACACTTCGCCATGAAGAATCGGAAGGAATTTAAGTACATTTGTTAATTAGTAATTAGTAAATATGTAAATATGGATGTGTAGATTCAATATTAGTGCTGAAATTTCAGCATGTAAATATCTGGTATTCGTTTGATGATGTAAATGGGGTCATCTTCTATTGCATTGTCATAATGTTCACTCTCTGGAATGTAGCAACGAGCGATGATATCTTTGCTTTAGAAAGGAAAAAGGTGAAAGAAGGATTGACTCCCTCTTTTCCCCTTTAATGTCCCACAAACATTCCCAATTTTTTTCGTAGCACTCCATGAAAATTACCTACGCACGGTTACATGATCGTAAGTTGCACATTGAAGATTAATGTCAGCAAAAGTTCAAATGAATGCATTACCCTATAATTTGATTGCTCAATACAGATTCAACCAAGTCGTACCACTCCAAAACTGTATGCAAAAAAGTACTAGTACAATATTCAATATTTTTATATAATCCTACAGTGTCAAAAACATGTTTGCCAACAGGAAGGATGATATGCTGCATTTTATGTATACGTCCGTTCCCTTATGTTCACCAAGGTCATTGTCTTAGACGACACTGAATGCTGACTGCAACGTAGAAGAGAAACGAGAAGCAATAGTCTCAGAAGCAAATTGCTGGATCTGTTTCTTGGCATCTGAAGAACAATAAAATACAATAAATTACAATCCAAATAAAAAGCAAAACGAGTGCCATATCTAATTTGAGATAAAGCTGGACATCACATGGAAACAAAAAAGTCTATATTTGCACACTATAATATAAAATCAGACTGCAAGTCATTTGCGATCTGTGCAGCCCCCACCCCCAGCCTACAGGCAAAGTTTTGAAGAACACAAGGTCATTAAGGAAAATAAGTAGATCTGATAGGATGATAGTCGAGCGACAAGGAATGGAGTAAACCTAAACAACATAGAATGAGACACTAAACAGTGAGCAACACACTCCTACTGATTTATCTAAACAGTAACTATGCTCAGGGACTAATACTCTTCTAGCAGAACATTGAAGATCTTGGCCATTTTAGCTGTCACCAGGACACAGAAGAAAGAATCTGCAAGCATCATTTAGGGTAACCACCAATTCCAACTACAGGTCAACTGTCCAAAAATTCCATGTACAGATAACGATATATTGTACAAATTCATCGTGCATTTTAGATTTAAAATACCATGGAACACACATCTGTCCACCTAAGCCAATAACCTAATATTTGCTCACATCTGTTAATTTTAGCAGCACAGAAACTACAAAAATATAATAATATAATTCCATGATTTCCATATTTCCAAAAAGAAAAACGATTGGTTGTGCACATTGTTCACTCACCAACTAGTCAAAACAAATTGACATTGAAAATGTAGCCCAAAAAAATGCTAAATCTTGAGGCTAATGTCTTTCTCCCTACTGTTAATTTGCATAGCCCTGGAATTCCAGGTGGAACTAGGATCATGATATTGAAATCCATGGTATTTCAATCCAAAATGTATTTTTGTGGTCTCCAGTGACTGGGATGCTGACATTCAATGAGTTTCTGTTCCAATGATATGCTAAAATCCAAGGGGGCACTGTTACATCCAATGAGTCTCTGCTCCATTGTTTGTTTGAAAGTTGCACGCAATTGCTAATTATATGTTATGTTGTTTTTTTAGTTTGAAAAGTGATTTAAAGAAAACCCAGTAAACACCAGGACTTCGGTTAGACTCTGACGCCTTGTTTGGTAAGCAGGAATGGAGTCAAGTGAGAATGGAAAGAAGGCAGGAATGGAATGGAATAGATGTGGGAATAGAATGTGCATTCTTATTCTCATGTTTGGGAGCGTTTAGAGAATGAAACGGGAATGACATCTAATTCTCATTCCCATATTTGGTATCATTTGTTCACAAGTGAGAATACAATTTAGTTTTCTAATAATGTCCTTACAAAAATACAGAATTTTAAAAACATAAAAATATTTTAAAAATGACTAAATAATTCATTTTTTTAGAAAAATAAGTTTTATAGAAATGATATTTTTTCTTATAGAAATAATTTTTCAGTTGATAGTTATATTTTGGTATATCGCCTCAGCAACCATTTCAAACTTTTGGCTTACTAATTAAAAATAATTTTCATAGAAATTATTTTTTATTAGAAATAATTATAATTCAACATTTCTAACTTCTAATATTACATGTCTATTACTTGTACGAGCAGCTAATGCTACTAGCATCACTGTCCACAAACGTATGCAATAGACTGAATTTTATATGCATGCTACATGATTTATGACTGAATTCCGTGTGCATGCATGAAGAGGGATCGCAAGAAAACACTAAATTTTAAAGGATTGGAAAAACATGTTAACTTTTAGTCTGTATATAAAATTTCTATGAAATTTCAAATGAACCTTTACTTACAAAAAATTGAGTAGGAATTGGAAAAAATGTTAACCAAGAAAGTTTGAATAAATAGAAAACATGTTAACCTCTAATCAAAATATAAAGTTCCGATCTCATCAATTAAGCATATTATTTCTGGTTGTGAGTGCTTTGAAAAAATTACTGAAAAGATTAGACATATATGCTTCAATAACTTCAAATCATACATCCAAAGATAAAATATTTGCAAACCTAATTGCCAATAGATTACGCAAACGAGTTGCCAAAAGATAAAAAATTACTGTAAATATTAGGTAAAGATTTGGTAAAGATTAGCCACACATACATATTTTAAAAAGAAATAATGGTTACCTAACCGAGTCGCGTCGAGGCGAAGTTGAGATTTTTTTTCTATTGTAGACGCAATCAAAACAGGGCGAAGTCGAACAAATAATAGTATTTTAATATTTTACATCTATTCGTATATTTGTACGAGCAGCTAATGATAATATTTCTATAGAAATAATTTTTTATATGAGAATTTATACATATTCGTATCTTTCAAGGAGGGTATAATCAATAAAATTATTTGATTATTTTATTCTCACTTAAGTGGGAATATCAATTCCTTGTTAAATGGTTGGGAATTACAATTCCCACATAAAATGGGAATTGATAAGAAGTGGGAATGACAATCTAGTGTCTAAAAGTACATCGTGTTTGGTACGCATGAATAAAGAGTTGGAATTGCATTCCATTCCTACTCATTCCGTCGTACCAAACGAGGTGTGAGAGTAAATTTCTATAATCCTATGCATGCCTCCTCAACAGAAATAGAATCAGACTTCCACAATGAAATTGAAGTTTTAAATTACGAAAAGCCAAACAATAGGAAATTTGAACTAGATCGCAGAATTGGAATTCATGAAGTTCCAAAGTATATGCACCAACTCGATAGGGATTAGGGAAACAAGAAACACGAAAGCTACTACTATATTAGCATTTTATCAGACCATCCAAAAGATCCAAGTAAAGGGGTATGAAGCAGTAGTGTGTCTGAATGATGATAAACTATCAAAATTAATTTGGCATATAGGACCAAGTTATGCTATAAAATTATGACTACCAGGAGCGTAAGCAAACTTTTAAATAAGGAGGCCAATAATGAGTGAACAGATCTGTGTGTCATCCTTAAATCATAGTGCTGAAGAATGATATATTCATATATCAGTAAAAGGAGAATGTGATGGTTGGAGATATCAGCAACTTCTAAAGTTGTAAGTCACGAGGTTTGCAGGTTATTCAGGATCAATGCAAGCAATGAGCTTTATCTCTAATAGGCTAATAGCAACATCGGGTAAATTATGATGTATAATAACAGTACTATGCATGCTCAAATTTACAACCAGCAGATCATATTATGATGATTCTATAACATGTACGTATATGCAAGAACAGAATTTCAAAGAACAGAAAATGATGCTTACCTTTGCGGCATTTAGTAAAACCAATGATATTTGCAAGGCTAAGTGTCAAGCATACCCCAACTACTAGTAGATAATCAGCTTGAAATCTTATAAGTGAAAATATTCCAAGGAAAATCCAAGCAACAGCCTGCATAGGAAGAAAAAGATTTAATATAAAACATCAATACGTTGTAAGTTTAAAAACTAAAAGTGGATAAAAGCTTTTAGTTAAATCATTCTCCCTTAGCCTCGGCTTGACAGGCTTGCAAGAAATTCCTTGTGTTCTTCTTTCCCAGGTTATGCAATTTTAGGTGCACGCCTATGGAGGAACCGAGCATTCACAACCTCAACTTAAACGAATAAATATGATGCTTGAGATGCCGTGAGAATGTGGCCAATCACTTCACATAAATAATTTAAATTGCAAACTATTTTGGTGGTTGACCCTAAATTTGACTTCAGTGTAAAAATAACAATTATTGTATCTATCCAAGACACTTACTGAGAGATAGATTGTCCACCAAAAGAGCCATGTATCCTTCTTGTTCATCCGAGCAAGAGACTGATCACAAAGCAACAAAAGGCATGAGACAAATGGAAAATTCCATTAAAAAAACCAGAAATGTGCTATAAAAGAACATAAAAACCTCTTGGTCAAGGCATTCAAACTTCCACACGCTTTCTCCTTGCTCATTAATCTCGTTCCACCACCTCAGCCCAACCAATATCCGTCCGCTAACATTCTTAACAACCCAGAAATCAAGTGCAGCAAGAAAGACAGTGACCACAAATATGATCACGAAGCTATTAAAGAAGAGAGCAGAGAGTATGTAAAATGCCAACGCTGCAGCCTGCCAGTTTCCCATATCAAATGTGAAGATTGTCATAGAGACATAATATGCAAGAGAGGAATAACCAATAAAGCTAAATCCTTAACCTTGAAGAGAACATGAAAGAAACAAGTCCTCGGGTTTGCATAGTTTTCTGCCGGAGGCTGCATAAAGATATTATATCTGGAGATTAGAGCGATACCTTATCCAAATTGAAAACTGCTAGTGTTAATTTAGTCCAGTATTGATGGTTTTATTGTACATAAAACCAGCTTTTAGTCATAAAATTTCCTATATCTCTAACAAATGCAAAATGCTTTGCTTGTTCGAGATCCATTAACATCTAATCACAACTCATTCACATATCTACATAACTTAAATTTCAGTCAAAACGGGGTCAACAGGATTTCATTTTTTTATTTATTTTAAAAACACCGTTTCACTCAGAAACATGGGATCCATGTACCAAACTCTAATTATCCCATAATCTGCAGAAAAAAAAAATTCAAAATTCAAAAGAAAAAAGGGAACAAATGAAACCCTAGCAGTTCCAATAACAGGGCGCATGGTTAGCATTGAATCCAACGACAGATTTAACACGCGCACGTGTGCACATCATAATTTTCGTGATCCGCGTTAAAATTGGAGCTCAGATTCATCCAGACATCCAAGAACTCAACCCAAAACGAAACCCTAGAACGCTGTAATCGATCTGGGGGCATGAGAACTGATCATACCTGGAATCGATCCATTCGAAAATGCAGAAAATTTAGGGTTTACGTGTCCCAATTCAAGATTTTGACGAGCTGATTTCTCGATTCAGAGAGGATAAACTCTCTCAGGATTTAAAAAAAAAAAACCCCCAGCAATTGTTTTTCTCGAGAATGAGGCTGAGTTTTGGATATATTAACGAATTTGCCCCGTTGCAAACCGTGACCGGTTCGATTCAGTTTGGTTGGGTCCCTTTAAATTTTAACCCGAACCGTTTTCTCATTCGCACGGTTCACCTCACTTAAAATTTTTCCTAACGAGTTTCCATAAATTGATGTCAGTTCAGTTTACTTTGTTTCTTCATTTTCTAGAATACGTCTTACAATATCTTGATAAAGTACAATCTATTCTTTTAGGCATTTGCCAAAACATATAGTTATCTTATTTCGAGTTCCTAATTGCAATTTTTGTTTCCTTTAAGCATTTTCCGAGGCATAATAGTTACTTTATCATCGAGTATCTCGCGATTAATTAGCAGCACAAATACGTAGAATAATACTGTTTTAAGTGTCGTATTTCTAGGCAGCTGTGGGTTGTAACTAAAGACATGCAAGCTCCTTTTCGCGCAAAAAAAAAAAAAAGCTCAGATAGTACTTGAACATTTTATTTCGTCTACATTTTTTTAATTTCCCTATTATATTCTTCTCGTTCTCAAATGTGCAAGGCCCTTTTGTACCTAGAAATTTCTCCCCTTTGCGGCAACAGATGAAATATATATATATATATATATATATATATATACATATATATATATATATATATATATATATATATATATATATATATGAAAGCATATTCATCTAAAAATGCTCAGCCCATGTTGAAGTTTCCATTATCAGCAAAGCAACCAAAAATGACATTTGGGGGTTGGGGAACTAATGACGTACATCAGAATCCTTTAGAATCACGTATAAGAAACAGTTTGACAAGTTGTAAATGGTAGAACAATATATACTTGCATAAGCTACATATTTACACTCAACATGTTGGAGCAATAAAGCCCAACAAATCTGGAGAAATCAGGCTTGAAATCCCTTTGGAAGTGATGATCTCCACATCAGCCAGTTACTTCTGCAAGCGGTCAATCAAGCTATCATATGTAAACTGTGAGAAATAAGTATTACCCGACAAAATTTGCAAGGATACAAACTATGGAATATATATGTGCATCACAAAATCGAAGGGAACTGGATGCAGAAGCAAAATAAACTGTCTCAAACTATGCAGGTTATGAATAGAGAAACATTTGTCAAGTATAACATCTCTGTACAGTTGTTTTCGAAAAAGCATGCCATTTTCGCTGCACCCAAAGGGTTATATAGCTCCTCATAACGGTTTTATTGTGTGTGTGTGTGTAACCACAAATGTAAATTGCAGAATAATACAACTAACTATGTCTAATGATATAGAAAAGCGACAAGAGGTGTTTCGGAAATTGGTGGCATGTAGAAACTTTTAGTTGAATTGAAGGATGAACAAGAAAGTTTAAACTAGTCTGGAATACACAATAAGTTTTAGGATGCATCAAAACTTTATCTGGCAATAAATCCACAGGGTGTCGAAGAATAAAAAGGAGCCTACGTATCCAAGTATCTTGGATTATAGATATAATCTTTAACATGAAGCGTAGATTTAGGTCTACTCATGTTTTTGGTACAACGCGAAAGTTTTAACAGTCTTGTTGAGCTAACCATGTAATTATTAATAGCAAAACAGTGTTCAGCATAACACTGTTTAGCAAAAAAAATTAAAAAAGAGTGCAAATAAAATTGGAAGCAAATCGAGATAGAAAATACCTCAGGCGGAGCTTTAGGCAACTCAGTACAAGCCAATTCCTCTATCCAAGCTATTTTTCTCTTAAAACTCTCAGCTGTCTCATCCGCCTGACATTAGAAAATACAAAAGCAAACTACGTAAGCTATCAATATAACACGATGAAGAAATGAATTCCAATGACAGAGTACCTTCTCAAAGACAAGCTTTGGATCCCGAATCATATCGCCAGGTGTAGGTTCCAGCTTTTTGGTAGAAAGACTCAACCGCTTCCTTTCTTCATCATGACTTAGTACCATTACCTTTTCAGTGGGAACAGGACCATTATATAAGCCCAAATAGCTATAAAAAAAAGGATTTTCTTCATGTGAGACGCCCAAATCTTTGTTAATACTATGTTAGACACTCAAATCTTCATATTTCTCAATTAGACCCCTAAATCTTCATATTTGTTCAAAATGTAGTCTTATTTAATACAAGTTAATAGATTTTGGGGTTTTATAATATTTGAAACAACTTAGTAGCTTGGGGGAGTTATCTAAAACAAGTTAATAGATTTGGGGGTCTAATTTAGAAATATGAAAGTTTGGGGGGTCTAACATAGAATGACAATATTTTGGACTTTACTATGTCAAAACCCCAAGCAAGAAACTAAAGCTCAAGGCACCTTAAGGGTATCACCAGGATGTAAAACTGTCGCAATGTCTGAGATCTTCGCATGGCTAATTTGGCTAATATGTAGAAGACCAATCAGTCCACCGACATCGATTAGTGCACCATATGGTCTTAGGCTGTGAACGGTTCCAATGACAACCGATCCAATTTCAATCTGTACCTGAGTGTGGGTCATTGTCTTGCGATTACTCAGCACGAGCTGAGATTGTTTCTTGTCAACCTCTATAAACCTCAGAGGAAGTTCCTTATCAAGGAGTTCTTCGGTAGTTGATTTCTAGTTGCATGTTTGAGAATATCATCAATCACTGAAGAAATAATTGCATCAGAATTTAAGTAGCTCTAAACAAACAATAGAAGGAATTTGCTGTTAAGAGCAAGGTCATGGAAGTCGCTCCAGAATGCTGAACTTTGAGAAGAGAATTACAGAGCAAATAAGATATGCTCAAAATTGGTGTGTTCGGGTTTAAAAACGTGTAGATCAAGTTCAACGGAGCGGATCGTAAAAAAAATTTATGAAATGTTGTGATTCTAGACCGCGTCCTTAGGTGAGAGCCTAGGGTGTCACCTTAGATTCACTTTTTCCATATATATATATATATATATATATATATATATATATGAAGGCTGCAGGCTGCATTATCTTGTGAAACTTATCTGCAAGCAGTATGCATAATGGATCTTTGATTCTTTATTATGCAACAACTTGTTAGTATGCATGAAGTCGATTAATGGACATATATCTCTTCATGGAACATGCAACAGTGCCTCTCACAGCAAACTATCTAGCAAATACAGGAACATAGTCATTAGATAAATTTATCTTCCAATAACTTGCATTGCAATTGACATTGACCTATTTATTTGCGAAATTCGAAATGTATTTCTATATGGCAGTAAGCCTATTTATGCAACACAAAGTGCAAGCATCAGGGAATAGAAGGATTCTGAGTTCTGAGTAAGAGGCCAAGCTGCTAAAGTAGGAAATAAAGATAAATCCTGAGAATGAAATACTTCCAACATAAAGCCCATCATTTCCAGTCTCAATAAAAGATATTTATCTATTGAGAATCCTCTTCTAATTGAATTAATGAAATTTTCAATTGGATAATATAAAAAAACACAGAGTGTTAAGAAGGAATTTTAATGAATTATATAGATATGATAAACTGCCTAAATATCTTATTCCCCCTATAGAAGCACTCCTTTGATGTCTCCAAGGAACATGTGGGTGTATCACTATATTTGTACTTAATGATTTAACTTTACCTGAAACCCAAAATAAGAAACTTGTGTCCAGGTTTTTATTCGGAAATGACAGAAGGGAAAACAGAGGGAAAGAAAGTAAAAAGATACAAAGAAGAAAGAAAAAGGAAGTAGAAAATAGAAGAGCTCATATTCCAAATGAGCAACTTCAAACCCAATTGAATTTTCCAAATTCTAAAAGAATAAGGTACAAAGGGATTGATCGAGAAACATATAGTGTTCTTATTAGATTACAAAGTCATAATTTGATCATCGCATGTTATTAAAAAGAATAACCTTCTTTGTTATCATAGATAGTGATTTATTTATTTATTGGGTATATAAAATAATCATTCATTATGGGCTAGCCTGGTAGGCAATAATTTGCATGAAAGATGTCATTCGATGCATCAAGAACATTGTGTTAAGCAACATTATTGAACAAATATAAATAATAAAATCAAAGAATTCATTCCATAAGCTAAAGGACCAACCTTTGGTATCTCCGAAAATGGCACGAATCCATGAAGGCCCTCCACTACAACTAAGATGCCTCCTTTGTTTTCCCCAACAACCTGCATATTGTATGCAAGACATCAAAAGTATGAAATAAATATATTTGTCATTATCCAAGCCAAATCCGTTAAACTGTAAGAACAAAAATCCCATTAAATGGAAGAGAAGTTTAATGGACTTGATCCCCACCTTACTCTTGATGATAACATCTTCTGCCTGAAGCTGCTGACACCTTTCCCAAGCAAAATCACATTGAATCAACCTTAAGCTCAAAATTACGCTATCATCTACAACATTCTCACCAATGACAACAAATTCTTGTTGTAAACCAGGATATATGCCTGCCTCTGATACGTGGTTAATTTTGTAAATGCATGATTCCTCAAGAGGTAAAAATGCAGAAGATTTTCCACTTATGTCAACGAAAGCACCATCACTGTTAGTCGTCAAGACCGTTCCTTTGACCTAAAGAAACAAAAAAAAAAGATCAATCCATGTTATTTCTTCAACACTAAATTTCACTTAAAATTACAAGCTTCATCAATGACTCTCCTCAGGGCTGTTTGGTATTCTGCACTTGGAAATACAACAAATGCTTTAGTCATGCTTTTTTTTGCTAAATGGCACTTAAATACCTTATAGTTTCACACTATTAGCACTTATACACCCTTAGTTGTATTTCATAGCATTTATATACCCCGAGTTGGTCAAATTTGGCACATTAGTACCCTATGTTTTGCAAACGTGACATATTTTATTCAAAAGTTCCCATATATATATTTATATGCTATTCTTATTGTTTTTTCTCTATTAAGTTTGTTGAATACATTGTCAAATCTTTTAAAATTCTATTTTTGAAATAGAATTATGATTCATTTAAATTAGAATTTAGGTAGGTTTAATAGTAACTTAATAAATTATGATGGTTAGAAAGCTCCAAAATTAA
Source organism: Asparagus kiusianus (assembly GCA_022839385.1). NCBI lineage: Eukaryota > Viridiplantae > Streptophyta > Magnoliopsida > Asparagales > Asparagaceae > Asparagus > Asparagus kiusianus. The sequence continues at coordinate 37,928 of BQKN01000111.1, read as the reverse complement.
CATATGAATGTTATATGGAAATTTTTAGATGAAAATTTCCACGTTTACAAGGTATAAGGTATTAAAGTGCCAATTTTGACCAACTAAGGGTACATAAATCCTGCAAGTACAATTGAGGGTATATAAGTGCTCAAGGAGTGAAACTATAAGGTATTTAAATGCTATTTAGCCTTTTTTTTATCTGTTTTGTTTGTTTCGAACCAAGAGCAAATAATTGTCCAAACTTCAACATTCGCGAATCGCAAATTTTCATGGGCTATAACCATGATTTGTGTCCATTTACATTCATTTGGCCCAATAACAATTAATTGTGACTACTTCAAAATTCACAATTAATTGTGACTACTTCAAAATTCACAATTTTGAAGGGCAATTATGCCTATTTATTCACGGTTTTGGCAATTTTTGTTCATTTCGTTCCAAAGGCCTGTGGTTATACATACTTCACAAACCCGCAATTTTTATAGGCAATAATCTACGTTTTTTGAGAATTTTCATTCATTTCGACCCAATGACATTTACTTATGCGTACTCCAATATTCACGATTTTCATGAGTAATTACCCGCAGTTTTTAAAATTCAGGAATTTCAAAATTCACAAATTTCCCTACCTATAACCCATAGTTTTATTATTATTATTATTTTGCTCATTTCAATCCAATATCAATTAATCATTCGTATAAAATTCACGATTTTCGGGTCAGGATCTTTGTTCTTTTTTGTTCATTTCGACCCAATAACAATTATATGTGTGAACTTCAATATTCACAGTTTTCATATGCTATAATCTACAATTTTTGTCCAGTATCATTCATATGATGCAAATCACAATGAATTATAACTACTTCAAATCTTAGTTTTACTGGGTTAACTTATAACCCATGATTTTGGCAAATTTTATTTATTTAGTCCCAATGTAAGTACTAATACATACTTCAAAAATATGCGATTTTCATGAGGCACCAACAATTTTTGTCAATGTTCATTACTCGACCAAATAGCAAATAAGTATGTCCGCTTCAAAATTCATGAGTTTTAATGGGCTATAGTCCATGATTTTTGTTCATATTTGTTCATGTTGACCCCATAGCAATTAATTCATTTAATTGTACTAATTTCAATATTTGAAATTTAATGGGCTATAGCCCATGGATTTTGTCCATTACCACTCACTCGATCCAATAATAATTAATTATGACTAAACAATTTTTGATTTTGCTAGGTTATTTTAACCTACAATTTTGACAAAGTTTAGTTCGTTTCATCCCAACAAATAATAACATGTACTTCAAAATTCGCGATTTCATGATATATAAACTATGACTTTTGTCACTTTTTCTTCAACTAAATGGGAAATAAGAATATGTAATTCAAAATTAGTGATTTTCATGACCTATAGCCCATAAATTTTTATCCATTTCCACTTATTTTGACCCAAAATTATTTAATTGAGCTAACTTCAATTTTGGCGATTTTTATGGGCTATAACCATGATTTTTGTCCATTATTATTCATTCGACCCCATTGCAATTAATCATAACTACTTCAAACCCCAATTTTGATGAGTTATAACCCATGATTTTAGAAGTTTTTATTCATTTAATCGCAATGAAATTAATAATACACAGTTAAAAAATTCATGATTTTCATTTGCTATAATCCACGGATTTTGTCAATATGTATATTTTTTGACCGAATAACAAATAAGTATGCGTACTTAAAAATTCATGGTTTTAATGAGTTGCAGTCCATGATTTCTGTCCATATCTGTTCATTCAAACCAGATAGCAACTAATTGTACGGACTTCAATTCGCATTTTTAATGGGCTATAATCCACAGATTTTGTTCGTTACCATTCCCTCAATCCAATAACAATTAGTTATGACTACCTCAAAATTTTAATTTTGGTAGGTTATTATAACCCACAATTTTAATAATTTTTAGTTTGTTTTGTCCCAATGATAACATACTTTGAAATTTGCGATTTTCATGATCTATCAACCATAATTTTTTTTTTCCAATTTTTGGTAACTAAATGGAATATAAGTATACATATTCAAGATCCTAGGCGGGTACCCTAGTAGAGACCTTAAGCGGGTAAGCCAATAAAAATCCTAGGCGAATAAACTAGTAGCAACAATAAAGAAGAGAAAAAGTAAACACATGATTGATCCATTGATTGCCTGCTCAATCTTGATTTCGGTGTCTTGTGAAGGGAAAGATGATAAAATCAATACATTTTGGCATCTTACTAAAAAAAGAATAATGAAGTCTGGAGAATCTGGTCGAAGAGGGGTTGACCGATGAAGGTAATCAATGGAACATGGGCAGGTGAGAGTATTGTCCATGTTGTACAACCAATGATTTTGGAAATTTATAGTTGCTTCATCCTAATGAAAGTAATAATATATATAAATTCGCAATTTTCATGAGCTATGACCAACGATTTTTATCAATATTTATTTTCCAACCAGATGACAAATATATGTGCACTTGAAAATTCGTGATTTTAATGGACTGTAGTCCATGATTTTTGTCCATGTTTATTCATTTCGAAACTCACGACAATTGATAGTGTGGACATTAATAATCACAATTTTAATGGGCTATAATCCATGAATTTTGTCTACTATAATTCACTCAACCCAAAAACAATTAACTATGACTACTTAAAAAAATTATTTTCACAGGTTGGGATACCTAGCCCCACGAGTTCGCGTCCGACAAGTATCGAACACGGATTCGCCAAGGATCCGCTAAGGACACATTACTTAGAGAAAAGAAAAAAAAAAGCGTTAGGTGATCATCGCCGCCAGCGGGTCTCATCATTAGACGCGTCGGCGGACTGAAAGAAGGAAACTTGAAAGCTTACTTAGCGACGGCACTCCATTGCTGCTATTGAGCACAGTTATGGCGGTGGCTCCCAAAACCCTAAAAGCGAAGAATGGGAAGAAATGAGATCGAAAGATCCTTATTTGCTTAGTATTCGTTCGGGTCGAGTTTTGTATCCAAAGCCTATTAGATTAGAATGAGCTTAATCGGGTTTGGACCTGGACCCAGCACTGACCTGTTTAATTAAATTTATTTAAAAGCGGGTTTGACGCGTAAACAGACCCATATTCAAACCCAGAAACCTGATTTTTGTTGAAAAATTATTACTAGACACTTGATTGACCCAGAAATTATTTTAAAACCCACCAATTTCTTATATTTACTGTAAAATTAATTTCAGCCCCCTGATTGAACCAGAATTGTTCTAGAATCCATCTAAATATATAGAACAATTTTTTATTAGTCCTAAAAGTTACAGAAACATGCATATACAATTAATTCCTTATATATAATGTACATAGTAAAATTAGCGTACACATGTTGTAGCTATTTTAAATATATAACTTTTACAAATTTACCGTATTCCTGTACGCTAACTTTTACAAATTTGCTGTGTTCCGTGTCCGTATTCGTGTCCGCACCCGTATCCATGCTACCTAGTTGACAAGTTATTATAAACACATAGTTCTAACAAATTTAGTTTGTTTCATCCTAACAATAAGTAAAAACACGTGATTCATTATTCACGATTCTCATGATCTAAAAGCCACGATTATTGTCAATATTTGTTTTTTAGCTCAATGAAAAATAAGTATGTGTAATTTAAAGTTCGTGATTTTTATGCCTATAATCCATAATTTTTGTATGTTTTTACCCAAAAGCATTTAATTATGCAAACTTTAATTTTCGCGATTTTCATGAGCTATATCCTACCATTTTGTTCATTATCATTCATCAATTAATTATAACTACTTCAAACCTCAACTTTGATAGGTTATAACCAATGATTTTGGCAATTTTTTCGTACTTACTTTAATTTTCGTCCAAATGAAAGTAATAATACTACTTTAATTTTCACATTTTTCATAAACTATAATCAACGATTTTCGTTAATGTTCGTTTTCGACTAAATATCAAATAACTATGTGTACAATGTACTTAAAAGTTTGTGACTAAATGGTCCAGTCCATTATTTTTCTCCATATTTGTTCATTTCGAACACCATAGCAATTCATTGTGCAGATTTCAACATTCGCAATTCGCAATTTTCATGGGCTATAACCCACGAATTTTGTCCATTATAATTCATGTAACGAATAACAATTAATTATAACTCCCTCAAAAATTTTGATTTTGACAAGCTTTTATAAACCACGTTTTGACAATTTTAGTTCATTTCATCCCAATGACAAGTAATAACATATAGTTTAAAATTCGAAATTTTAATAATCTATAAACAATAATTTTTGTAAATTTTGGTTTTTCAACTAAATGGAACATAAATAAGCGTACTTCCAAATTTGACATTTTTCATAGCCTATAGTACATGTTTTTTGTCCATTTTTGTTTGTTTTGACCCAAAAGCATTTAATTTTGTGAACTTCAATTTTTGCAATTTTCATAGGCTATAACATGTGATTTCTGTCAATATCATTCATTCGACCCAATTGCAATTAATTATTACTTCAAATCCTAATTTTGACAGGTTATATAACCCACTATTTTGGCAATTTTACACGGTTCATCCTAATGAAAGTAATAATACTACTTTAATACTCTCGATTATCATGAGGTATACCGTATAACCCATGATTTTGTCAATGTTTATTTTTTGACCAAATAGCAAATAAATATGAGTGCTTTAAAATTTATGATTTTAATGGGCTATAGTCCATGATTTTTGTCCATCTTTATTCATTACACCCACATAGCAATTGATTGTATAGGAATTCAATATTCGCAATTTAAATGGGCTATAACCGACAGGTTTTGCCCATTATCATTCACTCAATCCAATAACAATTAATTATGAATACTTCATATTTTTTGATTTTGATAGGTTATTATAACCTACAATTTTTGACGATTTTAGTTAATTTCATCCCAATGAAAAGTGATAATACGTACTTCAAGATTCACATTTTTCCTAAGAAATAAACCCTGATTTCTGACAATTTTTGTTTTCCAACTAAATGAAAAATGGTATGCGTACTTTAAAATTTGTGATTTTCATGGTCTATAATCCATGGCTTTTGTCCGTTGTTTGTTTCAACCCAAAAGCAGTTAAGTGTGCAAACGTTAGATTTCATGATTATTATAGGCGATAACCTATGATTTTTTTCCCACTATCATTCATTCAATTGCAACAAATTATGATTGCTTCAAACACAAAGATGGGTTATATAGGCTACGATTTTAGCAATTTTTACTCGTTTCGTCCTAATCAAAGTAATAATATTACTTTAATATTCGCGATTTTCATAAGCTATATGCCACAAATATTTTTAATGTTTGTATTCCGACCAAATGACAAATAAGTATGTGTACTTGAAAATTTGTGATTTTAGTGGACCATAGTACATGACTTTGGTCCATATTTGTTCATTTCGAACCCCATAGAAATTAGTTGTGCGGACTTCAATGCTCGCATTGAATGGGCTATATATAGCCCACGGATTTTGTCCATTATAATTCACTCGACTCGATAACTAATTATGACTACTTCAAAAAAAATTTAAGTTCGATAGGTTATTATAACCAACAATTTTGACAACTTTCGTTCGTTTCGTCCTAACAACACGAAATAACATGTGCTTCAAATTCATGATTTTATAAACCATAAATTTGTCAATTGTTTGTTTTTCAATTAAATGGAAACTAAATATGTGCAATTCAAATTTTGTGATTTTCATGGCTCATAGTCCATGACTTTTGTCCATATTTTGTTTGTTTCAACCAAAAGCAATTAATTGTGCGAACTTTAATTTTCGAGATTTTCAAGGGTCATAACAAATGAATTTCGTCAATTATCATTTATTCCACCCATTGACAATTAAGTACAATTTTGAAGGGTTACATAATTTTTACTTATTTCGTCTATGTATTTCAGAATTCATGATTTTAATTGGCTATAGTCCATGATATTTGTTCATATTTATTCATTTTGAATTCTAAAGAAATTCATTGTGCATACTTAAATTTTTACAATTTTAATGGGCTATAACCCACAAATTTTGTCCTTTACCATTCACTAGATCAAATAACAAATAATTATGACTGCTTCAAAATTTTTAGGTTTTCATATATTATTATAACCCACAATTTTGATAATTTTAGTTCATTTAATCCTAACAATTACTAATAATACGTATTTCAAAATTCACGATTTCCATGATCTATAAACTATTATTTTTGATAAATTTTGTTATTTTCCATAGCCTATAATCCATGACTTTTGTCACTTTTTTTGTTTCGATCCAAAAGCATTTAATTGTACATACTCCTATTTTCACGATTTTCATAGGCCATAACCCATGGATTTTGTACATTATCATTCATTCCACACAATGACAATTTATTATTACTCCAAATGCCAATTTTAATGGGTTATAACCCACAATTTTGGCAATTTTTATTCATTTCGACCCAATGAAAGCACTTCAAAATTTGGCAATTTTAATATTCCGTGTATTTTGAAATTTGAGATTTTCATGATCTATAAACCATATTTTTTGTAAAATTTCCATTTTTCAACTAAACATAAAATAAGTATGCCACTTCAAATTTTGTGATTTTCATAGCCTATAGTCCATGTCTTTTGTCTATTGTTCAATTCGAACCAAAAGCACTTAATTGTGTGAACTTTAGTTTTCATGATTTTCTTGGGCTATTTTTGTCCAATATCGTTCATTGGAGCCAATTGCAATTAATTATAACTACTTCAAACCCCAATCATGATGGGTTAAATAACCCACGATTTTGGCAATTTTTACTCTTTTCGTCCCAATAGAAATAATAATAATAATACTTTAATATTTGCGATTTTCATGAGCAACAAACCATAATTTTTATCAATGTTCATTTTTGACCAAATAGCATAGAAGTGTGCTTCAAAATTTATGATTTTAATGGGCTATAGTCCACTATTTTTGTCCATTTTTGTTCATTACGACCCATAGCAATTGATTGTGCGGACTTCAATATTCACAATTTTAATGGGCTATAATCCATAGACTTTGTCCATTATCATTCACTCGACCAAATGAAAAATTCATTATGACTACTTCTAAATTTTCAATTTTGATAGGTTACTATAACCATTAATTTTGACAATCTTAGTTTGTTCCATCCCAACAACTGTGATAATATGCGCTTCAATATTCGTGATTTTCATGATCTATAAACCATGATTTTTGTCAATTTTATTTTTCAACGAAATGAAAAAATAAGTATGCGTACTCAAAATTTGTGATTTTCATGGCTTATATGGTCCATGAATTTTGTCCATCTTTGTTTGTTTCGAACAAAAATTAATTAATTGTGCAAACTTTGATTTTTGTGATTTTCATGGGCTAGCCCACAATTTTTGTCCACTACTATTCATTTGACCCAATTCCAATTAATAATGACTGCTTCAAACCCGAAATTTGAGGGGTTATAGCCCACGATATTGGCAATTTTTATTCATTGCATCCCAATGTAAGTAATAATACATATTCAATATTCACGATTTTCATCCGCTACAACCTACGATTTTTGTCGATGTTCGTTTTTTAACAAAATGACATAAATGTGTGCTTGAAATTTTACGATTTTAATGAGCTATATAGTACATGATTTTTGTCCATATTTGTTCATTTCGAATGCCATGGCAATTAATTGTGCGGACTTTAATATTCACAATTTTAATGAAACCCATGAATTTTGTCCATTATCATCCACTCGACCCAATAACAATTAATTATGACTACTTCAAAATTTTTACGATGATATGTTATTGTAACTTGTAATGTTCATAGTTTTAGTTCTTTTCATCCCAACGGCAAGTTATAACATGTACTTCAAAATTTGCGACTTTCATGATTTATAAACCATGATTTTTTTCAATTTTTTTATTCGACTAATTGGGAAATAAGTATGCATACTTCAAAATTTAGGATTTCATAGCATAAGTCCATAACTTTTGTCCATTTTTATTTGTTTCAACCCAAAAGCAACTAGTTGTGTGAAGTTCAATTTTCGCGATTTTCATGGGCCATAAGGCCCATAACCTACGATTTATTCATTATCATTCATTCAACCGAACGACAATTAATTATGACTATTTCAAACCCCGATTTTGATGGGTTAAACCACGATTTTGGTAATTTTTGTTCATTTTGTTCTAATGGAAATAATAACACATACTTCAAAGTTCGCGATTCTCAGGAGATATACCCAAGATTTTTTGTCGATGATTGTTTTTTGACCAAATAGCAACTAATATGTGTACTTCAATTTGTGACTTTAATGGGCTAATCCATGATTTTTGTCCATATTTGTTCCTTTTGATCCCATAGCAATTAATTGTGCGGATTTCAATATTTGTTATTTTAATGGGTTACAACCCACAAATTTTGTCCATTATCATTCATTTGATCCAACAAGTAGTTATGACTACAAAATTTTCAATTGTGATGGGTTATTATAACCCATAATTTTGATAATTTTAGCTCGTTTCGTCCCAACGACAAGCACTAATGCATACTTGAAAATTTGCAATTTTCATAATTTATAAACCATGATTTTCGGCAATTTTTTTCACCTAAATGGAAAGTAAGTATGCATACTTCAAAAAACTTGTGACTTTTATAGCTGACTTTTGTCCCTTTTTTATAAACCATGATTTTTGGCAAATTTTTTTAACTAAATGGAAAGTACATGTACTTAAAAGTTTTGTAATTTTTATAGTTGACTTTTGTCCTTTTTTGTTTGTTTCGACCCGAAAGCAATTAATTGTGTGAACTTCAATTTTTGCGATTTTAATGGGCTGTAAACCACGATTTTTGTTCATTAATATTCATTTGACCCAATGACAATTAATTATGACTACTTCAAAATTTGTGATTTCAATGGGTTATAACCATTGTTTTAAATATCCCCGACATGGCCCGATATATCCCCCGATATATCCTTTTATAAGGCTTGCCGCAACCGATATGGTCTTTAAATATCCTTTACCGTTTTTTGGCTATTTTGAGTGATAAATCCCCGATATGACCGATATATTAGCCGATATGTGGACCAATATATCTTTTTATATAGCTTGTTGCAAAATAATATACCGTGTTTGGAATTTTTGGGCGAGATATCAAGATTTTTTCATTATATCAAATGACATTTTGCCCAAAAAAAAGCAGATCGAATGTTGCAACGTTGCTTTGCACTTTTGTTTGTTTTAGAAGGTTTATTAGTGGTCCTAAACATATATTATTCATATTTTGTATGCTTAAATTTCATTATGTATGTTGAGATTACATGTTAATGCATTAAACTATGTATGCACACATTCATTATGGCATTCCGATATTTACCACATATCCCCGATATTTCCCCGATATCCGCAATCCAATATGAATTTTGGCCATCCGATATTTTTCCGATATCCGATGTTTAAAACCTTGGTTATAACCCACGATTTTGGCAGTTTTTGTTCCTTTTATTCCAATGACAAGTAATAAATACGTACTTTAAATTTTGCTATTTTCAAGATATGTGGTTATAACCCACGGTTTTTGCCAATTTTCAATCTTTGACCTATTGACAAATAAACGTGCCTACTTAAAAATATGTGATTTTCATAGGCTAGCCCATGATTTTTGTCCATTTTGACCTAATAGAAATTTACTGCGCAAACTTCAATAGTTGTGATTTTCGAAGGCTATATAGCCCATGATTTTTGTCCATTATCGTTTATTCAAAGCAATTGGCAATTATTTATGACTACTTCAAAATTCGAGATGTTGATGGGTTATAACTCACGACTTTGGCATTTTTTGTTCGTTTACTCCTAAGGAGAAGTAACAATACATACTTCCAAAATTGCGATGTTCATAAGTTATGACCCACGATTTTTATCAATTTTTATTTTTGACGAAATGACAAGTAAATATAAATACTTCAAAATTCGTGATTTTCATAAGCTATAGTCCATGATTTTTGACAATTTTTTGTTCATTTTGACCACATATCAATTAACTGTGCAAGCTTCAATATTCACAATTTTCACAGGTTGAAATCCATGATTTTTTACCATTGTCATTCATTCGGGTCGACAATTAATTATGACTTGACAATTAATTATGACTACTTTGAATCATGATTTGGATCAATGTTTTAAAGAGCATTTACCTAGCCCGCTTAGGTGGTACTTAGGCCGGCCGCCAGCGCCTAGGCTACCCAGGCTGCTACCTACGCTGCCACCTAGGTTTTGTGAGCATCTAGAGGAGTGTAAGCTAGTTATGTGGACTGAACCATTTAGATCATAATCGTGATTTCTAGTCTCCAACTATGAACACCTCCTCTGCCTCCACAAACCTTCAGCAAAACCTCCTTACCATCATTTAAACAAAGAAAGAAAGCAGCCTAGGCACCAGTCCGGCTCCTGTGCTTTATATAACATTAGCATACTATCAATTATTGTAATTAAAAAATTAAACATAGAAAAACCGTCTAGGCCCCACCTAGGTTCTAGAAGTCGGGTTCAACGCGTAGGCCGCCTAGCGCTTTCTGTAACCTTGATTTGGATGAGTCATAACCAACAATTTGGTTTGTTTTGTCCAAGTGGCAAGTATTTATATGTGCTTCAAAAATCATGATATTCTTGAGGTATAACCCACGATTTTTTGTAGATTTTTCTTTGTTTCAACCTAATGTTGATTAATTATTTGTACTTCAATAACTGTGGTTTTTATGGCATTACCCACAATTTCTTTCAACACTAATCTTTCTATTGGTTATTTGAAATTTTATTATGGAACGAAATCCAAATTCAACGTTTGATTAGTTGCAGTAGTTGTTGAATTTGTAATATTTTGTTGCAGGAAATTTATTTTCATTGCATATCAAGTGATTTTTCAGACGCAATTGTAAATTGATCTACATTAAGTTCACCTAACTTGATGAAGTGTCATTATAAATGTCTTGCAGCTATTTTCCCCCCTGCAAAACGTATATCAAATCATGTTCCCGACCATCTTGTTGCTAAAAATAAAAATTTTACTGCATAATTTGCAACTGCAGCTCTATTTCCAGTCAACCAAACAGCCCCTAAAGTATCTTAAACTAGAAACCCTAGATTCACCAAAGTGTGTACTGACCTTGCACCCGACCTCGATTCCAAAGTCTCGATCATCGAGGGCCCTATGGAATTCGTCGAGGGTGAACTCGACGCCGTCCATGGGATCTCTAACGCACCTCTCTCGCGCTTCTCTGAAAAGATCCTTCAACTTCAGCCGCTCTCGAGTCTGAGCGTTGTTGATGGCGACCGCTGCTGCTGGAGTCAGCCTCTGCAGAGGTTGTGATGAGGATGAAGGAGGAGATGATCTGAATATAGAGAGTTGAAGAGGGATGGCCATCGCCGTTAGAGAGCTCGGAGTCGGAGGGAAGAGGATGCTGAAGGTTGCTTGTGAATTTGGGCTCGGTAGTTTTTAATGGGCCGGGTCCGCCTCTTTATTGATCCGAACTTTTATCTCAATAATCTTTTCCACGTCACGTAAAGTTTTTTTTTTATTTTCACTCGAGTGGAAATACTCATTAAAACTTTTATCGGGAATGTTCATTTTCACAGGTCATCCTTTGGAAATGAGCATCTAGCTTCTAAAATTTTTATTATGTTGGTACCCGCGAATAAAAAGTTAGAATGAACATTACATTCCATCTCATTCTCGCGTATTAAATGAGTGCTAGGTTTTGCTATAACAAATTTGATAGATGTCGCGTGCGTTTGAAACATTACGATCCAAACAAAATAATTTGGATGAGATCGTGAAGACAACAACAGTGTATATATATATATATATATATATATATATATATATATATAT
>BQKN01000111.1:0-25912 GCA_022839385.1 Asparagus kiusianus | reverse complement strand
ATATATATATATATATATATATATATATATATATATATACTAGTATGGTGCACGTGCATTGCACGTGTATTTAATTTTACATTTAATTTTTATGATGATACTTGTTGTGTGTGTGAACTATCCTTTAAAATGATCATCATGAGTAATTTCAGAAAACTCAAATACAAAAAAACACCAATCATTTGATGTTTGCTAAGAATTTTTTTTAGGGATAGCCAGTTTAATGGATAATCATGATGCTCATTTAAAGATATATAATCACGCTGCACGTGGACATAAGTATGAAAGTAATTTTTATATCAAAATAAAAATAAATAAGCTTTTATGTGTGTTGCATGTGAATTGGAAGTCTAATACATTAAACTTATTATCGCAAGTAATGTCTATTAGCACATGTTTAAATAAGTATATAATCACATGTTTAAATAAGTATATAATCAGCAAATATTACTACATCTACCATCAAAATCTAAGCTTTTATGTGTGTTGCATGTGAATTAGAAGGCACTGGAAGTCTAATACATTAAACTTATTATCGCAATTAATATATATTAGCACATGTTTAAATAAGTAACCTACATACTATTCACTTAACTTATGTATGTAATCAGCAAAGATTACTCCATCCACCATCAAAATTTACCCAAACAACAACAATAATATCTCATTATATCATTTCATTTATTTTTTCATCTATATTTATTTTACTGGTTAGTTTTTTAATTACTCATTATTCATGAAGGATACGATGGATTAAATATTGAAAATTTCAAACTCAATCAAGTGCAAATTTTTGACTAAATTTAGTTGTCAAAATTCACTTAAAAATAATGAGAAAAAAATATTTATTATGGAGAATGTGCTATATATATAGTTTACATGACCCAAAAAATAAGGAAAAATAAAGTTCTATCATATATATTTCAACATTTTCTTTGTTTAGTATATTAATTTATAACATACCAATCATTAAATATCACACACTATGTTAAAATTTTACAAAATGGATTTTCAAGTAAATAATATTTCTCAAAATAACAAAAAAATGATATAACTCCTAATTACACCACAAACTTCCATTAATCACATGCACATTAAAAAAGTAACATCTACAAATTTATGAACCTCAAGTAAATAAAATTTCTCGAAATAAAGAAATGGAACTCCGCTCCATTTATCCAAAGGAAGTTAAAAACACAACCAATACTCATTGCTCCTTAACAATAACATGCGCCTCTAGATTAAAAATAAATAATTTGATACTAAGCTCCGAAAGAGTAAAGTATCAATGAAATACATTGAGAAATTTATCATTACATTCAATCCGGGGTGTCTTGGAGCAATTAGAGGTCTTGGAGGTGGACTCCTATTTTTAAATCTAGAAACCATTAGCCACATAAGAATAAAAAATTGGTAATACTATTTATATAAGTGTTAATGTATCAAGAAACTCGTCTGGAGATAAAAATATGGATAAAAATAAAATATGAACTAACCTTTTTACTAACCTTTTTAGCCACATATGATTACCTTTTTACTAACCTGTGATGATTGTCTTTTCTTCCCTTCCTCAACCTTTTTCTCCAAGTTCTATTTTCTATTTGATGCGGGATATGTTTGACTGAGGAAATTAGGTTAATTTATAGGAATCACATGACCTTTAAATTCTAAACTGAAATTTTCATTTGTAATCATGCATCATTGATAGGTGTAAATGAGTGTAACGGTAGTGAAAATAATTTTCAAAATAATTAATGTATGTCCTCAATTTTTTATAAATAAAGAACGAAAAGGCTAGAGACAATTTGTACCTTTATCCTAATGATGACATTAATATTGGATTAGTGGAGGGGTTACAAAAATTAGAAGTTAATATTAGTGGACAATTAATAGGAGAGTTATGACATTATTAGAATGTATGCATATATATATGTATGTATTTATATGTATGGATGCATGTGTTTTATGTATGTATGTATGTGGTTTGGAGGGCATTTTTGGAAGAAATGTTTTAACATGTCAATCCACTTTTATAATAGTATTAGATTAGATATTGTTGGAATAGAGAACACATTATGGAAAAAATTTGGTTCGACCCTTTTAACAATATCGTGGTTCCATAATATTATTGGACCTATACTCAAACCAAACACATTAGGAAGATTCTAAAACATCTTCAATGTTAGTAATGCGTAAATAAATATTTTATTATATTTCTAATTATTTGAAAGGTCACATATAAGTTGACTTCTCAGAATCCTCTGTGAGAGAGTATTTTGTTTTTTGTTGAGAAAGCTATAATAGTCTCAAAAAGCTTTTGAGAAGAAAACTTTTTGGTGTAAAAGTTTAAAGACCATACAAACTCAGGTTATTAGAGGACAATTAACCCCAAAAAAATAAAACGAGAGATAAGGGAAAAATAAAATAAAATGCTGGCTTCGGGTGTAGTCTCATGGGTCTGATCCGAATCGAATAGATCATTGGTGGATCCGACCCGAATTCTTTTCTGTCTCTCGAAGCCTCCCTCTCTCTCAAAAACCCGGTATAACCTTCAATCAACCAAAATCCTCAATTTCTCTTCATTTTTGTTCCTTGGTGCGATCAAAAATGGTGGTGATCGAGCAAGAATCAGAGCCCAAGGAGATCCTAACCGAATCAAAACAAGAACCCTCAACGAAATCGACACCAGATCAAGGAGCAGCCGGCGAGGACGATCCCTTTGAAGACGCCCTAACCCAAGACCAACTAGACGAGGTCCGATCTGTCACCACTCGATCAATGAAACCCTAATAGTTTTCTCATATTTTGTTAAAAGTTTCTCTTTTTGTGCGTATTTTAAAGCAGAGGACTTTGAATCAAGCGAATGAATCGAAGCTAGAAGGGAACAAGTTGTTTGGGGCTGCGAAGTACGAGGAGGCTCTGTTGAAGTACGAGCAGGCTTTGCAGATTGCTGCTGAGGTTCCTTCGTCTGAGGAGGTTCGGGCTATTTGTCATGCGAATCGTGGAGCTTGCTTCTTGAAATTGGTACTGGTCTTTTATATTATTTAAGCTTAAATTTTTTGAGTAATTTTTGTTGTTGTGTGTGATTGAAGACTTTAATGAATGTGCATAAACTTGAACAGTTCAAATATTTTGTTTACTTCGATAGAAAGAACCTTAAAATACGGAACAGAAGATATGCGAAGCACTCTAAGGGCCTGTTTGTTTCGCCAACCTTCAAAAATTGAAAATGAAAACATCATGGAAATGTGATTTCCTTGTATTTCTTTGGATTTCCTCAAAATAGTTGCTTTTTGTTTGTTTCACATAGAAAACATGGGTGTTGAAATATACCCCTCATATTTCCTCAATTTCCTATGATTGGTTGGGGAGTTGAAACTTGAAATGAAAACAACAAAAAGTCAATTTCCAAGATTGCCTTTGTTTGGTTGGAGATGAAACATGATGAAAATGTAGATTGTGCTCACCATGGTAAGTTCACCCCAAAAGAAGACATCAACAAAATGAAGAACATGAATAACATCAACCTGATTGTAATAGCAACATCAACATGAATAACAAAATGAATAATATGAATAACACCTGCTCGAGGCCAAAAACTAACATCAATCTCATTGTAATAGCCGCAAAATGGCTATAATTTACCCAAAACCCACATAAACATGAATAACATCTGCTTGAGGCCAAAAACCAACATCAAACTCATTGTAAAAGCCGCAAAATGGCTATAATTTAGCCCAAAAACCAACATAAGCATGAATAGCACCAGCTCGAGGGAAAAAACCAACATCAATCTGATTGTAACAGCCGCTAAATGGCTATAATGTAGCCTAAAAACCGACATAAACATGAATAACATCAGCTCGAGGACAAAAACCAACATCAACTCATTATTACAGCAGCAAAAAGGCTATAATTTAGCCCAAAACCCACATAAACCTGAATAACATCAGCTCGAGGCCAAAAACCAACATCAACCTGATTGTAAAAGCCTCAAAATAATATAGCCAAAAACCAACATAATCACGAATAGCACCAATTCGAGGGTACAAACCAACATCAATCTGATTGTAACAGCCGCTAAATGGCTATAATTTAGCCTAAAAACTGACATAAACATGAATAACATCAACTCGAGGGAAAAAACCAACATCAACCTGTTTCATGTCCTAAAATATTCAAAGTCATAGTAAGTTGCTCCTCTATTGTTACATGCCGAGAGTCCTTTAATAAATTTTTTTCTCATGATCTTCACAAGCTTTATAAAAGCACCTCTACTCCTTCTAACATAGTTTTGATAGTTGTCACTAAAATCATTATAGATATTGTTTAAGTATTCAATTCTTTGCTTGTTTTGCTTTATTTTTTCTTCACTAGGACTCCTGCGTATACTTCTACGTCTACTCTGCATTCTCCTTAAAAAAGTAAATACTATGAACATCACGTTGAATGCAGCCTCTGAGACCATTGTCATAACTGTTTCCTCATCAACTCTGTCACCATCCGTCTACAATACCTACAACTACATTACACACACAGTTATCAACTATATAAATCATACGACCATTTACAGTATCAAAAAACAAATAGTCTCAAACAACAACTTGAGCTATACAATATTTTAAATAGTATCAAGCTTATAGATGTCAAACAACATGAATATAGTAAAAAATTTTAAGAGAGGAATTTGGCTGTTACCATCATAGACAAAAAAAAAGAGAAAAATAAAATATTACTCTTTAATGGTATCACCACATCTTTAACATGATTTGGAGTACAAATACTACTAAAATGTTAATTAGTTGATGTAAACAGTTGATACATCATAAGTGCGTAATTAAGTCGAAGATTTTGATATTTAATCTTTCTAATTCTTTATTACTAACTGACAACATGGATTTCTTCTTTCAAGATTAATGATTGCCACTCTTGATTGAATCTTTTATGTTTGTAATAAGGTCTTGGTAGAATTTCTTAGTAAAAACATAAACTAACGAATAGACCATTGTCCAAATTTGGTCAAATTTTACATGCATGACGGAAAACCATAAATCAAGAGCAGTACCAAATTTAGGTCTAAGTCCAAACAACATTTTGGGTTAGAAGTCATGGGTGCCATGAACATTAGCTTTTCCTGTTTATTTCAGCTTAAATTTGTATATATTTCATAGTAGATGACTTTGTCTCAAACATCGACAACCGACAACCATCGCAGATGAAAAAAAATTGCGGAAAAATCTCCAAAAAGATTCAACCTACCAACCAACAGATCCCTCACCAGTCACCCCTATTAATCATCCAACCAACAATTCAATCATTATGCCAAAAAAATTCAACTAAATATCAATGAAAATAAAAAATTAGAAAAATTGCAATGTTTACCTTTGATTTGGAAGCAACATCACCGGAGGGGATGAGAACGCCGCAGAGCGAGCAATTAATACTAGATCTCAAGAAAACTAACTACTTACCGAGAGGGTAGAGCAAGGAAACCCCAACTTAATTTGATCTCACAAAAATCAACAACGACGTCGTGAGAAACAACCAGCAAATCTCAGACCTAAAGACCTTTTCATCAACAAAGGCGGGAAGAGAAGAAAATCGACGACAGAGGCGGAAAGGAAAACGAGAACAGAGAAGATAGGGGGAGGCAGTGATTTTAGGGCTCCGAAATTTCAACGATTTCCCCCACAAAAGTTCCGCCCCAATTTCTACACCCGATTTCAGAGTTAGGGCGGAGGAAATGAGATGAGGGAAATTGCGGATGTGGCGAGGGTTTTCAACTGCAAATTTCTCCAAATACCTATCCCAACCAAACTGCCTAAATTGAAATGGCCTAACTCCAAAACTGATGTGGCAAAGGCCCAATTTCCACATGAGCCCATTTCTCACCATCTTTTAGCAAAACAAACAGGTCCTAAGTTATGAATCATAAGACAAGGTTATAATAATAAGTGGGATCAGTTTCACTTGAATACCCATAAAAACTTTAAAATACCCTAAAGTTCAAACAAATTTAACTTTCATAACCCTTATTGAGTCATTTTAGGGTATCATAGCTAAATTGTTTTAGCTTTGGAGTAATTGCTGGGGAAAAACAAGCTTTGGGGTGTCAAAATAAAAACTAATGTAAACTTTGTGGTATTTAAGTGCAGGTAAGCCTAGTGTGTCATAGATTTGTTCTTCTAATAGTATCAGTCCAGTATTTTGGATTATGTTTCTACTAGAAATGCAAGACTCAAGTGGTCCTCACAAACTTAGAATTGTGGAGCATTAGTTTTTGATCATGGCCTCTATGTTTCAAAATTCCAATAACTATTTAAATGCTAGCTTTTGAAACCCAGTTATAGAACAAGCCTTGGTCTGGTCCTTTCTTGATGTCTAGTTTCCACCTATTCTTTTTCTCACATGCATTCTAATTTTTCTAGGGAAAATATGAAGACAGTATTAAAGAATGCACCAAAGCACTAGAGCTAAATCCTACATATACAAAAGCTTTACTTAGAAGAGCAGAGGCACATGAGAAACTCGATCACCTTGAAGAGGCTATTGCTGGTATGTATGGATATCTATGGTCATATGCTTGCATTTATACATTATTGTTTTTGTTTTTTTCCCCTTTTTGTAATGATGTTTTCATCTTTAATCATTTCAGTTATTTTGATAAGCTTGAGTACTCTTGTGACTTGTACTTCCATGCATGTTGTTGCAGATATGAAGAAGGTCACTGAGCTGGATCCTTCAAATGACCAAGCAAGAAGAGCCATACGACGTTTAGAGCCATTGGCTGAAGAAAAGCGTGAAAAGATGAAGGAAGAGATGATTGGTATGTTATGCTCAGAGAATTAGTTCTTTCCCAATTCCAATTTTTAACCTATATGTTCTAGTATAATGTTTTTGCACTTTTATGCCTTCTATTCAATACGCTAATTTAGATGATTTGTGCTTGCAGTTTGTAGGTGCTATTGTTGAACTTTAATTTTGTTACAATAAAACCGATAACATATGTGATGAATTAATGAAAATGATTTTACATCTATTGAGAACCTGTATAAAGCGAAAATTTGTTTTTAAAATGGGACTGCATTATGGAACAAAAAAAAAAAGATGTGGTATAATAGTTATCTTTTAGATATTCAAGCTTGACAAATCAACAAGGCAGGCAAAAGTTATTATAGAATTATTACTGATGGAAACACTTTATTTATATAAACAAAAGCCACAAGTTCCCTCTCTGTCCTCTTCTTTTCTCTCTATAGATCCCCGCCCCTTCTTTACCCCGATCTCCTCAGTCGACAACATCATGATCTTCATCTCTTCTATCCTCGACCAAGCCCTCTCTCCTCCTACCTAATCCACGATTCACAGTCCTTGCTGCTGTGCCATTTCAAAAAGGTCATTGAGCTATATGTACTGAACGTAAGAACTTAAATACGTGATCTCTTGTTGCACTCCTTCGTTGACTCTTGAAGTATGGAGGTCTCTCTAATTAAAAAACTATGCCTTAGTTTCGTGCTAAAATTCCCAACATTTAAATGAGCATTCTCTATTTTTACACTAACCATCCATTAATTGAAATTACTAAACTACCTAACTGGATCACCATTATAAACTCCTGTAATTAATGTATACTACTATTGACTCATTCCTTGTTGTTTTTTAATATAAGGTGTTCTTTCACCCTTCCTCTGATTATGTCGGTCATGGCATACCTTGATCCTGTGACCTATTTATCACTAGTTTTTATCTTGTTAAACCTTCTCAATTTCCTCTATTCCTCCAACTTAAATTGAATTCCCTGATGTTGATGGCGGTTGTAGGATCACTTTCCCCCTTCATTTAAAACAAAGCCACATACATGTACACACCTAATCACATGGTCGTACGCAGGAAGTGAAGTACATGGTACTTTGGTGAAATTTGGTCTATTTTTAAGGCAAGTTTTAAAGCAATCTACATCTTCAAACTGCTTTCCAAATAATTTGGAACTTTACCTTTCTGTTTCATCCTTTGTAATTCAGGTGGAAAAAATAGATAGTACTTTCAAAAGTAAGTAATGCTCTCGACTTGGTGCAGGGAAGTTGAAAGAGATGGGGAACTCTGTTCTGGGGCGGTTTGGGATGAGTGTCGACAACTTCAAGGCTGTCAAGGATCCAACTACGGGCTCATATTCTATACAGTTTCAACGCTGATCGTGTAAATGGCAAGGGGGGAATGGAAAACATTACAAGGAAAATTTTATGCTGGTTGATATATGAATGGCTGATTTCTTTTTGTGAATGTAATCATTTGAAACTGCGACTCCCTTCTTTGCTTTTAAACTAGAGGCAGTCATGTTATGGCTTGTATTTGCGCTGATATCCTTGTTGCTCATCAAGATTGTAAACTTGAATAGTATTGTATGAGATATGAGGTTTTTGTTTTTGTTTTTTCTTTCTGTGGTGGTGAACTTCCCGGTCTTCTGATTTCTGTGGTTATCTTTATTGTTTTTGTATGGTAGGGATCCTGAGAAGATATGACAGGTTTCTGAATGATAGCAGGAAAATACTGATTAAAATCTTACATTTGTGATTGCTGACATGTACCATGGATGATTTACTGAAGAAATATGCATAAGCTCAGAGTTAAACTTGTCTAAGCTCGGAATCCAAATTATTTTATGTGAGAGTTCCTTCTGAAAACATGTATGAATTCGAATTTTATTTCAAGACCGTTAATGTTTCGGAGGTTGTGGTTGTGTGGAGGGTTTCTATGTAAATTTCTCTCTCTAAACAAATTATATGCCTAAACTGTGAGGATGGAGATTGAGAGGTTGTGGATATAATCGAAGTGGAGTTTGTCTTATCTTTTGCCCAAAACGTGGAAAGGAGGGGAGATGAGAGGATGGGCTTTTTTCCATGAAAAGGGCCATGCAAACCTCATCACTTGATCCTTTCAAAAAGAACCAACCACCCAAGATTCAAAAACGTAGCTCAAACCAAAAGCAACAGTTAGAAGAGGAAGTGAGAAAAAAATGGCTCGGCTTGTGGTACTGCAACAAAGCCAGCCATCTCTTCAGAGTCCCTGGATCTCCTCCAAATCTTCACTCCTCCCTTCCTCACTCTCTGAGTTCAATGGCACTGGGTTCAATATCTCCTTCCAGGTATTTTTCTTGATCTGTAATTGAAGTTGAAGTTATATAGGTTTGTTTATAACTTTAGGTCTCAATTCAATAGGGTAGAAGAAAAGCGTGGCAGCAAAAGGGAGGATTTCAGGTCTCAGCATCGAGCGCCAAGAAGATACTAGTGATGGGTGGAACGAGATTCATCGGTGTGTTCTTAAGCAGACTCCTCGTTCAAGAAGGCCACCAGGTTTGTAACTTCAGGATACAATGAAATCTATGCTTAGGTAATTGTAGTTGATCGAATCTGTTTTAATGATTGCGGCCTTCGGAATTTGCAGGTGACATTGTTTACCAGAGGGAAGGCGCCTATCACTCAACAATTGCCAGGAGAATCAGATGCAGAATACTCAGAATTCTCATCCAAAGTATGATTTCTTCATTTTTATTTATTTTTAACTATTTAGAGGCAGGTCGGTAGCAATGTTAGCTGGATGCAAAAAATTTAGCTGACTATAGTCATGCGGAACTGTAAGAAAGAATGAAATATAAATTGGTCATATAAGTGGTTATCGACAGAAAGGGAGAAAAGTTGTCATGTTCGAAACTAGTATCTGGGTCCAGTTATAGTATCTTTTCCATAATGATACACTTTGATGTCAACTGCATCTACTTGCCCTCTATTTTTAGGTATTGCATTTGAAAGGGGATAGGCAGGACTTCGAGTTTGTGAAGAAAAGCCTTTCTGCGGAGGGCTTCGACGTTGTTTACGACATAAATGGTTAGTGCTCGCTGGGAAAAGAACATCATTATAGCTGACTCTTGGGCATAGACTATACGCACATGATTGAAGATTATATTTGCAAAACAATTTTTTTGTCCAGGGCGTGAAGCTGTTGAGGTAGAACCTATACTGGATGCGTTGCCAAAGCTAGAACAGTATGTTCTTCTCTCCTCATTAGAACAGTAAACAAATCTAATATTGGTTAAATTCAGGACTATTTAACATCAATTTAATTGTACAAATAAGCTTTCACTGCTGCAATTATGTTATTTCTATTTGACGATCGGATAGTTTAAACTATCCAGGAGCCCCTGTCCCAACAATATCTGTCCTTGATTTCTTTGTTTCAAATATCTTCCTCGTAAATTTTTAACTTTTGTTGTACTGTTTTCTGTCATATATATATGAATACCTGCATACCAGAAAATAATAATATTATTATTCCTTTGCAAGGAATAATCATTACTTCGCTACTCTTTGTTTACTATCCTGGCGTGATATTAATTGATACTTTACAGGTATATATACTGCTCATCAGCTGGAGTGTATCTCAAATCTGACTTGTTGCCTCACTTTGAGGTAGGGCTATCATTTATACCATTCCTGTATAATTTTTACTCTTATTTCTAATTCCTCCCAACCCCCCAACCCCTCCCTTTTTTGTGTATTATTTTTTAGACCGATGCAGTTGATCCAAAGAGCAGACACAAAGGAAAGCTCGAGACAGAAAGCTTGTTGAGCTCAAAGGGCGTGAATTGGACTTCAATAAGGCCAGTGTATATATATGGTCCCTTGAACTATAACCCAGTCGAAGAGTGGTTCTTTCATCGGTTGAAAGCTGGCCGTCCAATTCCAGTCCCCAACTCTGGAGTTCAAATCACCCAACTTGGACATGTTAAGGTTAGTATGTAGCATATACCACATAATTATTCGTGGTGATATATTAAGAATCATAACATGTAGCAACAATAAAACCTTTATCCCAAATTGTTGGGTTCTGTTCAGGAATATCTCATCCTTTGAGTTAATCATTAGCATATCCTTCTCAATTGTTTTCAGTCAAACTCTAGTAGGCCTCCGTCTAGTCCTCCTTGCTCCATTAATAGTAATTTTATGAATCCTCCTAATTGGTGAATTTAGAGGCCTCTGTTGCAAATGACTAAACCAATTCAGTCGATTCTCTCTCATTTATCTCATTAAATAATCGTGACAATTAAATATAAATGTGAATTTCTTGTGCTTGGTATGTAAACCTTGCCTCCAAATCTTTTGCGAAGTAAAATGTGAATGGTAATGATCTAGTGAAGAGAAACACCAGAACCTATAGGCTATAGGTCTCTTTCTTTAGTACCAATAAGAATACTATTTGGGTAGTAGCAACCTCCACCTACACCCTTATAAATTAATTTCCTAATTTCACATTTGAATTTCCTAATTTCACATCAAAGACATATTTTCCGGTCCTACCGATTGGATGAAAACTTCAAAACTTTGACCATTTTCAATACATTTACTTTTATCGGCAAAAACTTTAAGTTTCCTTTCTAGTACAGTCTCTAGCTAGTGTTACACATAAATCCTTCACATTCTATGTGCATTCTTAATGTGAAAGCATATGTTCATCACCTATTAGAATGCAGCAATTTAGTTTTACTTTAGGTACTCGTCTATCTATTATTTCTCATGTGAGAGCATATATCTGAAATAGCTATACTTGATAGCGCATATGCCCTAATAAAAGGGTCATTTCACATTTTCTTTGCTGTTGTGTCCAGAAGTCAGCCCACGCAATTACTATATAGTTGTAACACTTTGTGTTCATAATATAAGTAAATTATTTGTGTCAGGATTTGGCTAAGGCTTTCATTAAGGTTCTTGGCAATCCAAAAGCAAGCAAGCAAGTGTTCAACATCTCTGGATCAAAATATGTCACCTTTGATGGGTTAGCAAAAGCTTGTGCTAAGGTACATCTTTTAATTAATTTAAATTTAAAATACACATTATTATAGTGCTGGAGCACATTCATATAGTACTGGAGCAGTTAACATTGTTAGGATATGTATCTTTACAATGTTCTTTCAGGCTGGTGGATTTCCTGAACCAGAGATCGTTCATTATAATCCCAAAGAATTTGATTTCGGGAAGAAAAAAGCTTTTCCATTCAGAGATCAGGTAAGTTTTTACCTTTTGTACCAATAAATCAGGAAGTATTCAATATGATCATGGAATGTAGAGCAGTCGATAAAGATGTTGAGATCAATACACCCTATAACAAATATGCATCACAGATACAAAGGTTATATAATTTGTTTCATAGAAGTTCAAATATGTGCTAAATTTCATTATATGTACAGAAAAATTGCAATTTTTTTGGTTGTGATTTAGATAACACATGGGTCTAATAAAACTGAAGGTTTTATGTAAAAAATTGTTCCTGACGTCAATTAGAGCATCACGGGTATAAGAATCATAACCCTATTGGTATGGTAGGGCGGTTGAGGAGGCAAGTTGAGGTGAGGGGAGGTGCAATGAGGTGGAGGGATGGATATCCCTTTAAGCCTTTGTGTATGATTGGAGAGGAGGAGAGATGCATGCTTTTGTAGCTCATTTTCTCTCTCCTCATGTCCTCCCAATTTGGACGGATTCTTCTCTCTCTAACTTTTTAACTCATTTCGTGGTATTCCCTCCCTCCCCTCCCCTCAGTCTACCTCCCCACTTTAAAGACCTCTTACCAAATGCAAATCTTAATTTTTGTCTATCCCCTCCCCTCACCTTCCCTCATACCAAACCAAGAAAGAATAATTTCCTCCATAAGGGGTGGAATGTGATTTCCCTATAACTATCAAGGTGAAAAGAGTTTACACATAATAATCCATTTAAAAGATTGCAAAATTTCAATAATTATGTAGAAACTGTAAAGGGTAAACTTCACAAAATTACCATGAACTACCATAAACTTTCGGAATGTCAGAATAATAACCCGAACTATTGGAAATTGTCACTAATGATGTTAACAAGGAAGGCAAAAAGTCAAATCTTCTCTTGAAAATAGAAGAGGTGAAGAGAGTAATGCAGCACATGTATTAAGCACCTAGGGGCAATATTGTACAAACCATATCACGTGTGAAATACATGTGACAACTTAATTAAGCTAACTGCCATCAGACATTATATTTTAAAGGAAAAGTTGTTGATAGTATTCTCTAGTTTGTGGAGTATTCATGCTCGGAAAATATCTCCTTGCAAGTACTAGTTATCCTGTATCTGTCTTTAGAAATCTTTAGTACCTCAGAAATTCCAGGAACCATTGAAACTTATGTACTAACTGCAACAAATTTCTGCAGCATTTCTTTGCTTCAATTGAGAAAGCAACAAGGGAGCTTGATTGGGAGCCAGAATTTGACTTGATCAGTGGCCTCGCCGACTCGTACAACTTAGATTTTGGCAGAGGAACTTTCAGAAAGGCAGCAGACTTCTCTACTGATGACATGATCCTCAACAAGTCTCTTGTTAATGCTTGATTAATGTATCATTTCGTTGGCTATGTTTTTTACTTTTAACTCTTCAACGGAGGTGTTATTATTTGTATTTGTATCTTTATATCTTGACAAATAATTGGTGCAAGGAAAAACTAAAGTTGGGTGTAAGTGCTTTTTTTCACTTTACATTCTTTTGAAATATATTCGTAGTTTGAGAAATGTTACAAGGTGAATTGATCTTAGAGAATGTAGAGTGTTTATGTTTTGGGGGTATAAATCTTTTTCCCCCTTACTCTCTATGTGTTGTTGTAGCAATATGTGAGCATTTTTGTGGATTTATGAAAATTTTTTATGGAAATTAAGGATAAATTCAGCATTCAAATCTAATAACTCATGAAAACTTTTGCAAAGTACATCTCTTAGTTTATTCTTGAATATTTTTAAGTTGATTTGCTTGAGACTACATGGTTTAATTTCAATATTTCCAATCAGTGCATTATGCACGTGCAGTTTGACTAGTAGGAAATTAAGTAAATATTGTAAAGCTCCTAATCCCTCATGTGACATCTGACCTTAAGAATCTCAATGCAAATATTATTACAATTATTATTGGCATCTTTATAGGTTTTAATTGTTGGGAAATTAATTAATGTGGGTCCGCCCACTTTATTTGCTTTCAAAATTTCCGGCTGCCACTTAGCCTGCTCTTTTCAACAATCTCCCACTTGAAGACTGATTTTAATCTGTCTTCATATCTTGATATATACAGCAGCTCTTCCCCGGTCTTGATACTATTGCAGGCCAACTGAAGCTGAACACAACTTCAGTTTGTCAGTAGTCATCGTCTTTGTCAGCATGTCTGCCGGATTTTGAGCTCCACCGATCTTTTCAAGTTTCAAAATTCCATCTTCCAAAAGTGACCGGATAAAATAATATCGTACTTGTATGTGCTTCGTTCTGGAATGAAAAGACGGATTCTTCGCTAGATGAATAGCACTTTGACTGTCGCAATATAAGACATTATCACCTTGTTTCTTGCCTAATTCATCCAAGAAACTTTGAAGTCAAACCATTTCCTTGCTAGCTTCTGTAACAGCGACATATTCTGCTTCAGTTGTGGAGAGAGCAATTATCTTCTGCATTTAAGAAACCCAACTTACTACAGTACCTCCTAGAGTATAGACATACCCTGTAGTGCTCCTTCTGATATCAACATTTCCTATTGTGGTGCCCCGTAGATATCTGAGGATCCATTTGACTGCTTCCTTGTGTATCTTGCCTGAATTATTCATGTATCTGCTAACAGCTCCCACTGCTTGAGCAATATATGGCCTTATACAAATCATGGCATACATCAGATTTCCAATTACTGAGGCGTACAGGACCTTCATCATGTATGCATGCTCTTCCTGTCTTCAGTGACTGCTCTTTGGAAAGTCTGAAATGAACACCTAAAGGTGTACTTATTGGTTTAGCATCTTGGATATTAAACCTGGAGAGTACTTTGTTGATGTACTCAGCCTGTGATCACATCAAAGTCCCAAACTTTGTGTCTCTCTTGATCCTCATTCCAAGAATCTGCTTTGCAGCGCCAAGATTTTTCATTGCGAACTGCTTTGATAATTTTTGCTTTAAATTTATAATCTCTTACAGATCTGAACCTGCAACGAGCATATCATCAACGTATAACAATAAAATAATGAAGCTATTGTCAAACCTCTTGAGATAGCAACAATGATTTGCTTAGCATCTAGTGAAACTGTTGTTGCCCATAAAGCTATCAAACTTTTTGTACCACTATCTGGGAGCTTGTTTTAATCCATACAAGCTCTTCTTCAAACGGCATACTAGATTTTCTTGTCTTCCTTTATGAAGCCTTCTGGTTGCTTCATATAGATCTTCTCCTCCAAATCACCATGAAGAAAAGATGTTTTTACATCTAACTGCTCAAGATGTAAATTCTCAGCAATTATAATTTTTAACACCAGTCTGATTGTAGTCAGTTTTACGACCGGAGAGAAAATTTCATTGTAGTCAATACCTTCCTTTTGCTGAAAGCCTTTAACAACCAATCTTGCCTATAGCGTTTGTTCCCATTATGCTCTTCTTTGATCTTATAAATCCACTTGTTATGAAGAGCTTTCTTACTGGTGGTAATTCAGCTAAGTCCCACGTCTGATTTGACATAAACGAGTCTATCTCATCTTGCATAGCAGACTCCCACTTGACTAGATTCTCCATCTGCATTGCTTCATCATAACACTCTGGTTCACCAATCATAACACGCTGGATTGGGTTAGAAATTCTAGAGGAGCGTCTCACTTCTAGCGTGTTTGGTTCTTCTTGAACTACTTTAGGACTAGCTTGAACATCATTTTCACAAATCTCCTTAAATTCAACAAATTCCTTTATTTCAGCTTTTGTACTGGAGCTACTTGATTTTGTAGTTGATCTGTCTTTATACATCACATTCTCATTGAATATGACATCTCTGCTTCTGATGATCTTTCAATTTTCATAATCCTAAAACCGGTAATCAAACTCATCACCACCATAACCAACAAAAGCACATTTGTTAGATTTGGCATCAAGTTTATTTTTTTCAGTAGAATCTATGTGTACATAAGAGATATAACCAAAAACTCTTAAATACGAAAGGTTTACCTCTTTTTTGCTCTAAGCTTTTTCCGGTATTCCACCGTCCAAGGGAACTGAGGGCCCGTGGTTGATTAGGTAGGTTGTGATATTGATAGATTCAGTCCATAGGAACTTGAGCAAGCCGGCATGTATCCTCATGCTTCTGACACGTTCATTCAAAGTTTTGTTCAAGCGCTCCGCTACGCCATTCTGCTGCGGTGTCATGGGAACTGTTTTCTCTCTCTTGATCCCGTTGTTTGTGCAAAATTCTTTAGATCTACTATCTTTGTACGTACTCTCCTCCATTGTCTGACCTGAACCGTTTTATCTTCAAACCAGTTTTATTTTTCACCATGGCCTTCCATTTTCTGAAGGTATCAAAAGACTTGTGATTTCTTCTTTAGAAAATAGACCTACACCTTCCTTGTAGAATCATCAATGAATGTGACATAGTACAGTGAGCCTACAAGAGATAGAACTGGAGATGGTCCCCATACGTCAGTATGAACCAGTTCTAACTTTTTTACCTTGGGTGTCTTGCCAATCTTTGCAAAATTGACTTTCTTTTGTTTGCCAAAGATGCAATCCTCGCATAGACCGACATCTACATTCTTCAGATCCGGCAGCTTCCCTTTTGACAGAAGTGTCCTCACCCTTTCTCGCTCATATGGCCAAGCCTTTGGTGCCATAGGTTTGATTTTTTTTATCTGCATCTGTTACTGTAATAATATTCTCTAAGTTAGATGTTACATAGAGAGTATCATTTTTCTTACCTCGAGCAATGACGAGTGCTCCTTTGGTAATCTTCCATTCATGACTTGAGAAGGTTGTACAGTAACCCTCTCCATCAAGCTATCCCATAGAGATCAAATTCCTTTTAAGGCTAGGAATATGTCTCACTCCTTACAGCTTCCATGTGGTCTGATTTGATAATTTTAATCGGATGTCTCCCTTACCAACGATCTTTAAGGTTTCATCATCTGCTAGATGTACCTTTCTGAAATCACCACTGACGTAGTTCTCTATGATTTCTCAGCATGGGTGGCATGGAAGGATGCCTCTGAATCAAGAATCTATGAGTCAATCAGACTGTTGACGCTTAGAATCATAGCATCACCTCCTTCCTCAGTCACGTTGGCAGACTCCTGTGCGCTGGTATTTTTCTTTGGTGCCCGACACTCCCTCTTGAAATGACATTTCTTGCCACAATTATAGCAGTTAAAATCTTTCTTTTCCAATCTAAATTTGCTCCTTCTAGATTTTGATCTGCCACGATTTAAACTTCTTTCTAAAGTTCTCCCCCTAGACTCTGTGTGTAAAGCTGAAGAGGTTGATGTTTCACCCGATTCTCTCCGGCGAATTTCTTCACTAAGAACCAGATCACGAACATCATCAAATTTTAACTTATTGCTTCCCGAAGAGCTACTCACAGCTATGACAATAGCATTCCAATTTTCTGGTAGAGAAGACAAAAGTATCAATACTCGTACTTCTTCATCAAACTCAATTCCAACTGAACTCGACTAGGTTGTGACTGTATTGAGTTCATTAAGATGTTGAGCTACCGATGCACCTTCTGTCATTCACAAATTCAACATCCACCTCATCAAGTGAACTTTATTTGAGACAGAGGGCTTCTCATACATGCTGCAGAGAGTCGCCATAAGGCCGGCCGTGATCTTTTCCTTTGCTATGTTGAAAGCAACATTATGGGATAACGTCAATCGGATAACTCTAAGAGCTTGTCTGTCGAGAAGAGTCCACTCTTCACCCTTCATGCCATCTGGCTTACTTTCTGAGAGAGGTTGATACAGCTTCTTCTAGTATAGATAATTTTCGATCTGCATCTTCCAAAAGCCGAAGTCCGCACCATCGAACTTCTCAATTTTCACATTCCCTTCGTCTGTAGTCATCGCTCCCACTCAAATCTAACACCCTCTGGATTGTTTCTGACTATTTCTGCGAAACACCGTGTATTAAGATACATCTGTCGACAAATCGGTACCACCGGCAAAGTTTCACTATTCACAAAATTTACTATTCACGTGAATAGTAACCTTGTAGAAAATTGACAGAAATCACAACCAGGACTCTGATACCAGTTGTTGGGAAATTACGCAAATTCTCCTGTAACCAAATTTATGAGAAAGCAAAATAAATATGGAATAATAAGATACGCAAATTTAACGTGGTTCAGCATAAAATTACCTACGTCCACGAGCTGCTGCAGATCTTTCACTAAGAGGAGAAATTTTACAAACACTCTCACAATTACTCACAACCCAAATTTCACTCTGAAAATTACTCTCAATTTTCTCTCACTCTTCTATAAGAAAAGTTGTTTCTGGAATGATTTTTTCTGAAGAGTTATGAGATTATTTATAATGTTTTAAAAAAATACTATGCACTAATAAAGATGTTTATTATTTTTATTCTGTTTTTATCTTCGCTTTCGGTAGCTGAGTAGTCAATTAAAATCTGGCTATGATGCATACTTACTCTCAGACTAATGCAAAACCATGTCAGTAACTAGCTTCAACAATAAAATAACTAATATTTACAAACATGAAAATATATGACAATAATGGAATAAGAGTCAACTAGAAATTTGCTTAGGATTCTATGTTTATGAAGTTGTATTGACTAAACTGTTAGATCTTAAATTAAAACTTGAGATCTAAATCATAAAGCCAAGATTAATTCGAAGAGATTAACAAGAATCAAAAGGAGCGGAAGCTTATACGATCCATAGATAAAACTTGAGATGGGTTTTGGATCTTCTAACCTTAGGGTTTCTCTTGCCAAATTTCTCTCTAGATGGGGGTGAAGAGAATTAGAGAGTGTAACCCAAGATTAGGGACCATAACCCCTTATTTATAGATGTTATACATTTATAATTTGGCCCCTCATCAAATCACAATTACAACCTGGTATCTGCACATATAACCTCATGATTTATTTAAATACCCATTAACCCAGATTAATTGATCACTTTAGTGGGTTATTGTAGGCGTATAAAATTGCCTATAGGTCCCACAATACAGCTCGCCAACGCCGAAGCCAAGCCATACGCAACGGAGCAGGTTAACGAGGCTACGAAGCCAACAAATCGCACCCAAGCATTGGAACGCATCCACTCGCACGCGGAATCAAACCAACGTTTCGGGGAATCACCGAGTCATCTAAACAAGAGCGAACTCGGTGATATAACGATCGAATCAAGATCAATTCCGGACTCGAACTCAGAAGCGGATTAACTGCCATATTTGGAATCAAGTCAACAAGTTGATTCCAAACCAAGTCAACCACAAACCGAATCAAATCCGAACAACGGAGAACTGGAAACACCGGAAAACGGCAAAACGGACAACACCCGGGAACTCGGCCAGAACCGAGCCAACCCGGGGTGGCTCGGCCAAGGCCGAGCCACCCTGAGGTGGCTCGGCAAGCCGAGCCACCCTGGGGTGGCTCGGCATGAGCCGAGCCACCCCAAGGTGGCCGGTGGTTTCCCCTTCCCCCCCTCACGTGCACACGGGCACAGTGAAGAGAGGCTATAAATAGAGGAGGGGTTCTTCATTTTCAGGGGTTAGATTTTGGAGGGTCGAAGCTCTGCCGGATTGGAATCTCAGATCTAAAAAAGATTGGAGCTTTAGGAGATTGAAGGCTTGGACTTTGAGATCCGGTGCTCGACGATCATCCACGCCAAACAAGGCAAGAGTTCGAGAGGGAGCGGATCTAAGATCTACACGATTTTCCTCCGGATCTAAGCTTGGTTCTTAGATCCCGAGAAGAGTCTCGAATTCGCTTGGTTGATTTCGACACTTGGGCTACTATTTCCTTGGTGAATTAGTACCCCACTCGGCTATTATTTCCTTCGTGAGATAATACCCGTCATATCGTGTAGATCCGACCGGATCGAGATCACGCGGTGGTCCACGGCAAATAACCCCGGCGCAGGCAAAGAACCCACACAAAGCGAGTGACCGCAAAACAGGAGCTCGCGATTCGTTCGACAAACAAGGAAAGAAAGTTGTAATCTTTTTCATTTGTTTTTTTTTTATTTTTCATTGTAACCGGATCTTATAAAAAGACCGGATTTCTGTAATCGATAAACTATTACGAAAGTGTACAATGGAATCAATGAAGAAGAACACAAATTTTCCCGCGAATAATCTGGCGACCACAGTGGGAGCCACCGATCTCGCCGACGAGATCGTTGCGTCGCAGCCGCGGATCCCGATCCCGGTCGTGGAGGAGGTCGAATACGAGTTCGACCAACAGAAGTTCGAGGCGTACCTGTCGTCCTCGTCCGGATCTACCTCCTCCCGCAAGTCCAAGTCTCCAAAGTTCTCCTCCAAGAGGAAACTTCGTTGGTACGAAGATATTGAAGATACCAACGAAGATCTCGCCCCGTTTGATGCCGAAGCTGCATTGGGTGAGATCTCCCCAACCTCCAACCAGGTCGGATCTACTCTGGCCAACCCTTCTGCCGCAGGGGGCGTAGTGACTCTCTCGAAGAAAGCCCGCCAAAGGCAACGTCAACGGCTTGCGAAACAATTCGCAAAGGCGATGGAATCCGTGGATGGGATCCGCTACAACGTGGATCTGAAGAGCAGGAGAGGCAAACAGCCTCAACGACCAATGAATAGCGGCTCCTCCAAGCCACCAATGAACGAATGGATCCGCGTCAAACGGAACCGTTCGACACTTGAGGAGCGCATTCGCAAGCGCCACGCACTCTCAGCGCAAGCACGGGCTCAAGTCCAAAAAGCCCGTAGAAGGCTGCAGAAAGAGGTGGCCAAGAAGCCGCCACCAACCCGCCAAATATGGAAGCCGAAGTCTGAAGCGGCAATTCAGGCTAAGGCACAACCTTCACAGCCTTCGAAGTAGATTCAACCTCTGGCGAACCAAACTAAGTCACCGACAATTCCCATGGCTACTCCGGGAGGTCACGCAAGACCACCCCAGAAAAGGAAGTCAGTCTTGGAGCGCCTCGGTCCACTTCCCGAGGAGCGAAGCAAAGCTCCAATCCAAGAATGTTTGGGTCCACTGAGACAGCTCCGAACTAATCAACATGCTGGGGGTCGACACAACCCTCAACATGACAAGGAGTTAAAGGCTACTGCGCGTGCCAATTTGCGCATCAAAGTCCAGAAGCTCGTCGAAGATTCACGCCCACAAAGGCACGTTTTGAGACGCGTAACCTTTGAAAGCCCGAAGAAGGCGATTCATCCTCAGAAGGAAACGTTGTCGTCTGATGACGATGACGTTATACCTGAGAAGTCGTGCCAACACGCGATAGGTTGCTCCGACCTTCATACGGATGAGCTGTACTATCGTGCTGGGGGTACGAACAGAGCCAGAAAGAGAAGTCCTCGTAGGTTCGAAACTCAGTGCCCCTGTTCCAAACTCATTCGGGAAGTATTGTCTCAGTGTAATTGCACTAAGACGGTCCCCGAAAGAGTCTCGGTGTTCGAAAGGCTTGGCACTGAAACGCCAAAGCCAAGGCCTAGGCGTTTCCGACGAAGGAGAGCGGTGGTTGAAGATTTTCCAAGGGTCACCGCTAACGTGACCAGCAAAAGGACATTGGCACGGGATGATCTCGAGTCAATTCTGGAAGCATCTCGGCGTCTAACCCGACTGCAGTCCGGAGCCATCGCACGAGGAACTTATGGTAGGGTTCGGATAAGTCCACCTTTAGAGGATGAGGAATCAGATACATGCTCTGCGGTTGCGTCTGATAACACCGTATCCAGCGAAGGAGAACCTCGCGAGTCGCTGATGATAAGCGCAGAACAAGTGGCCAAGATGCTCGAAGATGCTATGGCCAAACAACAGGAGACCTTCAGGCTCGAGATGCAGATGGCCATGCAGACCATGAGGGAGATGCATGAGCAGCAAATCCAGGTACTGAGGAACCAGCAAGGCGAACCAAGCCACCGTAATCAGGTTGTTCAAGAAGTTGAACATACGGATACGGATGAAACTCGCAATGCCGATGACCCTCCCATCAACGCAGGGGGTGGTAATGAGGATGCCAACGAAGATACAGGTGAAAACTTGAAGATCAAAAGCCTCGAGAACAAAATCAATACCTTGATGTCAGCTCAAGAGGTGAAGAAAACGGGCATTCCTTGTCCATACCCAAGGGAGTGGGATTCAATCTCCTATCCGGCAAAGTTTAGTCTGATCAACTTCACGCCGTTCGATGGAAAAGGTTCCCCCACTCAGCATTTGATTTATTTCAAATCGCACCTGGGTATTATCTCCGGCAATGAGCCTCTGATGGTGCGGTCATTCGTTGGCACTCTTCGTGGAGCCGCCTTCGATTGGTACCGTCGTCTCAAGCCAGGTAGCGTGAGCAGCTGGGACGATATGGAGACAAAATTCCTCGCTAACTTCTTCGACAACGACACCGAAATCTCTATCGGAACGTTGCTCGACGAGAAACAAAAGGACAGAGAGTCAGTCGAAACCTTCGTCAAAAGGTTCCGGAACAAAGCGTTAAATTGCCGGGACCCGATCACTGAGGAGTTCATCCTCCAAACTTGCCACAACAACCTCGCATTGGACGTGTTGGAAGCAATAGGAACAGCACCCTCCAATACTTGGAAAGACCTGAAGGTCCGAGGGGAACAAGCCGAACGCTTCCTCCGAAGGAAGAAGGCCGAGAGGAGTCAATCGATGACAAATCCTCCGAACTCGAACTTCACCTCCCGTGGTAAGGGTAAAACACCTGCAGCAGCTGTTGATGCTAATCAAACGTCGCAACAGCAGTCCCGGAGACAACAAAAAACTTCGGATCAGAGGCCTCAAAAAGAGTACTCCTTCAAGGACGAAGATGTTCCAGCCATCTTCAAATCCCTCCTTGACAATAACAAGATCAAGCTCCCACCGATCACGAATCAGGAGGAAGCTGACAACACTGCGGATCCGAAGTACTGCGCATACCACAGGAGGATCCTTCATCCCACCAAGGCCTGCTTTACTCTAAAGAACAGTATCCAGACCTTGGTTGAAGCCGGCGTCATAACGCTAGAGTAAGCCAGTCAAGAACGGCGAGACTCCAGTGGGTGCACGAGTATAAACTGTATCCCAAAACTCCGATCGGTATAAGAGTATAAACTGCTTCCTGACACTCCGAAGAGTATATGAGTATAAACTACTTCTCAAAACTCCGATCGGTATAAGAGTATAAACTGCTCCCTGATACTCCAACATGTATATGAGTCTAAACTGTTTCATTTCTTTCACGGGAAGTTCCTGGAGAGTGTCATGCGTGGTATTCTTAAGGATAACCCGATTGTGCAGCTGATACGATGATACACCCAGTTTTGCGAAGAAAACTGGGGGTGGATAATTCATGTAACGGGAAGTTCCCGGAAGAATGTTAAATGTAATATTCTTAGGGATAACCCGGTCATGATGAATAAAGTGGTAAACACTAAACTCCTAATTCCTGAACACTCTTTTGCTGAGATGAAATCCGATCACTTCATTGGATCAATTTTCCCTCACAAAACTCTCATTGGTGTTTGACGACTCATAGTCTCCACCACAGAATCCCCCACCGATCAAACCAATTGACGGTGGGACCACCAAAATTCTTTCCTCCGCTATGTTCGTGCACTCAACACTTTCATTGTTAGAGTCCGGATATAATGCTTAGAATCACTGACGAATTGTCAGGACCCCGTTTTTGTTAAGTCTTTATCACTTAACATCAGAAACCCCCTTTGAGTAATTTGTACGAACCAACATCTTACAGTGATTTGTACTCTTACTCTTTTCTCCCATTTGGTCAAACCTTCCTACAGTTAGGACCAAAACCAAATTCCCCTCTCGATTCCTTCAATGAACGAGAGGCCCACAAATCGAACGATCAAACCTTCCTACAGTTAGGATTGTCTCAAACCTCCCATTTGGTCAAACCTTCCTACAGTTAGGACCACAACCAAAATCCCCTCTCGATTCCTCCAATGAGCGAGAGGTCCACTTTCAAATCGAGTGATCAAACCTTCCTACAGTTAGGGTCATCTCAAACTCCCGCTTGGTCAAACCTTCCTACAGTTAGGGCCAAAACCACGATTAACTCTCGATAAACGAGAAATCCATCTTTAGTTCGGTAATCAAACCTTCCGACAGTTAGGGTTATCCGAATCTCTTTGATTCTCGGAGTGGAGATCCCACTTTTAGTTTCACCTTTCCGGATTCTAGGGGTGGAGATCCCACCTCGAGTCTCCTTTTCAAATTGGGAATAGAATATAAAATTCTTCCTTTCCCACACCAATCTTTTCCAAAAGTTTATCAATTTAGGATTCATCCTAGGAAGTTTATCCCGAATCCTAAGCAGGGATAAGTCTGCGTCTAACACGCGCTGCCGGTTTAGTCTTTTTCCGATTGAAAAAGACACCAGAGTTCGATTCTGGGGTATTTTATCCTAAAACCTAAGCAAGGATAAGCCTGCGCCTAACACGCGCCGCCGGTTAGTTCTTAACCGTTTAAAAAGAACACTCGTCCACATATTCAACATTGTGGCAGGTAGTTATTAATAACACCGAAATCCATGCCTCACACGCATGGGGAATTTCATCCTGAATCCTAAGAAAGGATGTGTCGACGCCTAACACGCGTTGCCGGTTTAGTCTTTTTCCGATTGAAAAAGACACCATAGTTCAATTCTGGGGTATGTTATCCCGAAGCCTAAGTAGGGATAAGTCAGCGCCTCACACGCGTCGCCGGGTAGCCTATTCCCGTAACAATGGCGAAGTCTATGTATTCGACATCATAGCACAAAGTCTCAGAGAATTCAATCTCTGAGCGCAACGTTACATGCGAACGGATTTAAACAATCCGCATGCTAGCCCGACTCAAACGGTAGTCGGTAAAGGCTAATCAAATCCGTTTAAGGCTGGGGGTTAGCCAAAAACCCTAAAGTCAGCGCCTCACACGCGTCGCCGGGTAGCCTATTCCCGTAACAAGTGGTAAAGTCTACATATTCAAAGTTGTAGCACAAAGTCTAAAGGAGTTCATTCCTTTAGCACAACGTCACATGCGGAACGGATTTAAACAATCCGCATGTAAGCCCGACTCAAACGGTAGTCGGTAAGAGCACATCAAATCCGTTGAAGGCTGAGGGTTTGCCAAAAATCCTAAGTCAACGTCTCATACACGTTGCTGTTTAGTCTTTTCACAGGAGAAAGACGGAGTCTACGTATTCAATATCGTAGCACTAAAAGGGTTAACTCTTTTAGCACAACGTCACATGCGGAACGGATTTAAACAATCCGCATGCTAGCCCGACTCAAACGGTAGTCGGTAAAGGCTAATCAAATCCGTTGATGGCTGAGAATTTACCAAAAATTCTATAAGTACAAGTCATTGACGCATCAATTCTATGGATTGGTCTCGTGACTCAAGTATCCGCCACGCTCCAATACCTTAAGAGCTTAAACTGTGTATACTCCAGCAGACGTACGAGTATAAACTGTGTCAAACGTCGAACAGCGCATTACAATGAGGCCTGGACGCCGGACAACGCGTCGCAATGAAGCTCAAACGCCGGACGACGCCGTCAATCGATGATCAGTTCTATGTTGAAGCAACCAACTCGAGCTAAAAAATCAAGAAATCAAGAATCGGTTTCAAGTTCAAAATTCCAACAACGGTTAGATAATAAATGCAGCACCGGAACCCCCTACAGGCATTCTACAAAGCACTGAATGACCTGAAGGAATTGAAGGAATCCAGAATAGAAGCCATTCCAAAGTCCCGCTACACCGACTGAAGGTTGGGACAATCACATCCAAAGTATTCCAGACTCTTCTATAAAAGAACGAGGCTCAAATATTTTAGAGGGGGTATCTGTAGGCGTATAAAATTGCCTATAGGTCCCACAATACAGCTCGCCAA